>QTSX02004411.1:55432-140778 GCA_014839935.2 Entomophthora muscae
AATGATTTGTTGCTTGGGGCGCTGGGCTGCGAGAGCTGAAGCCTGATTGGCTGTAGGGGGCAGGTTGGCTTGTGGTGGGAAGTTGTTCTGAATCAAGGTTGCCATCCTGATTGGTTGGTTGACAGGCAGCTTGTGCTGGGGTGGGTACAGGAGCAGGGGCAGAGCTAGACACTAAGTGACTACTGAACAAGTCAAAGCCATATGGGTCAGGGGTCAGGTACAGGTCAGCTTCCTTGTTACCCGCCTCAAAGGCTTGGGTGTAAATGGGTGCCTCCTTGTTCTGAGCCTCGCCTCTGATAAAACTGGCTTGGCTGCTGCTGGCTTGGTTGCTGGTGCTGTCAAAAATGTTGTTAGTAAAAACCATTGTAAAAAACCTTGGATAAAATCACTAAAAGTAGAAGTTTAAAATTTTATGATTTATTTTTATTGTAATCTCAAGTCTGTATTTGGAAGGTTCTCAAAACCATTATACACAAATAAGGAGCCATGAAAATGAATAAGATGCCTTTGTTCCTAAATTGAATAGCTGTTGATTGACTGTTAAACTGTTATTTTTCTATTTTAGGCTGCTCATACTACACATATTGTGTGACTTCATTTTGTTTTGTGCTTATGGAATCTCCCTTCTAGATTGCTCAAATTTTGTTTCATTTTAGTCTGTCTGTTGGTGCCTCATATGAATCCTGATTGGATTATAATATACTCCGGAATAGCATCCATCCATCTCACTTGTTGTGTCAGTTCATTTTATTTGTGGTTTAAACTACGCTGCTTGATGTTTGATATAATTTTGTATAATATGCAAGTAAAATTTTGTTTACTGTTTGATGGTTCATTTATTAACCAAAACATTTAAATTATTTGAATCCTGAATCTTGTGTGACTCGGATTTTGTTCAAATCTGAAATCATTTTGTTTAAACCTGAGGTATTTTTGGTTGTCGCCATAGCTTTTAAAACTACTGTATGTATCTCTCAATAAGGATTATTATCTAGTTTCTAAATATTTTTCCCTTGTAACTCTGCTAAAACAGCACAGTTACAACATTGGTAAAGAAATCATAGCTAAAATTGGAAAAGCTGAACTCCTGATTACAGACAGAGGGATAAAACTTAAAGCTATCAACACCAACATATACCTTACCAAGAATAGAATAAAGCACTCAGCTACCAGCCCATATCACCCACAAGCAAATGAAAGAGTAGAAAAATTGAACGGCTCTCTTGTAGAAGCACTAAGTAAATTGTCTGCCAATGATCCACAGCTTTGGGCCAACATGCTTCTGACGGCACTAATGATATGCCAAACACGAGTTAATCAGAATACAGACAAGAGCCCATATGAACTTGTCTATGGACACAAACCTGTCATTGTCAGTACTAAATTAGGACCTTGATTACCTCTACCTAAGAAAGTACCAACAGACAACGACCCTGACATACAGCATACAAGAAAAGACCAAGAGGCTAAAGAAAAGGAAATAGTTGAGAGAGAAGCAATCCTCATCCAACAGAAACAGTTTCAAGTTGGGGACAAGATCTGGGTTATCAACCACAGCTTACACAAATTGGAACCAGGGCTAAGAGGACCAGGAATTGTAATGAAAGTCAAACCAAACAACACTTACCTTATCAAGGGGATTGGCACTTGTACTGAACTAAAACATATGCACCATGACTAACTTTGCTTGTGCAAGGCAAGAACTGCACAACACACAACTACCTGTACCCAATGCCAAACTGGATCAATATCAAGATCACATCCCTGACACTCACAAGAAAATTCCTAAGGCTCTTCCTTTCAGCACCCCAGGGGAAGATGTTGCAATATAATTGATTACTCATTCTGGGAAAGTAATTCCCCAAGTGATTCCCTAACTAATCATTAAGTCAGTTGCACTCTTATTGATTGCCCATCTAATATGGGGATCAAACATTTCAAGTCCTAAGCGTATATACTACTTGGACAAGCCCCATCACCGCCATGACGTACATGGATAGCATGTGGCTTCCTGTGATACTATATAATCCCTACTATTCATATCAAATAAAGTATCACTCTATTATTAATTTCCCCTTTATCTTGTTTATTATATTTCCAAGAAGTATATACTCAACACTAAAATGATAACTTTTAAATTTAATATAGATTTTATAAATAACTCTTAAAATGTAAATCCAATCTGTAGCTTTAAAATACACTATTGGATATATAGATTGGCTTATTATTCACAAAGATGCATCGATTTTAGTTTTTAGTGTGTATTATGGGTGAATTTATATGTATCAAATTGAGTCTGGGCCTTTGATTATGAGGTGAGCTCGATTTCAGCTTTTCCCTCTGTATCTGAGCATCTAGAGTAGCTAGAGCTATCATGTTTGGTACCATTTTATCGGAATTTTATGAAAAACTTATCTAGATGTACTAAATTTTATGAAAATTATTTTATTGACTATTAATGTTATTATTGCAAGTTTATACCACTAACATCATTACTAGGATGATAGAATGGTAAGCAAGGTTAACTATCAATCAGTAGCCACTTGGATCGGGTGATGCATCCAAGTGAAATATTTATCATTTCACTTGATAAATTCGAAATGCGAAACCCAACCATCCCTTACTTAAACTAGTATTTATATATAATTCGAACTTTATCTCTTTAGTTTTGACCAAGCACTCTTTTTGTCGGTCAGTTCAATCCTCAGAGTTTAAGCATCCAATCATATAAAAATATCTTGAACAATCTGTTACTCCTCTTCAATTTTAATCCACATATACGGAGTGGATAATCTGTATAGATAAGCCTCTTCGATACGGTTGAAATAGTTGAGCCACAGCTTTAAAAATTAAGCAGTTTATAATATATTTATTAAGATCCGAGTGAACTATATTCTCATTTAAAAATAATTTAAGCCGCACTGCACCGAATTCGACCTACATGCTTTCAAAGCGAATGTAAAGGATTTCATGCTAAGATAAGCCAAAATCAAGCTTTTGGCTTGGCTATCGACTTTACATTTAAGTAATATGAAAAATGGCGAAAACGGGATGCTCGTTTAAAATAATCTGGCCTTGTATCAAATCAAATAGACGGATAAGCTTCTTCCGTAATCGCTCCAT
This sequence comes from Entomophthora muscae, assembly GCA_014839935.2. Lineage (NCBI taxonomy): Eukaryota > Fungi > Entomophthoromycota > Entomophthoromycetes > Entomophthorales > Entomophthoraceae > Entomophthora > Entomophthora muscae. The sequence continues at coordinate 58,556 of QTSX02004411.1, forward strand.
TCAGCCAAAAAATTGAGCTCCCACACTGAAGCTTGAATATGCTTCAGATGGGTTCATATTGCTTAGATTTATATAGAGTTAATTTTATCAAGGTTACTTTGAGTTTTTAAAATATCATATAGAAATAAAAATGACAGAACATTATTCTGGTGATAGAGAGTCAAAGCGGTCACATAGCTACAGCTATGATAATGATCATCCATCAACAGGTGGTAAACGAATCACAAGGGCCCCTAACCATGAAATACCTATGCAATCAGGGAAGAGACTGACTAGAGTTCCAGAAAATGGCGAAACAAGTACAGTTGCTGGGAAAAGTGTGACTAGAAATTCAGAGCCTGGAGAGTATTATTCTCTGGGAGGGAAAAGAGTAATTAGAAACTCAGAGCAAGTTGAGTATTATTCAGTAGGAGGAAAGAGGGTGCTAGCTCAGCACCAAGATGAAAGCCCATCTTACAATTCTGGCATTGTAAAAGAACCCTCTTCTCCTCAAGAACCCAGCCCCTATCCCACCTACTCCAATAAATTTCCAGCTAAATCAGTTCCTTCATCTGTACCAAAATCGAGCTCAAAAGAAGGTCCAGCCCCACCTAATTACACTTTGCAGCACAGTTTGACTGGTCACAAAAAATCTATTTCATCAGTCAAATTTTTCTCCAAGTGGAAAATATCTTGCATCAACAGGTATAAAAGTCTATTTGAGAGTTTCTCTTATAGCTTATTTCTTTAATGCCAAGTTTTTAAGTATTTTTTATCTATTAGTTTTCCAAATTCTAAAATTTGTATAGCTGCTGATGGGCTAGTAATTATTTGGGATCCTCTTTCTGGGAAGTGTGTCAAAGTCTTAGAAGGGCACACTTTGGGACTTTCAGATGTTGCTTGGGCTTCAGATTCACTTTCTTTATGTTCTGCTTCTGATGACAAGACTCTCAGAATATGGAATGTTGAAACAGTATGTGCTCTGTTTACTCTTGCAACAACAGTTATTTGCTTAATTTTTGTTTTATATTGGTTTTCAAGGTTTTCTTGTTGGTTTCCGACTGATTTAGACAATAGGGAAAAACTATCAAAGTTCTTAAAGGGCACAATAATTATGTTTTTTGTGTAAACTATAACACAGCCTCTAATCTTATTGTCTCTGGGTCATTTGATGAAAGTATAAAAATCTGGGAAGCCAAAAAAGGTAGGATTTTATTGTTCTTTCTGAAATTGTAATGCCTTTATTCACTTTATTTTATTATTCATAGGATTGTGTGTCCTAACACTAACCGCACATACTGGACCTGTTACTGCTGTACACTTTAACAAAGATGGCACAATGATTGTTTCCTGCTCCTATGATGGAACAATGTAAAGTTCTTAAATGAAAACTCTAACATTAAGACGAATCTGGGATACTGTAACAGGTCAATGTCTGAAAGTACTCTGTGATGGTGAAGGTCCTCAGCTGTAATGTAACTTTATGATGAATGTTATACTAACAAAATGATTAGTTCACATGTTAAATTTTCACCAAATGGAAAATTTATTCTTGCTTCTGCGTTGGACAATACTCTAAAACTATGGGACATTCATAATTCCAAATGTTTAAAGACATATACTGGTCACAGAAATTCAAAATACTGCATCTTCTCATCATTTTCAGTCACTGGTGGCAAATGGATTGTCACTGGCTCAGAAAATCATCTTGTTTATCTCTGGAATCTCAACACACAAGATATTGTTCAAAAGCTTGAGGGACATACTGGTAATGGTTATTTGAATTTCTTTTTGTTGATCTTTTTAGATGTTGTACTTGCTGTAGCCTGCCATCCACTTGAAAATATGATAGCATCTAGTTCAATTGACACTGATCTATCAATCAAGATTTGGAAATCTGATCAATAGACTTTTTGATATACTCTTTAAAACTATCTGCTTCCCTACTTGTTTAAATTATTTACTAAGTAACTTTATTTTTTAGTTTTAATTCATAATATTGTTAAAGCAAATATACTGATTACTGCTTCTCTGGAGAACTCTAATTGGTTTAAAAAGAAGTTGAGATATCAAAATTAAGATAATGAGTTACAACTTAACCTAGGTGACCACTAAGTTAGAAAAAATGGAAAATACACTAGTTAAACAAGTCTAATGATAGTGGAAAACATGATAGTCTCCATTATTTGATGTTATAGAAACAAAGTATCTCTACTTGCAGTCTCATAACCACTGCTAAAACTGAATTCAGTATTAATCTGATTTATTTAAGCAATATTACAGTAGGTTTCAAAGCTGTGAGGATAAACAAAACTGCATCATCTGTAAATAGAATGTAGTGAACTCAAATCTGAACAAATTTCAGGTACCGTGTAAAATATACACTCTGTTACAGGAATTTACAATGTTAATGGACAAAATAGCTCAACAAAGCCACAAAAATCTCAGACTGCAGGAGAAAACAATCAAGATACAGTACAAAAATCTAAAAATCATAAACAAATAGTCTCAGTTGCCTTCAGCGTACACATGTTTACCATGTAAATCAGTGAAAAAATACATTCAGTTGCAGTGAGCCAAAACTGAAACAATAAAGTAGCAATATAGCAACTTAATCCATAAAAAACACTCAATTATTGAGTAAACTGAGATGTATGCAGAAAGGCAGCAGTCAGAATTAACTCATTCCACAAGTTGACTTACTGAATACCAACAATTTGTCAACATTCAGTGAGTCAATGTCAGGATACCACATCCAGGTAGAGGTCATGTTGGTCCCAGCTGCCAACTTAGCTTGTTGGGAGGAGGATAGGGCCCACCATAGGAGGGATGCAACTTGATGAGGTAAGTGCTGAGCGGCCTATCATGGCCCATGGTCTAGTGAAGGGAGCCATAGTATCAACTAATCATATCAGGGCAATATAGGCTATGCCTGCATATTGGTTGGCAGAGGAGGTGTTGGTCTGGGGTTGGGGGGCAAGTGATCAGGTTTGGGTGTGTGAGAGGGTTCCATGTCAATTTGATAGGCTGGGAGGTGGTTATATCTTTTATGGAATAGAGCAGGGTGATGCTTGTACTAATCTTCTTTGTAGAAAGCTGTTTCTGGGGTTCTCAGTCTATCCAGGAGATCAAAGCAGATTATGTTATCCAAAGTGAACTCATTGCATTCTGAGAAGTATACTGGGCTGTATAGTGCACCTGATAAACAATAAAATGCAGGCTGGGGTTCAGGAAATTCTTTGGACAGGTGAGCCGGCAGGCCAAGTTTTTTTGTTGAAATAGTAGTGAAGTGAAAAACAACTAAAAACAAATATAGAATAAATGGTAGAACCAAGGACCCATTATCTTATTTATTTCATAATGGTAATACAATTTTTACAGGCAATTTCTGGATTTAAATAACACTCTATTGCTAAGTTTTTTCTTGGCTCTGTTCACATGATAACTGAGTTTTGCTCAGTTCATCTGGTTCAAGAGTTCTGGAGTCATGGTGCACCCCATGACTGTCACAGTAGGTTCCATAATGCCGGGTATTGTCCGTCCAAGTAAGAAGGCACAGAAGGCCGGAAAACCTGTATCAAAATTGACCAAGTTAATGAATTTAAACCAAACGGTCGATTGAAAATGGGTCACGGCTGCTCCAGTCTGCCAGCTGAAACCAGCTCCTCGTTGCAAACTGACGTTGATAAATTGACGTAATATGAGGATCACCCAATATAAGCTTATTAATCAGCATGGCCGTTAGAAACTGGTCACGCAAGGGTTCTTTGCAACCTGGACTAGATACTTACTTGAAGATGCAGAAGGAATAGGAGATCAAGACTCAGGTGGTATTGCTTAGTCAATTTTTCTGATATATATTGAATAATTTTCCCTGTTTTAACTCTAAGAGTTAAGTCCTCCTAAATTTACTCAATAAAATCATCTATCTATTGTTCTAATCTACTTTTTAAAATACATCCTGTGGTTGGGTTGTTACGCTATATTCCGTACAATCTGATTCTCAACCAAATTGTTTCAGGAAGATGGAGCCCAGCATCTGGAACTTTGTTGTTGGCACCTCAAAATGTTAATTTCATGCCAGCCAATTTTGTAGCTCCTCTCCCCATTCTGGAAAATGAAAATCATGTCACTTCTCAATGCCCAAAATTCTACGCTGAAGATGCATTGATGCTTTCCCAGGTCATTTATCTTGGTTTACTCTGGTTAGGACTGATTGTTCTACTTAATCCTGGAGTTACAATTGGAAATTTCACAAAAAAATATCTGAAGCAACATTGGTGGTTAATCATCAATTCTATGTGGATTTGGGTGGTAATTCCCCATCATTTAGAAACAGCTTCATATTTTTCAGTGATTTCCGTCAAATTACTCAACTCTTCTACGTCTGAGTTTTTGGAAGCAGTTTGTCATGAATCCGTGTTTCTTTTCTCCTGCTCCGTTGAGATATATGCATTTACCATGTTTATTTGCATCAGTTCATTTCTGAGTTTTCAGTTTGGGATTTTCTTTAATTTGTGGTTTCCATCTCCAGCTGGAGTTGTAGAGACTGGATCCTCTGTTTCCTATTTCCGTCGCGTCATGTCATTTTGGCGTCCAGATTATTTTCCTGCTCCACCCACTGATGAAATTTTGCGTGAAGTTTCATCATCATTATCATTTTATTCCAGCTCTAGCCTTAGTCACAAATCCCAAGTTTACCATGTGATGACAAAGGTTTCTGAAGATGCCCGTGAATGGTTGTTGTCCACGGTAGAGCGCAATCCACATGTTTTAACTGAGAGTGCATCTCTATACCCTTTGTTAAAAAAATTGTGTGTATCTATTGAGGAGCTCAAAGTATATCGTAAGCTGTATGCCTTCCATCAGGGTACAACTCTGCTTTCAGTATTCCTTCCTCAGTTTCTTACCTACTGCCGTACAATTGATGTTCCCGAGGTGAATAAACTCTCAGTGTTGTGGTTAGCAGTTGACCAGACTGCCCAGGATTTGGCGGTTTGGTATTCCCCATTAACCACAACTGAGGCCCTGGTAAGCCAAATTCTTTCTCTGGTCTCAAATCCGTCAACTTCCAAACAAGGTACGCTGGTAATTGAGGATAAACCTGCTGTGCGCTCTTGGTTTTCTGGCCCTTGCTCCGCGGTAGTTCCTTCCAACCAAAGCCAAGATTGTTCTCCCCCTAGCTTGTCTCAGCTACAATTGGCAGTGATGAACAAACCCGGTGATGTAAAGGAGGCTCCCGTAGTGCCCGTTTCTGATAGTTCCTTGGCAATGCTTCAGCATGTTGTACCTGCAAAATCTTCTGTTATTACGTCCAAAGAGTTGCCCCTAATTCCCATTGATTGTGATATCCCTGTTCTTCCAGCTGCCGTCCAAGAAATGATCGAGCGTTACTTCCAGGAGCATCCTGCCTCCTTAGCTGCTGTCTGTACTGCCAATGAAAAACAAGACCCTTCCAAGATTGCTACCTTTGCTGCAAATAAATCCACTTCTGGTTACTTCTTGTTCTATGGTAGCATTGATAATGGTCAGACTATCTATCAGCCATTATTTTGTTGGATACAGATGCTTCCAAAAATTTCATGAGCATGGAGACTGCCAACTTGCTACAACTCAAGTACCACCTGGGAATGCTTGTTAGGGGTGGAAATTGTCAAACGTTTCCCTCTTTCCAGCTGAAGAAGCCAGTTACTTTTGTAGTTGCAGGTTAGTCTTTTACTGCAAGGGTTTCTGTTTGCCCTACCCTTATGAATCATATCATTTTGGGGGTGGGTTGGTGGTGAGATCATAATGTATCAACCTTACTGGAGAAAAATGAGCTGCAGGTGGAACACTCTTCAGGTATAACTATTTGTATTCCGCTGTTGGATATGTCTGAATTGGAGCAATCCTCACAGACCATACAATTGTTTCCTGTCCCTGTCCCCGTAAGTTTGGATTTACCGGCTTGCTTGCAACCCTGGTCCACAGCATTTGACGCCACCAGAGGCAAGGTCCTCCCCAAGAACACTCAGTTTGACTTTGACTTTAAAATACTGTTGATCTGATTCAAATTGTGTCTCATATTTACCCTTTAACCTTGAAGGAAGATGCATGCTTGGAAGAGTGGACTCATGACATGTTGACAAAAGGCTACATTTTTAAGAAGGCTTTGTCAATCTGATCTCTGTTATTGTTTGTTCAGAAGTCTGATGGGTCCCTTTGTCCTTGTGTTGACTACAGGAATTTGAATAACATTACAATTCTGGATTCTTATCCTTTACCTCTCAAAGCACAGATCTCTAGGTGTGTTGAGAAGGCCAAGGTATTCTCAAAACTTGATCTTTTGAATGCTTTCAATCAAATCAGGATTGCAGAAGGAATGGAATGGTTAACAGCATTCAGAACTAAGAAGGGTATCTTCCAGTTCCGCGTAATGCCTTTTGGATTGAAGAATACCCCGGCTTGCTTTCAGCGGTTAATTGATTCAGTCCTGGGAGATCTCTTAGGTGTTTGTGCCATTGCATATATGGATGACATTTTGGTGTTTTCTCCGGACAAGGAGTCCCATAAGGCCCACTTGTTGGCAGTTGTAGAGCGCATTCTCCAAGCAAACTTGGTCATCAAAAGGAGTAAGTGTGAATTCTTTAAGCGTAAGGTTACCTTTCTGGATAATATTATCTTTGAGGATGGCCACACCATTGCCCCTGACAAGGAAGCTGCGGTTCAAGAGTATGCTACGCCTGTGACAGTATCCCAACTTTGTAGTTTCTTGGGTACATGTACATTCTTGAAGAAATTCATCCCCCACTTGTCTGAGGTGGCTGCCCCTTTATATTTGGCTAGTGGAAAGACAACTTTAGTCTGGACACCTGAGTGTGCAAGTGCCTTCTCAGCAGTCAAGGCTCCTTTGTTGTCCTCCCCAGTGTTAAGACATGTGGATCCTGAGCTTCCTTTTGTGGTTTCCACCAATGCATCTAAATACGCTGTGGCTGGTGTGCTATTGCAGACAGCTAGTGACGGGATCAAGAGACCTGCAGGGTATTTCTCCTAGAAGATGGAGGCTTGAGAACACAGCTACATGATTTACGACAAGGAATTTTTAGCTGTTGTGGAATTGTTAAAGCATTGGCATCACCATCTCATGTTGGCACGTCATCCATTTATAGTAAGAACTGACCACAAAGCTCTTCTATATTATTGACAACCCAGGGTTTTTTCAGGTTGCCAATCCAGATGGCATGGTGATCTGACAAGATACAAATTCTGCTACAAGTTTATTAAGGGATCTGATAATCACTTGGTCAATGCTCTAAGCAGAAATCCTTCCCATCTCCCAGATGCTAGTATGGACGCCAAGTTTAACACACATACTATGATTCCGGACAAGGCTGTGGTGCCTTTTGTATTGCCTTCACCGGCTATGTTGGCCACCATGTCCTTAGCTGAGGGCGCAGACCTGGACTTGTATTCCAAAGTTAAGTTTCTGCAACCTTTATCCAAAGGTTATGATAGGCTATTGGAGCTAGCATGTACAAACCCAGTAGGTCAGCCTCAGGGTTATCATAAGATTGGTCCAGTCCTATATCATCAAGGTTGCTTGTGGGTTCCTGAGGGCACTATTTGGGATGAAATCATGGAGGCTAATCATACCTGTCCAACAGCTGGTCATCCAGGGAAAAACAAAACAGTGGAACTTATCCACTGCCAGTTTTCCTGGAAAGGTTTGACTGTGCAGGTAGCAGCTTTTGTTCAAGATTGCCTGGTATGTGTTCAATCCAAGGCCAGTTGGAATAGGACTACTGGTTTACTGGTTCCACTTCAGCCTGCTGCGGGTCCCTGGACGTCTATGTTGGTGGATTTCATTGGTGAGCTTCCCAATTCCAATGGGTTTAACGCAATCATGGTGGTAGTTGATTGTTTTACAAAGATGGCACACTTTGTACCTTGCTCAACCACAATTACTTTGGTGGATACCGCTAGGTTATTTGTGAACAGAATCTTTTCTCTACATGGCATCCCAATAGAGATTGTAAGTGACCGTGGTCCTCAATTTATTGCTCAGTTCTGGGAAGCTTTTACTGGAATCCTTGGTATCAAATTGTGCTGCTCTACTGCTTTCCACCCCCAATCCAATGGACAAACAGAGAGGGTAAACCAAAGTTTGGAGGTCTACCTATGTTGCTACACCAATGGGCAACAAGATGACTGGTGTGATAATCTACCCATAGCAGAGTTCACATATAATAACGCCCCACACACGTCAACTCAAGTATTGCCATTTTATGCCAATGTGGGTTACAATCCTTCTTCCAACATGGGCCCTTGTTTGGTTAGCAATGTGAAAGCTGCAACTGATCAAGCCGCTGCATTGAAGCAGGTCTATCACGAGCTCCAAGTTACTCTGGATGCCGCTGTGACAACTTACAAGGAATACACAGATTACAAGCGCCAGGAAGGTCCAACTTACAGGCCAGGTGATCTAGTCATGGTCAATGATTGCAATATGAAACTTAAGGTTCCCTGTCGCAAATTAGGTCCCAAGCAAGTTGGTCCCTTCAAAGTAGAACATCAGATTGGTCCCTCTGCCTATTGGCTGGATTTACCTCCTGCTTTCAATATTTTCCACACCTTCCATGAATGTCTTCTTACTACCTTCAAAGGAATAGAGACCCCCTCTTCCCAACCCATTCTTGTGGAAGGAGAACCTGAGTATGAGTTAAATTGTATTCTGGCTTCCTGCAAGAATTGCTGCCGTTTGGAATATTTGATATCTTGGAAAGGTTATCCTGATTCTGAAAACCCTTGGGTTCCCCACTACAATTGTTCAAATTCCTCTGATCTGATCCACAAGTTCTACAAGTGCAATCCCACTGCTATTGGTCACCCTGAACTTACCCTAGCTGCAATGAAACTCCCACCTGCCCATAAGAATTTCTCTTTATCCCATCTCCCAGATGGTGGTATTGTGCCCAGGGCTAAAGCAGAGGGTAATGTCACGCTAGGTTCCATAATGCTGGGTATTGTCCATCCAAGTAAGAAGGCATGGAAGGCCAGGAAACCTGTATCAAAATTGACCAAGTTAACAAATTTAAACCAAACAGTTGATCAAAACAGGTCACGGCTGCTCCAGTCTGCCAGCTGAAACCAGCTCCCCCTTGCAAACTGACGTTGATAAATTGACGTAATATGAGGGTCACCTGATATAAGCTTATTAATCAGCATGGTTGTCAGAAACTGGTCACACAAGTGTTCTTTGCAACCTGGACTAGATACTTACTTGAAGATGCAGAAGGAATAGGAGATCAAGACTCAGGTGGTATTGCTTAGTCAATTTTTCTGATATATATTGAATAATTTTCCCTGTTTTAACTCTAAGAGTTGAGTCCTCCTAAATTTACTCAATAAAAATCAATTATCCCAAGTTCTAATTTTAAATTTTAAAAATACATCCTGTGATTGGGTTATTGCGGTATATCCCGTACAATCTGATTCTGAACAGAATAATTTCAGGAAGATGGGGCCCAGCATTTGGAACTTTGTTGTCAGCGCCGCCAAATATTAATTTCATGCCAGCCATTTTTGTAGCTCCTCCCCCCATTCTTGAAACTGAAAATTGTGTCACTTCTTAATGCCCAGAATTCTACGCTAAAGATGCATTGATGCTTTCCCAGGTCATTTATCTTGGTTTACTATGGTTAGGACTGATTGTTCTACTTAATCCTGGAGTTACAATTGGAAATTTCACAAAAAAATATCTGAAGCAACATTGGTGGTTAATCATCAATTCTATGTGGATTTGGGTGGTAATTCCCCATCATTTAGAAACGGCTTCATATTATCCAGTGATTTCCATCACAATGACATACTATTTTTTCTAGTGAGATAACCTTATTCTGACAGAAAGTTGACAGTCTGAAAATGGCTTCATCATTTCCCATCATGTTCTCATCATTTGTGGCTTCTGGTTCATTGGCAGGCGCCAACTGGAACGTATCTAACTTAGTGAGTCAGAAATATTCTGGTGTTGCCTCTTGATCATTAGCTGATCTTAAAAAACATAGCCATGAAGCCCTGACTTTTGCCAATTTATCAGCATCAGCTTTGGAATTTGATCCTTCAGGCTTAACAACAATTTTCTTTTCTGATGTCCTGTCAGCTATGACAAAAATGATATTATGTTGGTTAAGTGCCTCCATAAGTCTAGATTGATACAGATTATTACTATCTCATGTTCCTTTTTTTTGCAAGTTGTGAGACATCAGTAAAGTTCATATGAAAATTTTCATGATTAATCTGGTTTGAACTTTTAGCTGGTTCTGTCTGTTCATTGGATAGCCACAAAAAACACATGTATGCGGCCAAGCATCTGCAGGATCCATGGATTCATCAGAGGAGAGTTTCAGGTTTGATTCTACTAATTGAAGTTTAGACTCTTTTTGGAGAAATGTCATCAATGACAGTCAACATTATTTTAGCATTTGTCTACCAGAATCAGATTTCCCCTAAAATAAACTAATTTATCATATTAACTTATTAAGTCAGAATTTCAAAATTTAAAAAACAGTCATAATGTCAACACCACTTAAACCAAGACTTAATTTTAAGCTTAAAATATTATACATTTTACTATGAAAAATGAAATTCCTTTGTACTTTTACATTTAGGCTGACTTCAGTAAATAATATCTGGATGTTGACCCCAAATAAGAATCCATATTATTCTTAATGAAAATAAACATTAGTTTAAAAATAGCTATCTTGTATATTTTATAATACTGCTTTTATTGCATATATGATAAGATAAGCATTGAATAAAGGCTTATTCCTGTTTCATAATTTTCTTTGTATTATAAAGCTATTTATTGTTATTGTCAAAACTGCAGGCTTGACCTGCCAGCAAGTTTCCAACCAAGCGGGTTTGTGACCCGCAATCTGATTACCCGGTCACTCGAAGCCAGACTAGAAAGTCAACTCAAATTACCAAATCCATCAACATGAACAGATGAGGATCCTTTATGGTGGATACCTTGATTTGGCGCTTGACTCATTAACAGGATCAAGCCACCCCCCTCTTCCATCCAGACGTGTGATCACCAATCATGTTCCTGCTATCCATTGATTCACAATAGCTATATAATCACTATCTCACAATAAAGATTATTATCTATCTTCTAAATATTTTTCCCCGTGTAACTCTGCTAAAACAGCACAGTTACAACATTGGTAGCACAGGTAGGTTCTCCATCCTACCTTATCTTGAAAAATTACGCCTGTTGCCCGCACACGCCGCGGCCAACAAATCCTTGACAGAATTATGTCTGGCCTCCCACCCAACTGGACGCCGTAAACTCCTGGTACCAAGATACCTGATGGCTTTGTTCTCTACCAAAACACGGTGATCCCGCTACCCGCCTTCAACGCCCTGTCCGCCCAATGGTTCTTTCAGGCGCCTTCCTTGATGTCACAACCAGCTGACAAAACCACCATGCCCACCTATGTTGCACAAAGACTTTGCAGCGCTGCCTTGGAGCCCTTTGCAGGGGCCAACAACAACAATGCTGCCACATGGATCCAGTCTGCCCAAAGCAAGCTGGCTCAGATGGAATGCCTACAGCAATTTTGGATTGCAGAGATTTCCATTTATCTGACCCATGACACTGGCACCTGGTGTGACAAGTGGCACAAAGAGCACACTGACAAGAACTGGGACACCTTCAAACAGGACTTCTTGGCGAGATTTGTGCTTAAGGATACGGCGCTCATGATCATACACCAAGTAAAGAACCTAACCCAGAGAGGCACCGTTAAGGAACTCACCCGCGCCTACAAGGAACTCTGTCTCTGTGCCCCATCCAACATGGCCTTTGACACCCCAGCAACACACCTCATGTACTAGGACGCTCTCAAGTTGCACATGATGAGACATGTGAACCTGGACCAGGTTACCAACCTGCAAAGCCTGTACCATGAAGCAGAAAAATCAGAACAAACATCCAACGCTCTGCACAAGGCACAGACTAGGAAACAAGAAAGACCCAAGGACTTCCATCCAAGCGGGCAATCCTCTTGACCACCTCCTGGAGGCAACGGCAACAACAACAACCACAAGCCCACGGGTTTGAATGGGAATAGGAATGGAAATAACAGCCAATCAAATTGTACCCATTTCTGTGTCACCACCACCCAAGGCAACCAAGATGAGGGAAAAGCCTGGAGAGAGCACTAAGCAAGCCAAGCTCTTCCCACGCAACTCCTGACTTGCCCAACAATGAATACCAACCCAAGGACGTGGACCAATGCCCAATGATCCAAGTGCCCTAGGAAGACCTGGTACTGTACACCATTATCAGACATCCCAATAAATTGATGTCTTACCCTTTCTGCTTTTGCAGTTACACAGGCTCAGCACTCTTGGACTTGGGCGCAGATCAAACCTTAGTCAACAGCAGCTTTATGGATAAATTCAAGCTGGCCACTAATCCTTTGCGGATTAAAAACGTGATCCTGGCTGATGAACATCACATTGCCGTGACAAAAGAAACTGCTCCCTTCTCTGTCATGCTTGAGAACCTCCACTCTACCATCCAAGGTCCTGTCATTGACTTCCCTAAGTTTGACATTGTACTGGGACTAGACTGGTTACGGAAAAACAACCCCCACGTGGACTGGGCAACCTCAGTGTTGACCATCAAGCGTGAAAGTGTCAACCACCAAATCTACCCGGACTCTGTAGACCAACTCCTACGAGACCACATCTTTGTACGCATCACAGAGACTTTGGACGAGAAGGGAAACCTGAAAGCAATTGACTGGGACTCCTTCTAGTATGAAATCATACACTTCAATGACCACCAGGACACCTCCACACCGCAAAATTGCAACATTGTGGCCCGGCACCCAGAAATCTTCAAGGAGGCGTTACCTGGGCTACCCCCTGAGAAACACATCCAACACTCTATCCAACTCAAGGGGGCTGTACCCAAGGCACGCCCCATTTACAGGCTGACCCCAAACAAGAACAACACCCTGCACACCTATCTCAAGGAGGCACTGGAAAAAGGACTTATCTGCCCCTCACAGTCTCCCTTTGGGGCTGCTGTATTCTTTGTGGCTAAAAAGGACGGTACCTTACGCCTGGTCACAGACTATTGCGCCTTAAACAAAGTCACCATTAAGAATTTTTACCCATTACCACTAATTGACAATCTCTTTGACGCCTTGGGAGGAGCCTCCGTCTTCTCCAAGTCTGATCTAACCGCAGGCTACAACCAGATTTGCATCAAGGAGGAAGACATCCCCAAGACAGCCTTCTGCACTAAGTACAGTTCCTACAAATGCGTGGTACTCAACTTTGGCATGACCAATGCCCCGTCCATCTTTGTAACCATCATGAACAAAGTGTTTGTGCCACACATAGGCAAAAACACACTAGTGTACCTGAACAATATTATTTTCTACAGCCCCTTGGTGGAACAGCATCACAAAGTCCTGGAGGAAGTCTTTGCAACCCTGGCATGACACAAACTGTTGGCCAAGCCCTTCAAATGCCAGTTCTTCTGAGAGCAACTACCCTTCTTGGGACATATAGTCTCAAAAGACAGCATCAAACCCGACAATCAGAAGATACAAGCCATCTGCAAAATGCCACCTCCCAAGGACAAATCAGAACTCCACACTTTCTTAGGAATGGTAGCTTATGTACAACGCTTCATACCCAACTGCGGCGTCTTGACTGCCCCCTTGTCTGCCATAACAGGCGCCAAGTCCAAGTTTATATGGACCTCCCAAAGTGACCTCTGTTTTAGAAGTCTCAAGGAAAAGCTCACAACAGCGCCCATCTTACAATACCCCAAACAAGACAGAGAATACCAGATGGAAACCAACACTTCAGATGCATCCATTAGGGGAGTACTACAAATTAAGAATAGTGATGGTGATTTCCTGACCGTAGCCTACAAGTTGTGTAAACTGACGGATGGCAAGTGTCAATACCCAATCCACAAAAAGAACTGTTGGCTATTGTGCACTGCCTAGTCAAATGGCGCTTTTACCTAGAGCAGAAGGAAGAATTCACAGCAATAACTGATCACAAGTCACTCATCTATTTCAAGACTCAAGAAAATCTGTTGCACCGCAAAGCACAGTAGATGGAAATCTTAGAAAGGTTCAACATGCTCATCCAGTATAAGCCCAGGGCCAAACTTGCCATGGCAGACGCCCTGTCCCGCCTGTATGTTTGCACTTCTAGGGGAGAGAATGGGCTTGACCCAGACTGGCCTCTCCTAGTGCTCCATACAAAAGACAAAGGGTTCCCCGCAGGCACAACCAATATCACCAAAGAAACGGTCATCAAGAATGAGCACCTCTTTGCTGACGTATACATGACTCTTCACAGAAAAATGTCGGATGGCACAACCATTCACTACATTCCCACAAATCAACAAGTCAATACCATTCTTTGCTACCATAGGGATCTCAGACATACTAAGAGCCAAAATCTATACAGATTCCTAAAACATAAAGCCTGGTGGCCAACCCTATACCGCAATGTCCAGGAAGTGCTAGAACAGTGCGAGGTCTGCAAAAAGTTTGCCAAAAGCAAAACCCCGCCTAAGTCTGTACTCCCCATTCAAACCCAACTACCATTCAAGGTATGGGCTCTTGACATTGTGGGCCCCATGCCAGGAAAACACAACAACAAAAAATACATCATCACAGCCATTGATTTCACAACAAGGTGGCCAGTAGCCCAAGCAGTGAAAACGCACACCAGTAACAACATCCAACAATTCATTAGCAAGGAAATAATCAGCAGGTTTGGAAAGCCAGAACTCCTGATAACCAATGGGGGCAAAGAATTGACCTCTGAAGACACCAATGTGTACCTCACTAAGAATGGGGTCAAACACACTGTCACAACACCATACCATCCACAGGCCAATGGACGCATAGAGAGGATTAATGATAGCCTTGTGCAAGCCCTAGCCAAATTCACTGCCGGGAGACCTGAAGACTGGTATAAGCAGCTACCAACTGCGTTACTTGTGTGCCAAACCCAAGTGAACAGGTCCACCAGGAAAAGCCTGTTTGAACTGGTATACAGCACACAGCCAAATATCATTCAATCATTGACAGGACCCAAACTGGAAATTCCAAGTCAAGTCCCCCCTTGCTCAGATCCTCAAGTAATAGAGGCCAACAGTGAACAAGCAGCCAAAGAAAAGGAATGCTTACAAAAGACCTTCATTCCCATCCGCCAGAGACATAGAGTTGGGGACAAAGTCTGGGTCATGAATGTTGACAAAAGCAAACTACAACCCAAAAAAGTAGGGCCAGCAATTGTTCTAAAGGTAAACAACAATAACACTTACCTTGAGCAAGGGCTCAGGAAACACAAACAAGACAAGACCTTACACCACAGCCGCCTACAACCCTGCAAAGCAAGACAGAAACAACGAGAAACTGCCCTGCCTGCCACCAAGCAACAACTGGTTCAATATGGCGCCCGGGCTCCCGACAACCTCCCTGACAACCTGCCTCCAGAGGAGGCTGACCTTCAGCCAGGGGGTGTTGAAACTACAGGCTTGACCCACCAGCAAGGTTCCAACCAAGCGGGTTTGTGACCCGCAATCTGATTACCCGGTCACTCAAAGCCAGACTAGGAAGTCAACTCAAATTACCAAATCTATCAACATGAACAGATGATGATCCTTCACAGTGGATACCTCAATTTGGCGCTTGACTCATTAACAGGATCAAGTCACCCCCTCTTCCATCCAGCTGTGTGATCACCAATCATGTTCCTGCTATCCATTGATTCACAATAGCTATATAATCACTATCTCACAATAAAGATTATTATCTATCTTCTAAATATTTTTCCCTGTGTAACTCTGCTAAAACAGCACAGTTATGACATTATGTTAAACTCATTGGATAAACCATAGTTTAATTATGGAAGTCCACTTAAACTGAAATGTATATGTTAAAACAAGAATTTATACAATAGTTTCAAAAGCTATGGCAACAAGAAAAAATACTTCATATTTAAAAAAATGGACTCAGATTTAAGAAAAATTCAAATATGAGTGTAAAATGTACCCTCTGTTAACAGGGATTTTGGGTGTTAATAGACAAAATGGGTCAACACAACAACAAATAACTCACACTCCAAACAAAAATATTCATAATAAAAACCAAAATTAATGGATTCATAAAAAATGTGTTGAGTTGACCTTTGGTGTACATATGGGACATTATTTTTCTTGTTATGCCTAGGCGCCAGATTGGTTATTTTATAACTTAATCACATTATTCATATTCAAATTATTCAGAAAGAGTAAAATATAATCAATCCCAAATATTTAATTGATCTTGGGATTGGGTGATTTTTTAAAAAATAATTCATTGATTTTATAATTGAAAATTGCAACTTATAGTACTACTGAAAATATCTTAAGTGCTACTACAAACCAAAAATATTTATGATGAGTTGCATGGGAGAGTAATAGCAGCCCCAAAGCTATAAATGCTATTACCCTATCTTTGGCTCATCATAAATATTCTTAGTTTGTTTCAGAAAAAAAGGTTGTTGTTTTTGAAAGACTGATAACTCTATTTAAAATACACCCTCTAGTAAGCTGCCCTACTTCATGAACTTGCCCCAATACACTACTAGCATCTTCTGATATTTTTGTTTCTCTGGTATCATCACGTGATTTCAAATGATAAAATATCTCAGAATATTCTGAGAAGCTTTCAAATGTTAAAGGTGAAGTATATAACTTCCCATCTTTCATCAAATATGAAAGATTAATGCGCAGATTTTTAACTTCAAGCTCTCTTTTTATAGGCCTAAATTTCCTTTCATAAATATAAAAAAATGCTTTTTGGGAAACAATTGAACCAGTTAAAGATGAATTGTATAATTCTTTTCTTCTTTCTTCTTTCTCAAAAATATTTTTTAGATCATTAATGTTGTTAATATAAAGTACATTTTCTTTTTCCTTTAAATTTTTTGATATTACACCAAAGTGACCATCAACAATGCTTTTTCCATGGCATTCAACAAAACGGTTATATTTTATGGAACCCTTAATATATTTAGGTGCCTCTTTAAATAAGTAATATAAAAATTCATATGATCTAAAATGATTTCCATTATCTGTCCATACTTTTATTTTTTTTATTTTTTTAAATCTATCTAATTTAAGAAGACTTATTAGACATTCACCTGAAAATAAAGAATCATGTGATAATATTTGAGACAAAAAATCATGATATTCATATTTAATTTTATTGTTTTCTTTAAAAACTAATGCAAACCCTAATAATGAGATTGGTTTTTTTGAATAAAAACAATTATTGGTCTCAATTGGACCACCTCCAACATTTAAGTTTTCTTTATAATCTATAACTACAACACAAGACTCATCATCTAGTTCATTAATATCTTTTTTATATTCACAATTTTGATGAACATAAAAGTCTTGGTGCTGATTAATAGTCTTTAAGTCATTGTCTATAGATTCTGGTAATGATAAGTTTTTACTTTCACATTCTTCCTTCTTTTTTTCTAGTGAATTTTTTAAATTACAAATATTGCACATATCGGTTTGTTTTTTACTTTTTATTATATTTTTAGGGATTAATTTATAGTAAGTGGAAATTGAAACTGAAATTTCATTTTTTATTTTCATATTTTCATATATTTCTTTTTTTGTTTTAAGTAGAGAGTATTTAATTTCAGTTGAGTAATTACTCATCTCTTTTTCTATATCTTTATAAATTTTTTCAGGCACTTTTTTTGTAAACTGGCTTGTTTCAAAAGAATTTTCCAGCAATTTTTTAATTATTTTTTTAGTTATTTCTTTTTTTTAATGAATAGTTATTATTTTTTTGGCTTTTTTTGTTTAAGCTTACATTTTTATTTTTATTTATTTTTCTTGAGTATTCAAACTCACTTTTGGTTATATTAAACCCCATATCATTAAGCTCTTTTAAAGAGTAACTGGAAGTAACCAGAGATCGCAAAGCTGGGAGATGTTTTTGGGGAGAAGATTTCATGAGATCCTTTAAGTTTTCAATGAACTCATTGCCTTTTTGATTTTGAATAGTTGGCAGGAACTGAGCTTTCCCAAATTCAGTTTGAGTAAGGAAGTGCTTGATGAAATTATCAAGATCATCACCAGCAATAAAGAGGAATGCCTTTTTTAACATTGCAATTCTCTCTCTTTTTGTTGAAGCTCCCAAGGAAAAAAAGGGTAGCATGGAAGAAGTAAATTTAACTGAGGACATGGTAGTATTTTGAATCTGTAATTAGGTCAGATCTTTGATGTGTGCCTTAATGATGGAGTAGTTATGATCAGAATGTGGTCTTTGAATTGGGTTATTTGGATTAGAAGCTTTGTGGTACTTTAGCTCTTATATACCAAGCTAAATGACACCATTCTGAAAGAAATGGTGTGATAGCTTTTATTATAGTTTGAACTTGAATTTATATTTGCAGAAATTAATTAAATACCCAGTTTTCATGCACAAGTGATATATGTGAAGCAGCTAACCATTATTATTACATCATATCCTCTTTGTAATCAATGCAAATCAATTAAAATGATGTATTCAGTTAATTGTAACTCTTCCGCATATTTTTAAATGATAAGATATTAAAGAATTCCATTTAAAGAATGCTCAATTTGAGGTTCGAAGCTCACTTGAACCTTAAAATCAATCTAAACAGTGATAAAAACATCCTAACTTCAAACTATCATAAAATCCTAGAGAATTGAGCTTTTTAAATAAAATAAAATGCGAAAATAAAGCTCTCAATCTTATCTTTAATTTCGTCAAATAAAAAACATCTGTTGTGTATTCAAAAAAGAGTATTTATTAGCTTTGAAGTGATCTACTTTATATCATTAGATATAATCATATAATAAAATCTGGATTATGCTCTTTTAAATTACTTTTGCTTTAATATTGAGCATAGTATACATATTAAAATTTTTACACCAATAGAAAGATAAGATTCTTAGCTTCATTTTGATAGTTTACAGTGTGAAAAAATATTAATTTTTCATTGAGTTATTAATGTTTTAAATATAAATTGTGTAATTAGTTACTTTTTCAAAATCAAACTGTGTTATGCTGCGACTTGAGCAGCATGTGCATTAGAAAATGGCCTAATCTCTAAAATAATGACCCATATGTTTCTATGTAAATTGATGAAAAAATACACTCAAGCGCAGTGAGTCAAAACCCAAACCAAAAATAAAACACCATAGTAAATCAACATGTAAAAAAACCACTCAGTTGTTGTGTGAAATAATTTTAAACATGAATGATACTGTAAAGTTATGCCTCTCCCTTGGGTATCTACTTCAATCCTCACCAAATCCTTGGGGATCTCTGCCAAATTACGCCTGGATATTTATCCAAAGATTTACTGAAAAAATCCAGGAAAGGCCCTCATACTATTACTTGCAAAATTAATTTTCAGATGCCCTCACCTAACCCACCCAAGAGACATTCTGGTTAAATATCATGTGCAAGAGCAGCCAGGAGCAGTGGTAATTGCATTCAAGACAGGTTTCTCAATTTTAGTTGAGTCAGGTTTTTCTTTTGGTTTTGTTCATTTGAATTTGTCAAGATTTTCCTGCCTCCAGAAATGAATCCATGTTCACTCATATCATTGAATAGTTAGGTTTGACATTCAATTCCCCCTAAATTTTATCCCCTCCCTTTAAATGAATGCAAGAACTGTAAAAGACCTTGCTTCATCATTCTCTACTCTAATAAAGTTAAAATTTGTTAGTGAAATTTGGCCATTAAGTTTTTCTTGTTGCTTTGTGTGTTCAGTTGGTTCCATACCCCCCTTTGGCCTCCCAGGAATTTTTAGCGGCAACTATTTGGTTGTTGCCAAAACCATAATTTATTGTGTTTGAGAGCATGGTTTTATTTCTCCATAATCTGCTCCCCAACTCTCACAGAAACCTAGCTATCTAAAATAAGGCACATGATCTGAAATATAAATTATAAAAATTTTGTGTTGGGTGTTTAAATATGGCTTAAAATCTGGGGGAAATGGATGAAATTATTTCAGTGATTCTAAAATGGGCTTTGTAGTTCCAAAAAAACTATTTAAGAAATAAAAATCTATAAACAGGTAGTTGGGTGGGGTAAATTCTAATTAAACAACCATATTTATATAAAAAAGTAAAATTAAAGCCAGGGCTGTGATGATCCACATGGAGTCAGTTTGCAGGCAAGGGCTGATTTGGCTGAAATAAAGACTCAATGCTTGAATTTAGAGAAGGATAGTGACCTAAGATAGGTAAATGTTTCTTGAGGAGAGGCATGTCCCAGGGGAGGCCCCCAGATGGCATTCTAAACTGGTAGAGAAGTTGTGACTGATAGGAAAAAATGGGCTGAGGAAGCTCTGAGATCCTAAGGCCACCTACAGGAGGTCTGCAGGTGGCAAACTTTACCTAGTTTGGGGATAAGGTTTACCTGTCTATGTCTCCCTGGTAGCTTTGAAGAGGTCTTGAAGTCACTAGAGAGGCATGGATATTCCCTGGAACATTATCAAGGTAGTTGCCTGTGGAAGCAGATGCAGAACTTGGTAATTAATAGGTTTCCGGGAAGTAAAGTTGGTTACTTTGCAACTGAAAGCTAAAGCTTACCACTTGAGTGAGTAAAAACAGCTTCACAGACATGAGGATTGTCTGTGGCTGATGTCCTAAAGTGAAGTTCACTGATGGGGGCCTGGTCAAACACTAACTCATTTGTGGAGACTTATTGACTGAGTCTGAGGTGTTAGTAATGTGGACCATAGAGAAGGACATAACTTTGATGGTTCACACAGAGAAGGACAAAACCTTGGTGGTTCACCCAGAGAAGGAACAAGCCTTGGTGGTTCACACAGAGAAGAAACAGAGAAGGAACAAGTGTGGTTAAAACAGAGAAGAATTTTCAGAAGGAATGAAAGATGACAAAGAAGGACTAGTAGAAGAAGTAGAAGATGACAGAGAAGGACTAGAAGAAGGAGAAGAAGAAATGAGAGAAGGACATAAAAATAAGACTAGGAGTTGAGAAGAAAAGACTTGGAAAGTTAAAGAATATAAAAGAAAAGAAGTAAAAGGAAAGAGATAATTAAGAAAGAAGAAAAAAGAATTAAAAAGAAGGAAATAATGAAAAAATTGAGAAAAATGATTAAAAAGATGAAAGAAAAAGAAAGGAACCTTTAAAGAAAATAGACTGTGAATTTATTAGGAGGTGATGGACTGAGAGTGAGCAGGAGCAGATAGAAACAGTACAGAGAAACTATGAGGACAAAGGCTGGAGTTTTGCCAAAACCACAGAAGGGATCAAGAAGCAAGCAACAGGCTGTTTTGAACTTTTCCAAGGGGGGAAAATGCAGGGAAACACGGAGAAATGTTGAAGAAATTAAGGTGCAAAAATCCCTTAAGTAAAACATAGACAGAAGCAATCAAGTTTGCCCAGAGATAAGTGATTGGAATTACAGTGAAACTTTTTGAAATGCGGAGTCAGTGTTTACCCAGAGCAAGACAACACCAGGTTCAAACCAGGGTAAAGAGCAAGTCATCCAGGAAAACTTTTCAGCAAAACTGGTTAATCCAGATGATTGGTTGGCTACACGTCAAATCCTGTTTGATCAATGTTTTTCATTGGTTAAACAAAAGGGAAAAAGCCTAAAAGATGAGGGAATGAATAAGGGGAAGCCTGATTTTAATTGGTTGAAGTAAGTGGAGAAGTTTAATGTATTATAGAGCAAGGAAAACTGGATAGTTTAAGCCTGGAAAAATCAAGGAGCTGAGAGGAAACAGACTGAAAAAAGAGCTATAAAAAGGGGAACAGTTTGAAGCAAGACAAGGATTTGAAAACAGTGGATTATAAAGGCTACAAAGACAGAACAAGGAGCTGAAGAAAAGGATAAATGAGAAGGAGTCCAAGATAAAGGAGAAAGAGCCTAAGAACAAATAAAATATGACAGAAATTGTGGGATAGTATGAAGCCGTTTCTAAGTGATGGGGAATTACCACCCAAATCCACATAGAGTTAATGATTAACCACCAACATGGCTTCAGATATCTTTTTGTAAAATTTCCAATTGTAATAAAGAATTAAGTAGAACAATTAATCCTAATCAAAGTAACCCAAGATAAATTGCCTGGGAAAGCATCAAAGTGTCTTCAGAATAAAATTCTGGACATTGGGAGGCAACATAATTTTTGGTTTCCAGAATGGGGGGGCTCAAAGATCGGCTTGTATGAAATTAACATGGGGCAGCACTGACGACAAAGTTCCAACTGCAGGGCCCCATCTTCCAGAAATGATTTGGGTGAGAATTAGATTGTACAGAATATATTGTAATAACCCAACCACAGGATGCATTTTGAAAAGTAAATTGGAACTAGGGATAAATGATTTTTATTGAGTAAAATTTGGGAGGACTCAACTCTTAGAGTTGAAACAGTGAAAATTATTCAATATATATCAAAATTGACTAAGAAATACCACCTGAATCCTGGCCTCCTATTCCTTCCACATTGTCAAGTAAGTATCTGGTCCAGGTTGCAAAGAACCCTTGTGTGACCAATTTCTGACAACCATGATGATTAACAAGCTTGTATTGGGTGACCCTCAAATTATGACAATTTATCAACATTAATTTGCAAGGAGGATCTGGTTTCAGCTGACAGACTGGAGCAGCTGTAACTCATTATTGATTGACTTTTTGATTTAAATCTGTTAATTTGGTCTATTTTGATAAAGGTTTTCCGGCTTTTTGAGCCTTCCTACTTGGGCGGATAATTCCCGGCATGATGGAACCTACTATGACATTACCCTCTGCTTTAGCCCTGGGCACAATACCACCATTCAGGAGATAAGATAAGGAGAAGTTTTTGTGGGCAGGCAGGAGTTTCATTGCAGCTAAGGTGAGCTTGGGGTGGCCAATAGCAGTGTGATTGCACTTGTAGAACTCTTGAATCAGAACTGGGGAATTGGAACAATCATAGTGGGGAACCCATGAGTTTTTGGAATCAGGATAACCCTTCCAAGACACCAAATAATCCAAATGGCGTCAATTCTTAAGGGAAGCTAAAATACAATTTAGCTTATACTCAGGTTCTCCTTCCACAATAATGGGTTGGGAAGAGGGAGTCTCTGTACCCTTAAAGGGAGTAAGAAGACATTCATGAAAGGTGTGGAAAATCTTGAAAGCCGGGGATAAATCCAATTGATAGGCAGAGGGACTGATTTGACGTTCAACTTTGAAGGGGCCAACTTGCTTAGGCCCTAACTTGCAACAGGGGATCTTCAGTTTCATATTGCAAGCATCAACCATGACTAGATCACCTGGCCTGTAGATTAAACCTTCCTGGCGCTTGAAATCTGTGTATTCCTCAAAGTTGTCACGGCAGCGGCAAGAGTAACCTGGAGCTCCTGATGAACCTGCTTCAATGCAGCAGCCTGATTAGTTGCAGCTTCCACGTTGCTAACCAATTGAGGACTCATGTTGGAAGAAGGATTATAAACCATATTGGCATAAAATAGCAATACTTGAGTTGACGTGTGCGGGGCGTTATTATATGTGAACTCTGCCATGGGTAGTTATCACACCAGTCATCTTGCCGCGCATTAGTGTAGCAATGTAGGTAAACCTCCAAACTTTGGTTTACCCTCTCTGTTTGTCCGTCAGATTGGGGGTGGAAGGCGGTGGAACAGCATAATTTGATACCAAGAATACCAGTAAAGGCTTCCCAGAACTGAGCAATAAATTGGGGCCTTCAGTCACTCAAAATCTCCATTGGGATGTCATGTAGGGAGAAGATTCTATTCACAAACAACCAAGCTGTTTCCACCAAAGTAATTGTGGTTGAGCAAGGTACAAAGTGTGCCATCTTTATGAAACAATCTACCACCATCATGATTGCATTAAACCCATTAGAATTGGGAATTTCACCAATGAAATCCACCAACATAGACGTCCAAGGACCTGCAGCAGGCTGAAGTGGGACCAGTAAACCAGTAGTCTTATTCCGACTGGCCTTGGATCAAACACATACCAGATAATCACAAATAAAAGCGGCTACCTGCACTGTCAAATCTTTCTAGGAAAACTGACAGCAGATTAGTTCCACTGTTTTGTTTTTCCCTGGGTGGCCTGCCATTGGACAGGTGTGATGAGCCTCCATGATTTTGTCCCAAATAGTTTCTTCTGGAACCCACAAGCAACCTTGGTGATATAGAACTGGACCTATCTTATTATAGCCCTGTGGCTGGCCAACTGGGTTTGTACATGCTAGTTACAATAGCCTATCATAGCCTTTGGACAGAGGCTGCAGAAACTTAACCTTGGAACATAACTCTAGGTCTGCACCCTCGGTTAAGGACATGGTGGCCAGTGTAGCAGGTAGATGTAATACAAAAGGAACCACAGCCTTGTCTGGAATAATGTATGTGTGTTAAACTTGGCGTCCATACTAGCATCTGGGAGATGGGAAGGATTTCTGCTAAGTGCATTGGACAAGTGGTTGTCAGATCCCTTAATAAACTTATAGTGAAACTTGTATCTTGTCAGGTCACCATGCCATCTGGATTGACAACCCAAAAAAACCCTGGGTTGTCAATAATACAGAAGAGCTTTGTGGTCAGTTCTTACTACAAATGAATGACGTGCTGACATGAGATGTTGATGCTAATGCTTTAAAAATTTCACAACAGCCAACAATTCCGTGTTGTAAATTATGTAATTGCGTTCACAAGCCTCTATCTTCTGGGAAAAATACCCTACAGTTATCTCAATCCCATTGTCAGCAGTCTGCAGCAACACACCAGCCACAGTGTATTTAGATGCATCTGTGGAAATCACAAAAGGAAGCTCAGGATCCACATGTCTCAACACAGGTGACAACAACAAAAGAGCTTTGACTGCTGTGAACGCATTTGCGCACTCAGGCGTCCAGACTAAAGTTGTCTTTCCACTAGCCAAATATAAAGGGGCAGCCACTTCAGACAGGTGAGGGGTGAATTTCTTCAAGAACGTGCAGGTACCCAAGAAACTATGGAGTTGGGATACTGTCACAGGCGTAGCATACTCTCAAACCACAGCTTCTTTGTCAGGAGCAATGGTGTGGCCATCCTCAAAGATAATATTACCCAGAAAGGTAACCTTACGTTTAAAGAATTCACACTTATCCCTTTTAATGATCAAGTTGGCCTGGAGAATGAGTTCTACAACTTCCAACAGGTGGGCCTTATGCAACTCCTCATCTGGAGAGAACACCAAGATATCATCCATATATGCAATGGCACATACACCTAGGTGATCCCCCAAGACTGAATTAATTAGCCTCTGAAAGCAAGCCAGAGCATTCTTCAATTCAAAAGGCATTAACTGGAACTAGAAGATGCCCTTCTTGGTTCTGAATGCTGTTAACCATTCCATTCCTTCTGCAATCCTGATTTGATTGAAAGCATTCAATAGATCAAGTTTCGAGAATACCTTGGCCTTCTCAACACACCTAGAGATATGGGCTTCAAGAGGTAAAGGGTAAGGATCAGGAATTATAATGTTATTAAAATTCCCGTAGTCAACACAAGGACAAAGAGACCAATCAGCCTTTTGAACAAACAATAATGGGGAGCAGATTGATGAAGCCTTTTTGAAAATGTATCCCTTTACCAACATATCACAAGTCCACTCTTCCAAACATGCATCTTCCTTTAAGGTTAAAGGGTAAATATGAGACACAATTTGAATCAGATCAACAGTATTTTAAAGTCAAAGTCAAACTGAGTGTTCTTGGGGAGGACCTTGCCCCTAGTGGCGTCAAACACTGCGGACCAGGGTTGCAAGCAAGCCAGTAAATCCAAACTTACGGGGACAGGGACAGGAAACAATTGTATGGTCTATGATGATTGCTCCAATTCAGACATATCCAACAGCAGAATACAAATAGTTATACATGAAGAGTGTTCCACCTGCAGCTCATTTTTCTCCAGTAAGGTTGATACATTATGATCTCACCACCAACCCACCCCCACAATGATATGATTCATAAGGGTAGGGCAAACAGAAAACCTTGCAGTAAAAGACTGACCTGCAACTACAAAAGTAACTGGCTTCTTCAGCTGGAAAGAGGGAAACATTTGACAATTTCCACCCCTAACAAGCATTCCCAGGTGGTACTTGAGTTGTAGCAAGTTGGCAGTCTCCATGCTCATGAAATTTTTGGAAGCATCTGTATCCAACAAAATAATGGCTGATAGATAGTCTGACCATTATCAATGCTACCATAGAACAAGAAGTAACCAGAAGTGGATTTATTTGCAGCAAAGGTAGCAATCTTGGAAGGGTCTTGTTTTTCATTGGCAGTACAGACAGCAGCTAAGGAGGCAGGATGCTCCTGGAAGTAACGCTCAATCATTTCTTGGACAGCAGCTGGAAGGACGGGATGATCACAATCAATGAGAACAAGGAGCAACTCTTTGGACATAACTGCTGAAGGCTTTGTAGGTACAACATGCTGAAGCATTGTCAAAGAACTATCAGGGCCAGACACCACTGATGCTTCATTCACCTTGGCAGGTTTGTTCACCACTGCCAATTGAAACTGAGAAGAACCACGGGAAGAATGATCCTGACTCTAGCTGGAGGGAACTACTGTGGAACAAGGACCAGAAAACCAGGAGCTCACAGAAGATTTATCCTCAAATAACAGTGTACCTTGTTTGAAAGTTGACAGATTTGAGACCAGAGAAAGAATTTGGCTTACCAGGGCCTCAGTTGTGGTTAACAGGGAATCCCAAAAACAAATTCTGGGCAGTCTGGTCAACAGCTAACCACAACGCTGAGAGTTTATTCACCTCAGGAACATTAATCATACGGCAGTAGGCAAGAAACTGAGGAAAGAATATTGAAAGCAGAGTAGTACCCTGTTGGAAGGCGTACAACTTACAATATACTTTGAGCTCCTCATTAGATACACATAATGTTTTTAACAAAGGGTACAAAGATGCACTTTCAGTTAAAACACATGGATTGCGCTACACCACGGACAACAACCATTGAAAGAATCCTCAGAAACCTTTGTCATCACATGGTAAACTTGGGATTGTGACTAAGGCTTGAACTAGAATAGAATGATAAAGCTGACAAAACTTCACACAAAATTTTATCAGTGGGTGGAGCAGGAAAATAATCTGGACGCCAAAATGACATGGCACGGCGGAAATAGGAAACAGAAGATCCAGTCTCAACAACTGCAACCAGAGATGGAAACCACAAATTAAAGAAAAGTCCAAACTGAAAGCTCAGAAAAGAACTGATGCAAATAAACATGGTAAACACAGATATCTCAACAGAGCAGGAGAAAAGAAACACAAATTCATGACAAACTGCTTCAAAAACCTCAGACATAGAAGAGTTGAGTAATGTGATGGAAATCACGGGATAGTATGAAGCTGTTTCTAAGTGATGGGGAATTGACACCCAAATCCACATATGGTTAATGATTAACCACCAAAGTTGCTTCAGATATATTTTTGTAAAATTTCCAATTGTAATACTAGGATTAAGTAGAACAATTAATCCTAACCAAAGTAGACCAAGAGAAATTGCCTGGGAAAGCATCAAAGTGTCTTCAGAATAAAATTCAGGACATTGGGAGGCAACATAATTTTTAGTTTCCAGAATGGGGGGAGCTCCAAGATTGGCTGGTGTGAAATGAACATTGGGCGGCACCAACAACAAAGTTCTAACTGCAGGGCTCCATCTTCCAGAAACAATTTGGTTGAGAATCAGATTGTACGGAATATAGCGTAACAACCCAACCACAGGATGTATTTTAAAAAGTAGATTAGAACAATAGATAGATGATTTTATTGAGTAAAATTTTGAGAGGACTCAACTCTTAGAGTTGAAACAGTGAAAATTATTCAATATATATCAAAAATAGACTAAGCAATACTTCCTGGATCCTGGCCTCCTATTCCTTCCACATCATCAAGTAAGTATCTGGTCCAGGTTGCAAAGAGCCCTTGTGTGACCAATTTCTGACAACCATGCTGATTAACAAGCTTGTATTGGGTGACCCTCAAATTATGACAATTTATCAACATCAATTTTCAAGGAGGAATTGGTTTCAGTTGACAGACTGGAGCAGCTGTAACCCATTTTCAATCAACTTTTTGATTTAAATCTGTTAATTTGGTCAATTTTGATAAAGATTTTCTGGCTTTTTGAGCCTTCCTACTAGGGCGGATAATTCCTGGCATGATGGAACCTACCATGACATACAAGGAGTCTAAGATATTGTTGGTGGACTACAAGTATTGGCAAACCCATATTGTTACCTATACCACCTGGGCCATAATACAGAAGGTTTCTAAGGGGATCTACCTTCTGAGACAAATAAATGCCCATTTTGACCCCTAACCATATTTAAAAGTTGTACATTAACTCCCATGAGCAATCTACCTAACATATTCTACCCTAGTCAAAAGAAGAAGAGGATACATATTGCCAAAATTGTTGAAGATTTGCCACTAGTAAAACTTCTAAAGAGGAGTGGGAACAATTGACTGGACACCTTGAGATGACAGATAGAAGGAGAGAATTTATTGGGTTTGAGTTCACCAGACTCTTGAAATATTGGTATTAACCCTCAGAGGGTTTGGCCTCAGATAAGGTTCAAGTACATGGAGGGGATGCCTGCCTAGTAATAGGATAAGCCTTGGAAGAATTCATCATGATGCAAGCCAAATGCAAACTTTTACTTAACCAGATGCCCCAACCAGGGAATGTCAACCCCTTTCAGCTGGTTCCTGGCTTTTTCCCAGGACACACAATAGGGACTGGACATCAGGAACCCCACAAGAGCGTTGGTCATTCCAAAGTTCAGAAAAACACACTTGTAAAAGCCATACTTGGTGCGGAACACTGTATTTGGGATTTCTTCCTTTTTTATAAAGATTTGGTTGTATCCAGCAGTCAGTTTAATCATATAGAAGACTGTTGCTCCTCCTAACACATCAAAAATTCTGTCAATGAGTGGGTAGCAGACCTTGATGGTAACATTTTTTAGTGCACATTAGTTGGTGACCAATCTGAGGGAATCATCCTTTTTTGCTACAAATAATACAGCAGCCCCAAAAGAAGACTGTAACAGTCAGATAAGCCCTTTTCTAGAGCCTCTTTAAGGTAGGCAAGAGGGAGTCATCCTTGTTGAAGGTGAGACAGTAAATGGGCTGTGCCTTGGGGACTGCACCCTTGAGTTAGATGGCATGCTAGATATGTTTCTTGAGTAGTAGGCCTGGAAGGGCCTCCTTGAAGACATCTTGATGTTGAGCCACTATTTCTTGATCCTGAGGGGTGACAGTATCTTTCTGATACTTGAAGTGTATGACCTCATACTGACAGGAGTCACAGTCAATTGCCTTAAGGTTGTCCTTTTTCTTCTTTGGTTTCTGTAATGCGTATAAATACATGGTCCCATAGAAGTTGGTCTACTATGCCAGGGGAAATTTAGTGTTTTACTTCTTCTTATTTGATAGTTAACAGAGGTGGTTCAGTCCATTTGGGGGTTGTTCTTTTGTAGCCAATCCAGGCCAAGTAACACATCAAATTGGGGGGAAATCAATGATGGGACTTTGGATGGTGGAGTAAAAATTCTCCAGCATGATGGAAAAGGGGGCAGTTTCCCACATAACAGAGATGTGATGTTCATCAGCTAAAACCACATTCTTAATCTGCAAAGGATTAGTGGCTAGCTTGAAATTAAACACAAAAAGGCTGTTAACAAGGGTTTGGTCTGCACCAGAGTCTATTAGGGCTGAGTCAGTGTAACTTTGGAAGGGTAACAGATAGGACATGAATTTATTTGGGTGCCAAGCAATGGTGTAGAATACAGGGTTGCTGGACAGCACCTGAAACATAGGGCACTGGTCAGATTCTTCAGGTTGGTGTTCCTTGTTGAAAAAGTCTGTTAGAGGTTGAGAAGAGCTTGGCTTGCTGATTGATCTTCCTGTGCTTTTCCCTTGTCCTATTTGCTTTGGATGGTAGTGACTCTGAATTGCATACAATTAGACTGTTCTTTGTTTCCATTGTTGTTGTCAGGGATCCAAGCTTGGGCAAGTGGCCTGTCATTTTCCAGAATTACGTGGGACGGGTTTTTTGTGGGAAGAGCCCATCACAAGAGAGGAGCTAACTTAAATAGGTAGGAGAAGGACTTCCCCACCTAGGATCATGATGTTGCAACTGGACCAATGGGGATCCAGTACAATGAATTGGGGAAGACAACAGTCTAATAGGAAAGGACAGAATAATAAGAATAAGGTATTGTTTATTGTAGAATATTGTGATTAATATACTATATGGGGAAAGCCACAAGGCCACAAGGGGGTGGCATAGTGGGAAGTTCCATGTAAGGTTTGAAGCCAAGGAATAACTTGTGCGGGGATCAGCAAGGCAAATTGGCAGCGCTCCTAATTAGGATAAAGTACCCGCCATTTGATATTGCCATCAGATTAATCCATAACGTTAGATACGTCAAGGGGCGGCTCATCAAGCGCCCCTGTGTATTGTAAGATACGTTAGCAGGCAAGCCTGGAAACTTGGTTGCAACACCCCCCTTGCCCCCTGCTTGTTGTCAGACACCAGGACTGGAGTCTGCGGAAGGTCTGGGAAGGTCCGCACAAACAACTTTTGTGTGGGGATGGCGCAGCAGGGGCGTAAGCAATCATGATGAAGCTTCTTGGTGTTTCCTTGGGCATCTTCAAGTTGGTAGGTGTGGTTGTCATAGACGGCAGCTACCTTGAAAGGCCCTAGGTGGTTGGGTTCCAACTTGGCAGAATTGGGATTGAGGGTGTAGATGGGGTCACCTATGGCATATCTAGCTTTGAGGTGTTTTGTCCCTCCTGCAATCTGCTTGTGTTTGATCTCTCGGGCTTTGGCATGCCATTGGTCTAGGGATGGAGTTGTCACTAGGGGGGCTTGCTGGGAACCTTGGACCGTAGTTTCCCCTGTTCCACTCCTGTCAGACTGTCAGGTGTTCCAAAGGCCAGGGTTCTAGGGCTGAACCCAGTGCCCTTGTTGATTCTTGCTTACAGGATCAGTAGGGCAGTGGGGAGATGTTCAGTCTACGCAGTGTTAGGGTGTTCTTGTGAGAGCTTGGCAATCAGTTGAACCAGGGAGCCATTTAACCATTCCACGCGTCCATTGGCTTGCGGATGGTAGGGGGTTGTGACTATATGTTGGAGCGCGTTCTTGACGCAGTATGCCTTTACAATGTGTCCAACAAGTTTGGGCCCGCCATCTGTGATGAGACGCTTTGTTGCCCAAAGCAAGCCACGATCTCTTTACCAATGAAGCAGGTGATGGTGGTGGCAGTATGGTTGGTTGTGGCCCAGGCCACTGACCAACAAGTGAAGTAGTCCATAGCGGTGCCAATATACTTCTTACCCAGTCTGTCTTTGGGGAGTGGCCCCACAATGCTGAGGGCCCACTGTTTGAAGGGTTCCATGGCCTTAATGGGCAGGACAGACTTGGGGGGTGCAGGTTTGGACGTGTTCTTTTTGCACAACACACACGTCTCAAGGAGGTCCAAGATGTCTTGACGCATGCACGGCCACCAAACCTTTTGTTTCATGATCTCAAAGAGGTTACGCCCTCTGATGTGACCCAAGGTTTGGTGGTAGTGCAGGATGGTGTCCCCTTGTTGTGTTGTGGGAATGTAAGGCGTCTTCTCACCTGTCTCTGCCTGGTGGCAGACATTACCAGCATTGGTGGTGAACTGACTTTTGTTGTCCTTCAGCTTGGAGATGGTGACCAAGTTAAGGCCCTTGTAGCGGGTTGCCTCAGGGCGGAGGTAGAGCATGGGCCAATCTGGATCTAAACCATTGTCCCCAGTGATGGACGCTACATAGAGTTGTGAAAGGGCGTTGGCTGTGACAAGTTCCTTTCCAGGCTTATATTTGATACGTAACTGATAGGGGGATAGACGTTCAACCCATCCTGCCTGGTGGTGTGTCAAATGATACTGCATGTTGAAGTACTGGAGTGACTTGTGATCTGTCAGAACGCAGGGTGGGAAGGTAGCACATTCCAAGTAACAGCGCCACTTCTCCACGCAGTGTACAATGGCTGCCAGCTCCTTGTCATGGATGGGATAACGTTGTTCCAAGTCAGTGAGCTTCCTGGATTCATATGCTATGGGGAGGAAGACGCCATTGTCAGTTTCTACCCTTAGCACTCCCCCTATGGCCCTGTCAGAGGCGTCAGTCTTGAGTTTGTACTGTTGGTTTTGGTTGGGGAACTGCAGTACTGGTGCTGTTGTGAGCCTTTGCTTTAACGTCTCAAAGGCTTAATCTCTGACGGGGGTCCAACAGAAGCACTGTTTGGTGTTGAGGAGCTCAGTGAGAGGTGCAATTAGTTTCCCGCAATTGGGGATGAACTTGCGTACATAGGCAACCATGCCCAAGAATGTTTGCACCTGGCCCACATCAGTGGGGGGTGGCATAATAGTGATTGCCTTGATTTTGGCAGGGTCAGGCTATATCCCTTGAGCAGAGATGGTGTGCCCAAGGAATAGTAGCTCCAACTTGAGAAACTCACATTTGGAGGGCTTAGCTTTTAGCTGATTTTTCCAAAGGGTGTTGAGGACAGCGTGGAGGTGTTGGAGGTGTGTGGTTTGATCTTGACTAAAGACAATGATGTTGTCAAGGTACACAACCACACACTTTCCAATCAGTTCCTCAAAGGCTTTGTTCATCAACATGGCAAAGGTGGAGAGAGCATTGGTCATTCCAAAGTTCATTATATGACACTCAAACAACCTGTAGCGTGTGCAGAAGGCAGTTTTTGCCTCATCCCCTGGTGCAATGCAGACCTGGTTGTACCCCGCAGTGAGATCAATCTTACTAAAGACCTTTGTGCCTGCAAATGTATCAAACAGGTTGTCAATCAGCGGTAGGGGGTATTTATTTTTAACTGTCACCTCATTTAAGGCGCGGTAATCCGTGACCAGGCAAAGAGACCTGTCTTTCTTTGCTACAAAGAAAACAGCTGCCCTGTATGGAGACAGCAAGGGGCAAATAAAGCCCTTATTGAGCGCGTCCACAAGGTGCTGGCAAAGGGTTTCATCTTCCTTTGGTGTGAGACAGTATAATGGTTGTGCCTTGGGTAAGGATCCTTGAAGTTGTATAGCGTGCTGGATCTCCCAGGGAGGAGGTAGTTGTTCAAGTGTTTCACTGAATACATCCTTGTACTCCTCGAGGAGTGCAGCTAGCGCTGGTGGTGGTGATGATGACAAGGGAGGGACTGCAGATGATTCTGCACAGATAACTTTGACTGAGCATTGGTTAAAGTCTAGTTTCCCCCTTGAAGTCATATGACCCCGCCTCAGTTATCCTGACAAACACAGTGTCATGTAGTAGCTTGTTCATTTACACGGGGTAAATCTGGAACCCCACCCCATTTCTATTGAGGGTGATGACAGAGGTATCCCAGTCAATGTAGGGACAATTATGCTGGAGCCAGTTGAGGCCAGCAATTACGTCGTGGCTGAGGCCTGCCATGATTGGCCCAGAGAGCTTAACCTAGATGTTCCCCATTCTTACAGAGAAGGGTACTGTCTCGTGGGTGATGGCAATTCTGCAGGAGTCAGCTACATGTACTGCTTTGAATCTTCTGGGTACTCAGTCTAATTGCTGGGAGTTGGCAAACGCCTGATCTACCATGGTGTGATCAGCCCCAGTATCTACCAGTAACTTGTGGGTGTTTCCACGGAAACGGAAGGGATAGGACAAGTGTGTTACTTTATTTGAGGAATGAGCGGCTTGCAACACGGGGTCATTGCTATGGACCTGAAAGTTGTCCAGAGTTTTAACCTCGTGAAGATTGTAGTTGCGGGGGTTCTTTGCAAGCAAGGACTGAGAGGACAGGTCGGTTGGGGTTGTAAGGCCTCTCATTGTTACAACCCCCAGGCTTTTTCCTGGTCCTTGATTAATGCTAGTTGGAGCTCCCCCCTTGCGGGGGCGCTTAGTTGCACTTTCTTGTTGACAAGGTTGGCAACAGCCCACTTGACTTTGGCCATTTTTAGGTGCAGAACGTGGTTGGGTTGGAGCATTGTTGGTGCGGCAGAAGCCCATCAAAGCCTGGTTATTGACCTCTGCAATGGTTTTATAGCAGTTGTCAATAGAGGTGCAGCAACCAACAGAACCCACTTGCAAATATGGGGTTTTAACCCATTAACAATGAGAGTGAGCAACATGGCGTTCCCATCAGTAACTGCTTTGGGGGAGGCAGCAAGGGCTTGTTGCCAGGTGGCAAGGTACTCAGGGACAGAACCAGTTTGTTTGATTGCTAGAAGAGGGGTTCCCACGACAATGGGATAGAAGGTTTCACTGTAACAGGACTTGGCAGCGTCTTGAAATGCTGCCCAGGTAACGTCAAGTTCCTGGCTGGCCCAGTTGGTGAACCACACAGCGGCAGGCCCTGTGAGGTGCCCAGATGCGGTGGCAACCCACATGGGCTCAGGAACCTGGCAGATGCAAAGGCAGGTTTCAGTAGACTGGAGCCAACTGACAATGTTGGCCCCCTTGATGCCACCAGCAAAGGATTCTAGTTGAAGGTTGAGCATGCGCTGGGACAAGCCTGACTGAGGCAGGGTGACGCTGGCGTCACACTGTCCAAGGTGGAGCCAATTATACACACTTGTGAGGACTAGCTGGTCTTGATAGATGACATACCCATTGGGGATGTCCCCCTCAGGGATTGGCAGGAAAGTTTCTTGTTAGGGAGTAGTCATACGGCCCAT
Source organism: Entomophthora muscae (assembly GCA_014839935.2). Taxonomy (NCBI): domain Eukaryota; kingdom Fungi; phylum Entomophthoromycota; class Entomophthoromycetes; order Entomophthorales; family Entomophthoraceae; genus Entomophthora; species Entomophthora muscae. The sequence goes on from QTSX02004411.1 coordinate 93,357, forward strand.
ACTCTGTCCTTTTTTAGGGGGGATTTTGTTTTAGGTAGGTTGTCAACCTACTTCTGCTACCACTGTTGCAAATGAACAAATGAGGATTCAGTATTTGGAATTGGGGAAGAAAGCAGTCCAATAGAAAGGACAGAGTAATAAGAATAAGGTATCATTTATTGTAGAATACAGTGATTAATATACCATATGGGGAAAGACACAAGGCCACAAGGGGGTGGCATAGTGGGAAGTTCCATGTAAGGTTTGAAGCCGAGGAATAACTTGTGTGGGGATCAGCAAGGAAAATTGGCAGCGCTCCTAATTAGGATAAAGTACCCGCCATTTGATATTGCCATCAGATTAATCCATAACGTTAGATACGTCAAGGTGCGGCTCATTGAGCACCTCCTGTTTATTGTAAGATACGTTAGCAGGCAAGCCTGGAAACTTGGTTGCAACAATGGGCCGTTGGCCAGGATTATAGTGTCAATCATCCCTGTGAGGGTGATATACACAATACCAAACAGCTTGTTAGTGTGGTCAGTTGGGAGATTGGGTGAGGGAGTGGGATTAGCTTGGGGGTCACAGGTGGTTCCATATTGAGTTTATAGGCAGGCAGGTAGTTGAACTTGCCTCTAAACAATTTTGGTGATGATAGGATCCAAGGCTCTTGACGGTTGCATCTAACTGTTGATTTTATGCGGGCATAGGGATCTAGTTCAAGGATATTTTCTGGGGTGTATTCCTTATACTTGGGGCTTAGAGGGTACTCTGTGAAGTGGACAGGACCAAAGGGAACACCTGGAGGACAGGAATCTGAAGGCAGGAGGACCAGATGATCTTGTACTGAATTGATAGATGGCAAAGGTAAAATAAGGCAACAGCTGTGGAAGCCAAAGTAACATAAACTTTATTCAAAAATGGCAATAAGTTTGGAGTGTGGGGGCCTTGGGTCTATATAGTATCCCACCTCCAAACTTAACATTTTCCATGAGGGTTCATCAGGGCATTGGGAAATATGGGGCTGGGAGATCTGGATGCTTGGGTTCAAAAGCGGCAGAATGGCACCTGGGCCAGGAGTTCTTTAATTGGTCAGAAATTTCAAATTAGCGACTTGATTCTCTTGCTCTAGGGTTGTGGTCATGGGTTTGGGCCACAGGCCCAACCTTCTTCTGGGGATGGCTCTTGATTGGCCACTAGTGTAGACTTCAGGCTCATGAAGCTAATGATAGAAAACTTTTCCCTCATTAGGTGCCTCAATTATTCATTCATTTGGTGCAGTGATTCCTTGGGTTTGGCTAACTTCACATTTAGGCTAATCACTCTTGGCTTCAGCTTGCGGGGGCTTGACCTCAGAAAATTGCAGGCAGGCAGCCCCTCAGTTCATAGAGTCAGTGGTCCACAAGGATTCAGGGTCAGGGGTTGAATCCCGCACTTGGGCCTAGATTCCAAAGGAAAATGAATTGTCAATCCTGACAGTTGAGAGGTTTACCGCTTGAGTTTTGTAGTTGTTTTTAGGAAGAGGAAGGTTAGCACAACCAAGGGTTTTGAGATACTTGTTTCTCTCTCTTTTTCCAGTCTTCTTTTTTGTGAAGTACATCTGAGGTCTTCTATGCTTTCTCCACTTCATGGTACAAACTCTGCAGGTTGATTACTTGGACAAGGTTAAAATTCTACATTAAATGGGGCTTAAGGGTGTCATAGTACATGATTTGCATGGCAGGATTGTTAAAGACCATGTCAGATGAAGTCCATAGGCATAGCTCTTCATAGACTCTTATAAATTCTTTCACTGTACCAGTCTGTGTCAGGTTTTTGACTTGGCAGACAATCATAAGAGTTGTGTCCTTCATTAAAAATCTAGCAAAAAAAGTCTTGTTTGAAGGTCTCTCAGTCCCTCTCTATATCATATTGTGCCATTTATCACACTAGGTACCTGTGGCATGAGTCAATGGAATGAAAATTTATGCAATCCAGAAACAAGTTGGCAATCCATCTGTGTCATTTTGTTTTGGGTCAATTGGGTCCAAGATGTGGTGTTATTGTTGTTTGGCTGTCACAAATGACAAACTCTTGCTAAAAATGATCATAGAAGAACCTCAGCTACAAGAATCAAATCCCAAAACCCTGCAGGCTGCCAGCCCAGCAGCCCACGTTTTTTTGGGCTCAAACCAGAGCCAAATTTGACTTTGGTGAAACTCCTGAGACCTATCAATCTAGAGTTACCTGCACCAATGAATTTCCTGCAAAAGGATTCTGTTAGTCCCTCCAATGAGAGTGCAGGCCTGGCCAATAGTCCCAAGGTAACTGGGGCCACCACGGCTGGGGAATTGAAGAAACTTCCTGTGCAATGCGGGCTTCCTAAGGATGACCAATCCTGCAACTCAAAAAGGGAATTCAAGTCTTCTCATTCTGACCCAGCCAATGAAAGATCACCCGTGCAGGATGCCACCAAGGGTTGCCAAACCCTGGTAAATGGTACCACCCAGCCTAAGGGGGATTACAAAAGTTTTTCCATGGCAGGTGGGCATACTTATACTCTGGGCTTCTGGGAAGTTGCCCATTGCCATTCTTGCAGTAAAGAGATATGAACCTTTGGTTCAACCAGGTCATTCCATATTTAATTTTAGTTCTATTTAATTAGAATTCTAACTTCTGTGGCCTTTTTCCCCACGTCCATTAACCCCAAGAAACCTTGGACTGACTACCTGAACTATATTGCCCACCAGGAGCACCCTTTAGCCTGGTACATTTCACGGAATATCCACCCAGCCCGGTATATTCAGAGTTCACTCTAGAGGAAATCCTGCTTTACAACCCTGAAGCCAGAACTCAAGAGACTGAGATCATTGGCAGAGAAGGAGCTTTGATCACTGTACCCCCTTTGTTATTCCAAGATAAATATAACTACCTGCCAGCCTACAAAGTTCCAATGACCTGCCCCTTACCCCACAGCCCAACCGCCTGCAGGAATCTGTGGCCATCAATGAGTACACTACTACACAACTATTTGGAGTGATGTACATCACCCTTACCGGGCTCGTTGATTCCATGGTTCCCTCCAACAGACCCTGGGCCATCCTAGGCAAATCCTTATCCTATATTGTAAAGTTAGCTCCTATCCCATGATGAGCCCTACCCTCTGGGCCTGTGGGCCATCTGCCCACAAGTTCTTAGGAACCCCTCATGGGATAGATTCCTGACATTTCCCCAGAAAACAACTCCAAGGCCACCCTGAAAAGGCATTGCGCCAGGTGCACATGCATAATACCTTTGTTAATGAATCAAGGTGTAGAAGAGAGTTCCTGAAAGAACCCTTGGGCAGACAGGGTGTTTAAGGCAGGAACTGGGATCACTATATTTTGGTAAAGTACATGCCCTTCAGGGATTTTGGTTCCTGGCACATAGGGTACCTAATCCAAAGGGAGTCCTGAAATATTTCTTTTGTAAATATGTTGACTACAGCAATTACAGACAGCTGGGGGGACTTTGAAGAAAGGGTTTGGATGGATAACCTACTTCTGCTCCCAAATTGGTAACTGTGCTGTAATATCAGAGTTACATAGAGATTTTTTTAGAATTAGATAATAATTTTTATTAAGATATTGGGATTATATAGCCATTATGATTACTTAAGAGGAACAAGATTCCTGCAGATCAACCATTTGGATGGCAAGGGGGTGAATTAATCATAATATTGAGTGAAGTGCTGAATTGAGTTGCCATTGGATTGGTATTTGCTCTTGTTTCCTAGTTTGGTAATTTAAGTTGAATGCGCCTCTGGCTTCATGTTGAGCAACTTGTGTTATTGCTGGTATGTTCAAAGCTACAGATAGATGTTAGCCTTGCCAATGTACTCTACCTGATCCTATGCAAGAGCACTACATACTACAATAGAATAGAACTTTGAAGATAATTACGTTTATTGAAGCTGGAGTACAATCTAGCCAGCAGATGCAATCTATCCAGGTGTAACTAAGAACTTGTTATTGTCCTTTCAGGCGTCTATATTAATATATACTGCAACAACCCTTGTTCTTGTCCTTTCAGACAGGTCTCAGTGGCTACCTTTGCAATAGGTTCATTTTTGCTGGCTGTGCCTATCCTGATTGGCTGTCCTTGGCACATGTGTTGCTACTGGCCTTGACAGGAATACATGGCACTTCAGCTACAGCCTACACTCTTCTTGAGCTAGCCTACTGTCATTTATTGGTTGGCTGTTTCATACACACCTTTCATTGCGCTGTGAAACTATGCCATATTTAGTTGGTGCTTAGAAATTATCTCTGTTCAGCCCTCCTACATTGGAAGGTAGAATTCTGATATTCCATTTGTAGGGCTTAATCAGTGATCCTTTTCTGGCTGGCAAGTCTTTTGCTTATTAATGCAACGGGTTAAATTAGGGATTATATGGGGTATAATAGCAGAATCAATCCAGTATCAACTTGTGTATTATCTGCCGTGTAAAGCTGACCCAAACTGATAAGAAACCCAATTATACACTGTGTAACTCTGACCCAAACTCAGTATTTCCTGATCTTCTGCATATCACTTGTTTGATATGAGCATATATGCCCATCAGGCTGTGTGGGGCTGGGTTGATACAACGTCCAGTAGGGTGGATTGGGAGGTGAGTGATTGATGATATTTAGGTTATACGGCGTAGAATCAGTGATAATCACTATGTTGGCTAACGTTTATACAGTGTATAATTGTTAGATCAATTATAATAAAGCAAGTAATATACGGCATATAATCAGCACACATTGGGATGATAATCAGTGATAATACGGTGTATAATTTTAGCATTTATTGTAATAAACTAACAATTGCACGGCGTGTAACTGCCATATCTATTATAATAAACTAATGATTATACGGTGTATAATTATTATACTTGATTAAATGAAAACCAAGTGATAATACGGCGTGTAATTGATTAAGATCTGCGTGTGATGATTAGCCTGATCATTTGTGGTCAATCAGTCTAATCTCACACTTCAATTGAAAGAATAGACAAGAAAAATGCTACATGGTCTCTTGTGTGAAACCTTACTGGGGTCAATCCAGCAGCTTTGAAAATAACTCTCCTCTAATATGAAGTATTAAGTTGTAAGTAGTTTTCAAATCTGTTGAGATAAACATATATTAGTCAGTTTAGAACACATAGGTTCAGTCACAAAACAAATTTCAACTTGATAGATCTAAATAGAAGATAATTCCACAGAAAATGAGTGCTATTTGGAAAATATGTCCAGTCATACAACAACCTGCTCAAACTGGGGGAAATGTTTAACAATTCAACTAAAAGTGTACCAAACACTAGAAAACATGAGTTTCAGTCACAGAACACATCTACTATGTTTACTATGTTTTTTGTAAACACATGAAACTCAGTCACAAAAGTTACAAACTTGATCTAACAACAAGCCTTGATAGCAACTGAAACAGACAACAAAAATATCAAAGATCAAAACACATGAATGAATCTATAATACTGTTATCAAATTTTCCTAATTAAGAATAAAATCTAGAATACAAAAAGGAAATATTCTGAGTGTCTGTTTTGGGATTAGAATTAATAAAAGTATCAAATTTATCCAAACTCAAGATTAACAGTGCACATTTACAACCAAAAATAATTAATATAGAAATCTAAAAATCTAATTCAAAATAAACAGTAGTGACTACTAGCTTTCATGCTACTATATATGAAGTGGTAAAAATTATAATAAATCAATTATATAGATAAACTGAATTTAATTTAATTTTACTTTTATACCAAAATGGAAGCTTCACAACAACAGAGTAACAATGGACCCGTTGTGTGCCGTGGTTACAGTTACCCCAGTGGGTCAAAGAACAGAGTTAGTGTAACACAAGTGCCTATTCAGGAAGGAGACAGAGGAGGGATCAATAGTGAGGTTGCACTGACACAGCCGGTTCAAGGAGCACAAACTTCAAGGGGGTGGAGCATCAACCCCCAGGTCCAGAAGCTGACCCAAAAATTCACCAAGGTCATCACCACCAAAACGGTAAATGATGTCACCACCAAAAGGGTGTCCTTAGTGGCCAACCCTGTATACCGCTGCAATGTTGTTTCTTCAGCCATAATAAAAGAAGGTTAAGCCTGTGTTAGACAGCAACAGTGGCCATGTTGACACTAAAAATGTCAACACTATAGTAAAGTGACAACCTGGTTTTACATAATGTTGTCTCCTGGATGTCGACACTTTTTTAAGTAACAGCACACTTTACCCTGAACATTTTTAATATATAAAAATATTGTTAAATACTTTATTATACTAGAATAACCCTAGAGAGTTCAAAATGCAATAAAAAATTACTATAAGTAGTAAGAATAAGGAGATATAAGAAAGTATTTTCAATTTGCTATGTAAATTACACTCTTTATTATAAAATTATTTTTTATTTCTCATAAAAATTAAAATTCCAATGAATCAAAAGTAAAGATATTTAATATATCATAATAAATACAAAATATAAGAAAACTCTATATTTAATTTATTATACTTTATATAAGCATAACTGAAATAGTCTCATACCTTAAAAATAAATTAACAAAATATAAGATATTTCTTACTAAACCACATTGAAAAGGTATCTGAAACTTACCATTTATACCTAAAAAGATTAGTACTATCTAAAAAAGTGAGTAAACATTAAAATTTAAAAGTAAAAAATATACAGGCAAAGCAAGGTTTATTAGGCTAATTAAAGCCACCAGCAAGAGCAGTGGCAACATCTTCTAAGTACTTCTTGATATCCGCCACCCTGTACTTCTTCTTGATCACTTTCTGGACGTCCTACTGGTAGTCCTGGTCCTTACCCTTTCTCTTATTAGGGGCCACCTGGCTGGCCAGGCTGCAAAACTTGGAAACAGTCCAGGCCTGCTCCTCCTGCAGATTCTGGAAGAACTTGTTGTACTTGGGGGTTGACCCAAACTTCACCTTCAGGTGCTTGTGCCACACTTCCAGGCTGGACGTGGTCTTCATCTCCCCCTTGAGGCAGGCACCCTGGCTTTCCAAGGGGCAGTGGCCCCACTCTTTCCTCTCTGGGAAGTCACCTTCTTACCTACCCATTGCCGCTCAAAGTGATCCAGGTAGCCCTTGAAGATGGTGTAGTCCTTCTTGACATAAGCGTCCTCCAGGAGGGCCTCAAAGCCAATCCCAGTATGCTCCAGGCGCACAAAAGCCAAGGCAGCAAACTGAGTCAAGGCAAAGCGGCACTTTCCCTTACCATTGTTAAGATACTTCTCAAAAAGGTCCTTCTAAATCTTGAGATTCTTGATGAGGGCCTGCCTAAAATGGAAGAAGCAGCCCTGGACTTCTTCATTGAAGGTGGCCTTGAAGGCTCTGAACTGAGCTTGCTCAAAGTCCATGATAATTACCTTTGGCCCAAGTGAGCGCACATGAGCTAGCTGCTCTGCGGCTAGGGTGGACTCATCCTTCTTAGAAGAGGAGGGATTGACCCTTGTGGCATGGGTGAGAGGGGAAAGCTGGTTGGCGGGAAAGGAGCTCAAAGCATCCTGGACAATTTTGAATGCTCTGGTGTAGACCTCTGTCTTGGCACCAGGCAGGAGAAAGAAAACAAGGGGGATAACCTGGGCATTAAACTGCCCCTGCAGGACCCAAAGCTGCTTGAAAAGGATTAGTCAGGTTGCAAATGTGCTGTTGCACAGCCAGGTGGTAGCAGTGTTCAGCTGCTCCAGGTTTTGGGTTGTGGCGTAGGCAATGATCCTATCCTCCACTTCCTGCTCATTGTCATGCAGCAGAAACATCTCTCCATCCTTGTTTTTCTTGAGAGCATAATAAAGGACCAGGTCTTCAATTGTGGTAGCACTCTTGGTCAGGGGGTTTGAGGCTTGGTGCCTATCACTCACAAACTTGATCAAATGGGTGTGTGTTGGCACCCTCTTCATATTGTTGGGGGAGAGGTGCTTAGAGGCAAGCACAGCCAGCTGGGTGGGGGAAAGGTCCTTGAAGGTAGGCATGATATGCACAAGGTACCATTTCATGAGACAGGCAATGGTTGTATTGGGCATGATGCAGGTATGCTCATCCTTAATGGTTTGTACCTTATCCCAGCGCTCAGTATTGAGCCTCACTGCGCAGGAGCAGTCCTCACAGGTATAGTGCCGGCTCTTGAAGCCCCGGTTAGTGTTATTGCAGCTGAAGATGCAACCGTTGGCCACCATGGCTGGCCCACCTTTGACGCTCATGATGGGAAAAACTTTGGTAAGGTGGAAGGAACCTTGAACTTCCCATTATCATTCCAGATATTGTGGGCCACAAGAGGGTTCCATAGGCCAGCAGAAGCATGGCAGAAGCTAGGGAAGTAATCAGGGCAGGGCTTTGTATCATCCCCAGATGAACTTGAAGGAGGGGAGTTTGATGGTGGGGGGAAGCAGAAGGGGGCTTGTCTTGGTGCTCCTCATGTGTGGAAGACTTATCCTTTTGTGGGGACTTTTGGGCTGAGCGCTTCTTCTTGGTAGGCTCCTCATCTGAAGCCAAGTTGTAGAAACTGTGGTCTGTAAATAAACCATCAGTTTCCTCTCCCCCAGTGAAGTGAGCGGGGCTCTTCTTGGGAGAGGGCTCAGGGGAGGGCTTGGGAGTGACCTTATTTGATGAGACAGGCTTCTTCTTAGTGGCTTTAATGGGCTTAGAGGGACGCTTGGTTCCTTTGGGCTGCTTAGAGGTGCTCTTGTCCTAAAATAATAAGTAAAAGGGTTTAAAATAAAGCAATTTATGTAAAAAAACAAACAAAACAACTTAAAAACATAATAAATAAAAATTAAATCTTATAGGGTTTTTATTGGCATTTAAATTTAAAAAATACTTGTATAGTTCTTATTTTATTATAGTTTTAAATAACAAGTTAAAAGTTAAGAGATTTATGTAAAAGTACTATGTTTAGATAAAGATTTTATTTTAAAATTAAAAAATATGAAAGAGAAAAGTTAAAAATACACATACAGTAGTTTTAAAAGCTATAGCAACAAGCAAAATGAACTCAGATTTAAACAAAATTATTTCAGATTTAAACAGAATCCAACTAGCAGGTTAAAATATACACTCCATTAACAGGGATTTTTGGCGTTAATAGGCAAAATGGGTCAACACAGCAAAGAAGGACTCACACGCAAAACAAAACCATTCAAAATGCAATCCAAAATATATGGATTCAAAAACAAAATGGTGTGAGTTGGCTTTTGGTGTACATATGTTTAATATGTGAATTGGTGACAAAATACACCCACACATGGTACGTCAAAACTCAATCCAAAAACAAAACACAATAGCAACTCACTATGTAAACAAAATCACTCACGCAGTTTGTGCAATGGATTGTAATCAAGAATGATACCAAGGCATCTAAAATAAGACACAAGATCTGAAACATAAATTTTAAAAATATTGTGTTGGGTGCTTAATTTATGCAAAAAATATGAGAAAATGGGTGGAAATTATTTTGGGTATTCAAAAATGGGCGTTGTAAACCAGAAATAACTAATTAATAAATAAAAAATCTATAATTGGGATATTGGGTGGGAAAAATATTAATTAAATATCTATATTCAGATAAAAGCAAAAATTAAAATTAGGGAGTAACTTAATTAAAATTTATTTAGTTTTTATTAAATTTTAAAATGGAAGGAACACAACACCAGAGTACCAATGCACCTGTTGTGCTCTGCGGTTGCGGTTGCCCCCGCGGGTCAAAGAATAGACTCAGTACAACACAAGTGCCTACTCAGGAGGGAGGCGGAAGAGGAGAGTTCCATAGTGACGCTGCACTGACACAGCCAGTTCAAGGAGCACAAGCTACTAGGGTGCAGAGCATAAACCCTTGGGTCCCAAAGCTGACCCAGAAGCCAACCAAGGTCATCACTACCAAAATGGTTAGAAACAAGGAGGTAGAACTTACTTTGTATGTGTTTGACGCTGTGTACCAGCAAGAGTCGGTCCCGTCAGCCATGCTGGAGAAGGTGAAACCTGTACTTGATACTAGCTATGAGCCATAAATAAGCAATGGCAATCAGGAGGACAACAAGGAGCCCAAGTTCTTTCAAACTGATGAGGGACAACTAGTGCGCAAGAAAGTTGCAGCCTTCTACAACAAGGTGCCTATGCCCTATGCCTTGCCCAATGCCAATGAGTCAATCCCCACTGCTAAAAAGCCCACTCAAAAGTGCATCCCTGACATCAAACACATCATCCTGCTTAATCTAATGTGTGAATCAGGCAATTACAAGGCGGCCTCAGCCATTGTTGGGGTGGATCCCAAGTACGCCTCAAAGACCTTCAACAAGTTCCTCAACACGGGTCAAGTCCTTGCCATGGAGAAATCCTTGCGCGTGTCAACCATGCTCACAAAGGAGCACAAATGGGCAACCTGCCAGTGGATCACCCAGGACTGCCATCTTGAACTGGCAAATATACAGGCCATGGTCAAGTCTTCTTTTGGGTTTGAGGCTTCAATTTCCTTTTACTACCATCTGGTCAAGGGAATGCAATTTTCCTGGAAAAAACTCGGGGTATCCCCATACAATTGGAACAGCCCAGCCAATATTGAGACCTGGAGAAAATACACTGAGGCGTACACTGCCCTCAAAACCAAGGAGACAATTTCTTCTGCTACATTGAAAAATCAGCATTTGCCTTGTTGATGCGCAATGTCTATGGGTATGTCCCCAGAGGCTCCAATGACGGGATGGCTCAGTGTGCTGCAGTCCGCGCCACAGCCTCTTTGATGGTGGCTCTCCTTGGTCCAAAGGGGGTTGAGCTCTACCAAATGATATTGGGATCTCACAATAGCCAGACCTTCCTATCATTCCTCTGATTGGTCCAGGAGCACCTGAGGCCCACAAGCCCGGGCTTCACAAACGTAATTGTGCTGGACAATGTTGGTCTCCAAAAAGTGGCAGATATTCTTGAGGAATTCCCAATGATTGACACCAGCGCTGCAGTGGGCCCCCAGCAATTGACCACAGCAAATTTGTGCCTTCTCTTCCTCCACGCCTATTTGCCCTTCCTAAATCCCATTGAGGAAATCTTTGGGTGGCTCAAGCAAGTTGTCAAGCAAGGAACCCCAACTTGGACAGAGGACCTTTTTGATTTGCTGCAGGCAGGGATCCATACCCTTCCAGCTGAGACCGTGACCAAATTCTATGGCCACGCTGATTTGTTTATCCCTGCGTGCCTTGAAAATCAGCCAATCAATTAAAGGCTTAGCTTATCCCACTTTTTTATATATCCTCTAATTTACTAATCAAGATTCATTAACTAACATTTTATATTTAGATGTTTCCAAGCCTGCAATCACATTCAGCCGCATCATTGATGAAGGTTAGTAATTTATTTATTTATAATCATTTTTATTATTGCATCCAAGGGTATCCCAAACGCTTGATAATGGATTACACAAACACATCAATATCATTTTTGGCAAATAAATATAAAAAGCAAACTAAAAAAATAAATTTAAATCATACAAATTAGAAGTAGATTTTATTGACATATATTATATGCTTTTATTAAAACCTTTCCTGGAATTTATTTTGTAAGTAATGTTTGCTAAAATATTATTTTATAAAATTATTAATTATAATAAAAATAATCTAAAGGGTAAATATATTTATTGGAATAGAGGATATATTAGGAGTGCCTATAATAGGTTTGGCAGTATGTACCCACCCCGCAATGGAGGTGGCGCACAACCTCCACTGCCACACCGTGGACAGTGGATACACCCTGGTTAAAATACTCCTGCCTGCTGGTGAAAGGCAGAATGGTTAGGTGGGAGTGAAGCAGCAGCTTCTCAGGCAGGGCCGCAAACCTGTAGATTCCAGCCAGGACCAGGGCATCCTGGATAATGTGGTCCACTGAGTCATATACAGGGGGGGACCTTCTTCCTGTTGAGTGCAAGCCAGGCCTTGTCAATTCCAAGAAGGACCCTGTCTAGATCCTCTACGCTGGCACCCATTCCAAAGTAGAATAGGAACCCCAGGTAAACAACAAAGTGAAGCCTTTGCCCAGCAAAGGCTTCTGTAAACTTGCATAATTTATTGTATACTGCGCTTATTTTTTTCTCATGTTTAGTTTTCCTGAAGGTAAGATCCATAGCTTCTGGGACTCCCGTCTTGTTGGCACTCCAGGCCAGCCCAAAGTCTGCCGGGAGGATTTTGGTCTTCTTCACAGCTATTGCATCCGCAACAGCCAGTTTTTCTACCGCGCACCTGAAGTTCTCCAGCAAGTAGGACAGGGTGTGCTCCACCAGGAAGCAGAAGCAAGCAGCCGCATGGGCCCGGCCCATCTCCGGTATATTCTTGAATGGGAGCGTTGCCAGGACGTCCCAAACAAGCTCAATGGAGTTTACACAGTAAACTCCACTGAGGTTAACCGGGTCCAGGCAGACCAGTTGAGCATCCTTGTAGGTAGTAACTGCCCACTTGGATGCCCCCTCTTCATGCGTCAGCCCAGCCAATGCCTCCCTGGACATTGGGAATGCACCGTGAATCCTATCTTTGAGCTCCCGCAAGACAGGGGGGGACAGGAAAAGCTGCTTGGCCACATGAGTGGCAAAATTTGAGTAGAATGTGGGGGGAACAAAAGGAACCAGGACCTGGCGGAGTTTGTCATCAACATCTTCTAAAAAAGGTAAGTATTTATGAATTTTTATTAAATTTATTTTCTTAGATTACCTTCTTGGGTTTTTCTTTGCCAGCGGCTTCAGCAGTCTTTGCCATCCTTGGCGCAAGCAGTTGTGCGGGCGTCTCAGTGTCCTCCTTGCGGGCCCTCTTGGCAGGTTTGAGATGTGCATACATCTCAGGGTCCTCCGTCCAGATAGACGGTGCAGAGAGAGCAAAGGACTTGACTTGCAAGCCTTCAACCACTGTCTTCTGAATGTTGAGCAGGTGCTTTATTGTCTTCTCAGGGGTGTCTGGTATTTTGGTCATGAGTGACTTGGCGGACACCTTTTCAATTTTGTCCCCTTCAAGGACGGCAGACTTCACTTTTTCCTTGACCTTGCGGTCAATTTCTTTGATTTTGGTAATTGCCAATTCAAGGTCTTTTAGAATTTTTCCAATTTGCTCATTGATTTTTTACTAACCTTTTCATATGTTTTTATAGCTCTTGCCCCAATAAATTCTGTATTATTTTGATACAATTGCCTCTTTGTTTATTCCTTTTTGTTTTCCTATTTACTACATTATCCCATCTTTTTACCCATTTTGTATATGTTTTACATACATCTCAATATGTGTCGTTTGCTTTGTGTGGCATTGTTTCCTTGGTTACCATATTATTTTTGGCGCTTAACACAGCCCCTTGTGAAAATATTAACAATGACTTGGTGATCAACTGAATTTGAATTAGAAAATTATAGTGTTAATTGTATTTAGATAAACTTGTTACTGATCTGAATTCAAAACCTTAATGATAAACTTTAAGCCAATCAGGAGCCAAGTGATAAAGTGATTGTTGTGACATAAAGGGTCATTCAATAATTCTTTGATGCATGTGCGCTAATTCATATGATTGGTTGGTTGTTTTGCCATTGTATACCATTGCCGCTGTGGCAAGTTGTTGATGGACTAGTGTTAACTCAGCGGCTGATTGGGCACTAGTCCATCAACAACTTGCCACAGCAGCAATGGCGTACAATGGCAAAAAAACCAGCCAATCATATGAATTAGCGCACATGCATCAAAGAATTATTGAATGACCCTTTATGTCACAACAATCACTTTATCACTTGGCTCCTGATTGGCTTAAAGTTTATCATTAAGGTTTTGAATTTGGATCAGTAACAACTTTATCTAAATACAATTAACACTATAATTTTCTAATTCAAATTCAGTTGATCACCAAGTTGTTGTTAATATTTTCACAAGGGGTTGGGTTTGGGTACTAAAAATACTTATGTTCTGGATCTAGATACACGACATAGTAAATATATGATTTTATAGAAATAAGCTGAACATAAATAATAAAACCAAATATAAACAAAGAGAACATGAACAATTGAAATTCAAAAAAGATAATATAAATAGAAAATGTTTGGTGACAGGGGTTTATTGGGGTGGGGGAGAGTGATGCCTAGGAGGCAGAATAACACAGGAAGTAAGACGTAGAGGCAGTGCTGGCCTGGGGGGTCTGGGATTGGGTGGGTGGGGCTTGTGGATGAGGGGTGTTGGTGGCAGGGGTGGAGGCGGGAGGATTGTGTGTGATGGCCGCCATATACTGCTTGTTGTACTCCTCATCAGTCATTGGCTGGATGGGCTGGTAAGTGGCAGTGGCCCGAGATGGAAGGCGCTTATCCTTACGTGATTGGCTGCCCATGTTCACATGGAAAACCATTTGCGCAAACAAGTCAGCCACCATTTGGTGACCAAAGAGAAAATTGTGATCAAGGACCCCAAGATAGAGGTTGTTGAAAGCCTGAGGGCGGCGCTCCCGTAGTGTATCTCCAATGTTAAAGAAGACAACATCACCCAGATGGACGTCGGCTTGGTCAGCTGGGTACACAGATGCTTGGTGCCTGCATCCCTGGATGGCCTCAAGGGCAGTGGAGCTACCCTCTATCTGGTGGCTCAAGAAAACCCAATGCTTTGAATTCAAGCCATCCCAGGAGTTGAGGAATCCACCAAGGATGTGGCTGTATGAGTACCCATTGACAAAATCAGGGTTTGTCTAATAATAGAGAAACCCCTTGGCTGAAACAGCCAGAAATGCACCAATGAACGTCCCCTTCTTGACCTTCTTCCTTCTGTTATTGGCAGCAGTTTTTCCTTGCTCGCCAAAATCATCAAATGCAATTGATAACTTGTAGTAGGAGATGAAAATGACATCATCTGACAGACCTGTCAGGCATTGGACCAGGGTTGCCTCAATCTCAAGATCATATGGGGAATCCTCAGCGCCATCCCATTGGTTGCCGGCAAAATTGGTAAGAACCCGTACAGAAGCCACCTTCCCGTACATCCAGAGCTGCACCATGCGCTCAGACACCTAAATGCCATGGTGAGCAAGTTGCTTCTGGACCTGGGTCAAGGGAAGCTTGGGGTCCCGCTGGAGGAGGTTGAGCATGATCGGATATGCCTCAGTTATCTGGGACTCTTGGGCCTTCTTGGGCTTCTTGGCTGCCCCAATCCAATTCCCCCTGTTCATCATGCTGTTGAATTCCTGCATGAAAGTAGCTTGGGTAAATTGCAATTGGTCAGCAATCTGGTCCCATGACAGACCCTGTAGATTCAGTGCCACAATTTCTTGGAGAATTTGGGCAGTGATAATTCTGCGTTTGGGACGCTGGGCAGGGGGAGCTGAATCCTGATTGGCTGAGGGAGGGGCAGGTTGGGCAATGGCAGGAAGTTGTTCCAAATTAAGGTTGTCATCCTGATTGGTTGGTTGGTGGGCAGGTTGTGCAGGGGTGGGTGTGGGAGCAGGGGCAGCACTAGACGCAAAGTGACTCTCAAACAAGTCAAAGCCATATGGGTTGGGGGACAGTAACAGGTCAGCTTCCTTGTTACTCGCCTCAAAGGCTTGGGTGTAAACAGGTGCCTCCACGTTCTGAGCCTTGCCTCCATTGAAGCTGGCTTGGCTGCTGTTGGCTTGGCTGCTGATGCCGTCAAAGATATTTCTGTTGAAAACCATATTGAAAAAAACCTAGGATAAAATCACTAAAAGTAGAAATTTTAAAATTTAATGTTTTATTTTTATTGTAATCTTGAGTCCATATTTGGAAGGTTCTCAAACCATTATACACAAGTAAGAATCCATGAAAATGAATGAAATGCCTCTGTTCCTAAATTAGATAGCTGTTGATTGGCTGTTATACTGTTATTTTTCTATTTTAGGCTGCTCATACTGCACATCTTGTGTGAGTTCATTTTGTTTTTTGTTTGTGTAATCTCGCTTCTAGATTACTCAGATTTTATTTCATTTTGGTCCTTCTGTTGGTGTCTCATATGAATCCTGATTGGATTATAATATACTCCAGAATAGCATCCATCCATTTCACTTGTTGTGTCAGTTCATTTTGTTTGTGGGTTGAACTACACCACTTGATGTTTGATATAATTTTGTATAATGGGCAAGTGAAATTTTGTTTTTGGTTTGACATTTAATTTATTAACCAACAATATTTAAACTATTTGAATCCTGAATCTTGCGCAACTTGGATTTTGTTTAAATCTGAAATAATTTTGTTTAAATCTGAGTTCATTTTGCTTGTTGTCATAGCTTTTAAAACTACTGTATGGGTATGTCCCCAATGCGAAAAAATAGTATGTCCTGGCGTGCAGCTGTCCAGTCTGTTGCCTACTCAATGGTAGCCCTTCTTGATCCCCTTGGCATAGAGCTCTACTAGATGATCAAGGGTTCCCATAATAGTGGGACCTTCCTGGAATTTCTCCAATTGGTTTGGGAGCACCTCATAGTGACCAGTTTGGGGTTCACTAATGGCATTGTGCTAGACAACGTCAGATTCCACAAGGTGGCAGATATTCTCAATGAATTCCAGGTGATTAAGCCTGGTGTTGAAATTGCCTCCCAACAATTGGGTACGTCCAATTTTCGCCTTCTCTTCCTCCCCTCTCTTTTGCAATTCCTTAACCCAATTGAGGCAGTCTTTGGGTGGCTCAAACAATTAGTTAAAAAAAGGGCGCCACCTGGGCCCAAGGACTTGTTTAATTTACTGCAGGTTGGTGTTTATACCCTCCCAGCTGAAACTGTGGCCAAATTCTATGGTCATGTGGATTTTTTTATCCCTGCATGCCTATCCAAGTAGCCAATCAATTAAAGGCTTTGTTATTCCAAATGTTTTCTTGAATTTTGTTTTTTAATATTTGTTTTAATTTAGTTTAATTTATATTAATTTTATTTATGTGATTCCACCTGTATACTGTCAGGTATAATAAAAATTTTCAAATCAAAGCCAATTAAATGAATGAAAAAATAACACACAAAAATATTTATATTTTTATTATTATGATTTTATTTGGATTAGTTTTTTTCA
This sequence comes from Entomophthora muscae, assembly GCA_014839935.2. NCBI lineage: Eukaryota > Fungi > Entomophthoromycota > Entomophthoromycetes > Entomophthorales > Entomophthoraceae > Entomophthora > Entomophthora muscae. The sequence goes on from QTSX02004411.1 coordinate 110,376, forward strand.
TGTTCTTTATATGATTCTAATTATATACCATCATGTGGAATAAAAATTAACAAAACAAGAAGGATGAATGAATGAACATACAGAAATATTTATTTTTTTTATGTATTTATTTGTTGAATATAGATGATTTGATTAGATTATATTGTAAAGAAATTATATATAAAAAATTTAAAAATTGTATTTGGGTTTAGAGCTTTATTAGGGGAGGGAGTAACGGAATTCCAGAACATTGTGTTGAAACAGACTAGTGATTTTTATTGATAACACATATGTTGACATTACTGCTGTACTATATAGCTTGCAGTGGCTTGAATATGGGAGCATTGTGATACAATTGGCTTGGAGAATTTTTTCTGGTGGAGCTGTCATCCCATATGTGGCAGCAAGAATGACTGAATCCTGAATAACATGCTCTGTTGAGCTGTATCCAGGGGTAATTTTTTCCATCTAATAAATGGTGAAATTCATCCAGCTTTATTGCTACATTTGACCAGTTGCATGCTTCTGCTTTAATCCACATCAGTGCAACAAGACCTAGGTAAACAATCAAGTGAATTCTCTGCCCTGCAAATAGGGCTGAGAACTCACAAAATTTATTTTATAGGGATCTGATTTTTATTAAAGGACACAGTGGTGAAGATTTTCCCCATTGTTGGCAGTATTCCAGTCTCTTTGGAGCACCAGAAGCCCCAACATCTCTAAGGATGCCTACAGGGGCAGGCAGGACAGCGGCAGAACTATAGCTAAGCTTTGTTATTTTTTGTCTAAAATTTTTAGGATATGGGATATTGCGTGCTTGGTTAGGAAACAGAAACAGACTTCTTCTTGTCCTCTCTCCATATTGGGTAGGTTTTGGTGTGGAATAGCTCTAAAAAAGTCCCAGAAAAGCATGACAAAGTGCTTGCAGAAGCTAATATCTCAAATGTACTGGTCAAGTTGCAGGTTGGGGGCCACGGTCAAAGCTGAGACCCGCCATTTGGTGTTGTCTTGCTTTTTTTGGAGTGATATAAGTTGTTATTGTTTCATTGGATATTTTTTTAATTTATTAATCATTTCAGAGGCAGCCGCTGGCCTCAGGATCAGCTGACGCCCTATGTGGGGGACGTAGTTGCTGTAGAATGTTTGCAATATGTACAGTCTTAGATACTGACAAACTTCTCTTTCTGTTTCTTTAAAATAAAAAAGTTAGTAAGATATTTTTATTTATTTGATGTTTTATTTTTTACCTTCTTCTATATATTTACCTGCCCCCTTTACATGGGCTGCTTCACAGGACTTGTCACTAGCTGGTTCCTGGTTATATTCTGTTGGTTTTTGTTTCTTTTTTCTTTTTCTTTACAAACACCTTAGGGTCCTTTGACCACGCCTCTGCAGTTGTGAATTGCTGTGGCTTGAACTGTAGATTGACAAGAACATATTTTTGTACGTTTAGGAGCCTGCTTGCAAGTTTGTTGGTAGTATTGGGAATCTTCTTTTTCTCAGCCTTCACAGTAAGTTTGTCTAGTTTGTTGCCTTCTAACATCACCTCCTTTAGCATGCCCTTCACCTTTTGATTGACCTCCTTGATTTTAGCCACCACTGTGTCCAATTATTTGATCATCACCTCCAATTCTGACATGTTTTCATTGTTCTTACCCCAACCCCTTTTATATCAATAAAATATACCTAATAAACTATATCTATTCTATTGTATCTAATAGAGATTTAATAAGTATACATGATTTTAATGATGATTTTTATTAGCTTTAAGTAATTCTATTTGTTTGATATTAATATTCTGTATATTGTTTGTACATACCAACCCATTCTTAGTATCATGAACAACATTTTTGTTCATGTACATGTTTTGTCAGAGTATAATATTATTTATTATTGAATCAATATGCCAATTTTGACCCAAAGTACATATTTATTAAAAAATAACCACTTTAACAGGTCATATGTAAATCATATACTTCAGAGCATGTAAACCAACCCAATATTAGTATCATGAACAACTTATTTTTTCATGTATATTTTTTGTCCAAGTACAATATAGTTTGTTCTTAACTTGGTATGCTTTTTATTTGTGGAGTACAAATTTATTAAAAAATCATCACACTCAGGGATTATATGTAGTTCATACAGTTCAGAGAGTAAATGCGGTGAGATAGATTATTTTTATTAACTCTATTGCTTTCCATTTTAACTTTAATATTTTTGGAGCTCTACAATAAAGTGAATTTTAGTTTTTAAAATTCACTTTATTGTAGTGCTTCAAATATATTAAAGTTATAATAGAAAACAATAGAATTAATAAATATTAAAGCAGGTAAATTTAACTTGTGGCATAATAAAAATCAATCATCACTGTATTTAAATGTAAATTATTTATTATAACAATAATAACTCGTAAAAGTTAAACCAATATAAATTAAAAAAATAATAATTAATGGGGGTGGGAAAGTTTTATTCAGAGAAATGTGCAAGTGGAGGGGGAAAACTAGTTGGCAGACTGAGTTGTGGGGGAGGACTTGATTGGCTGGGGGGTTGGTGCTAGTCACATGGGAGGTTGGATGGGGACTAGGGCGGCTGGAGGGCCTAGTGGCAATCAAGTGCCTTGATTGGCTTGGAGGAATTGATTGTACATGATATCATATTCTAACTTGGGGAGAACACTGATTGGCTTGTACGCTGGGGAATCACAAGGGGGCAGCTTGGGATCCTTTGGTGATTGGCTGCTGCCAAGAGCATTGAAGGGCATCTTTGTAAACATGTCAGCAACCTTCTGACAGGGAAACAGCACTGAGGGGTTGTTGGCAGTACTAACCACCTGGCTGAAGGTTTTGGGGTTGCTCCCACAGATGGTGTCTCCAATGTTAAAGAACAACACATCTCCCAGGTGAAGATCTGCATGCCCATCAGGGAAAATGGAGAAATCATGGCTTTCTGCTTGTATTTTCTTGGAGGCCACTTTGGCGCACTCCATTTGATGGCTCAGGAATATTTAGAAATTTGAGTTGGCCAAGCTCCAGGTGGCTAGCAGGTTGGAGAAGAACTTCCTGTACCTTTAGTCATTGGTGTAACTGGTTTTGTTTTGGTAAAATACAGTCCCTTTTGGGGAAACTGTAAGGAACACACTAATCACAATCCTCTCTGATTCCTTTTTTTTACCCCTGGGTGCATTATTTTTTACCAAGGAACCATAATACTGGACTTGTAATGATAATTTATAATACACTATAAATATGAAATTATCTAAAATGAAGGACAGACAGCAGGTGATGGTGGCACCTATCACAGGGTCATAGGGCAAATCAGAGCCATCATTCAACTCATTGGCTGGCCAATTAGTCATAATCAGAACACTGACTACAAGCCCATGCATCCAGAGCTGTGCAGTGCTGCTGGCAATGAATATGCCTTGGAGCCCAAGTAGGCCACAGACCTCAGTCAAACGAAGGTAAGGGTCCTGCTGGAGTAGGGTAAGCATAATGGGATACACCTCCATGATCTGGGAGTCAGTCTGCTTCTTTGGCTTCTTGACCAGCTTGGTACCACCTCTCTTCAAAAGGAACAGAGCTCTTGTTTGATCACTGCCTTGGTAAATTGAAGCTGAGTGGCAAATTCTGCAAAATTTATGCCACTCTTCTTGAGGCTCACAATCTCCTCTACCACCTCATTGATTATGACTTGATGTTTTTGGAGGACTTGAGGAATAAGGGGACCCAGATTAGGGAGGGCTTTCTCTGATTGGCCCAAACTCTCAAGTGATGACTGGATTGGAATGGAGGGACCACAGTTTCTCAGTCTGCAAAATGTGGCACAGGCACAGGTTAGGCCTGGTCTTGGGGAGCACCATATTGACTATTAGAAAAGCCACCTGTGGATGGGCCTAGCAACACATACAACTCATCCTCCTCACAACTTGCATTAAATTGGGTGTACATAGGAAGCACAGTGGTTGCGCTCCCTTGCTCAGCAGCCTGAGCTTGGAGTAGCTCCTGGTACTGCTCCTCAACAACGTCAAAGTTACTTTCACTTGCAAAACTCATACTAATAAAAAGCAATTAAAATTCTATTAAAAACAGAAAAGCAAAGTATTTCTAGAAAGCTAATTTTATTTAAGTGTGTGCTCCTTTTTGAGATATTATCTCAGATGTAAATATCCAAATTTAGATGCACATACATTGAAAATAATGCTATAGTTCCCTGAATAGAATTTGGTGGATTCACTCATGAAATCTGCTATTTCCAATTTGAGTCCCAAAAATAATCAATATTTTCAAAAAATGAGTTATTTTGTGTTTGAGTTCATCACTTTTGTGACTGAACCTAATGCGTTCTCTGTTTTTATCATATTTTCCACACAATCATTATCAAATTTGATGTAGAATACTTCAGGAAGTGACTGGATTGTGTGAGTTTTGAATTTGAGTTCCATGTATTCACTATCTCATTTTTGGAATTCAGTATTTGACTTTATTTTTGTTGTATGATTGACTTTTTTGTTTTCTGGCTATAGATAAATGGAAGCTTTATTAAGTAAATTGACCTTCAACTGGTTCCAGGTGAAAATATTTTGTGACTGAACCTATGCGTTATAAACTGACATATATACATTTATATCATCAGGTTTAAAAACTACTGTAACTGAATATAATCTAAAGCATAATTTGCCTGTTGCTTACTTATTTCTCATGTATGTATTCAGCTCTTTCAAAGAGCTGACATCTTTATTGATTTGTGAGTGTCTCAAAATTTACTTGAGGCCTGTATGCACCACAACTGAAAAAAGCTTGGTATATAATAAATGTGTGCTCTACAAGCTTAAAAGTACCCTAAAAGCATGCAGCAGCAGCAAAAAGGGCGTTGATCTTTCAAAAGGTAAACAGAAGTCATAAGTGTCAAGTATATACTTCTGTGAAGTATATAAACAAGATAAAGGAAAAATTTAAGAAGATAATGACAATTTATTTGATATGAGACTAGAGTATATATAGTATCATGGGAAGCCATATACTATCCATGTACATCATGGTGATCATAGGGCTTATCTGAGTAATTGTTTCTCTTAGGTCATGAGGTCTGTCCAAGTAGTGTTCCTCTTAGGACTCAAATGTTTGATCCCTGTAATTAATGGTCAAATGATTATAGTGCCACCAACTTAATGGTTAGTGGGGGATCATTTGATAACTTTCTTGGGGAGTTAATTCCCCAAGAGGGAGTAATTGTAGATGTTGCAACATCTCCCCCTGGGGTACTGGAAGGTGGAACCTTGGGAATTTTCTTGAGAGTATCAGGGATTTGGGCTTGACATTGATCTAGTTTGGCATTGGGTACAGGTAGCTAGGAATTAAGCTGCACTGTTCTATCCTTGCACAAGCAGAGGCAGTTATGGTGCAAATGTTTGAGTTCTTCTCAAGCGCCAATACCTTTGATGAGGTAGGTGTTGTTAGGCTTGAATTCCATGACAATGCCTGGTCCTTAAAATCCTTGCTCCAACTTGTGCGTGTTGTGATTAACAACCCAGATCCTGTCCCTGTTACAACTGAACCAATGAGGATTCAGTATTTGGAATTGGGGAAGACAACAGTCCAATAGAAAGGACAGAGTAATAAGAATAAGGTATCATTTATTGTAGAATACTGTGATTAATATACTATATGGGGAAAGCCACAAGGCCACAAGGGGGTGGCATAGTGGGAAGTTACATGTAAGGTTTGAAGCCAAGGAATAACTTGCGCAGGGATCAGCAAGACAAATTGGTAACGCTCCTAATTAGGATGAAGTACCCACCATTTGATACTGCCATCATATTAATCCATGTTGTTAGATATGTCAAGGGGCAACTAATTGAGCGCCCCCTGTGTATTGTAAGATACGTTAGCAGGCAAGTCTAGAAACTTGGTTGCAACACCCCCCTTGCCCCATGCTTGTTGTCAGACACCAAGACCGGAGTCTGCGGAAGGTCTGGGAAGGTCCACACAAACAGCCTTTGTGTGGGGATGGCGCGGCAGGGGTGCAAGCAATCATGGTGAAGCTTCTTGGTATTTCCTTGGGCGTCTTCAAGTTGATAGGTATGATTGTCATAGATAGCGGCTATCTTGAAGGGCCCTAGATGGTTGGGCTCCAACTTGGAAGAATTGGGGTTGAGGGTGTAGACAGGGTCACCTACGGTGTATCTAGCTTTGAGGTGCTTTGTCCCTCCCTCAATTTGCTTATGTTCAATTTCCCGGGCTTTGGCACACCATTGATCTAGGGATGGGGTTGTTACTAGGGGAGGCTTTTCAGGAACTCTGGACCATAGCTTTCCCTGTTCAACCCCCGTCAGACTGTCAGGTGTCCCAAAGGCCAGGGTGCTGGGGCTGAACCCTGTGCCCCTGTTGATTCTTGCTTGCAGGATAAGTAGAGCAGTGGGCAGGTGTTCAGTCCATGCGGTGTTGGGGTGCTCCTGTGAGAGCTTGGCAATCAGTTGAACCAGTGAGCCATTTAACTGTTCCTCACGTCCATTGGCTTGAGGATAGTAGGGGGTTGTAACTATACATTGGATTGCGTTCTTGGCGCAGTATGCCTTCATGACCTGTCCAACAAGTTTGGGCCCACCATCTGTGATGAAACGTTTGGATTGCCCAAAGCGGGCCACAATTTCCTTGCCAATGAAGCAGGTGATGGTGATGGTGGTGTGGCTAGTTGTTGCCCAAGCCACTGGCCAACAAGTGAAGTAGTTTATGGCAGTGATAATGTACTTCTTCCCCAATCTGTCTTTGGGGAGTGGCCCCACAATGTCAAGGGCCCACTGCTTGAAGGGTTCCATGGCCTTGATGGGCAGGGCAGACTTGGGAGGTGCAGGTTTGGACGTGTTCTTTTTGCACAGCATGCAGGTTTTGAGGAGGTCCAAGATGTTTTGACGCATGCGCGGCCACCAAACCTTCTGTTTCATGATCTCAAAGAGTTACGCCCTCTGATGTGACCCAAGGTTTGGTGGTAGTGTAATATGGTGTCCCCTCATTATGTGGTGGGAATGTAAGGCGTCTTCTCACCTGTCTCTTCCCAATGGCAGACGTTACCAGCATTGGTGGTGAACTGACTCTTGTTGTCCTTCAACTTGGAGATGGTTACCAAGTTAAGGCCCTTGTAGCAAGTTGCCTTAGGACAGAGGTATAACATGGGCTAATTGGGGTCCAAACCATTGTCCCCAGTGATGGACGCTATGTAGAGTCGCAAAAGGGCGTCAGCTGTGATAATTTCCTTCCCAGGCTTGTACTAAATGTGCAACTGGTAAGGGGATAGACGCTCAACCCATCCTGCCTGGCGGCGTATCAAATGATACTGCATGTTGAAGTACTGGAGTGACTTGTGATCTGTCAGAACGCAGGGTGGGAAGGTAGCACATTCCAAGTAACAACACCACTTCTCAAAGCAGTGCACAATTGCTGCCAGTTCTTTATCATGGATGAGATAGTGTTGTTCCAAGTCAGTAAGTTTCCTGGACTCCTACGCCATGGGGAGGAAGACGCCATTGTCAGTTTCTACCCTTAGCACGCCCCTTATGGCTCTGTCAGAGGCATTGGTCTCAAGTTTGTACTGACGGTCTTGATTGGAAGAACCGCAGTACTGGTGCTGTTGTGAGTCTTTGTTTCAACATTTCAAAGGCTTGATCTCTGACAGGGGTCCAATGGAAGCGCTGTTTGGTATTGAGGAGCTCAGTGAGGGGTGCAATTAGTTCTCCGCAATTGGGGATGAACTTGTGTACATAGGCAACCATACCTAAGAATGTTTGCACTTGGCCCACATCAGTGGGGGGCAGCATGCTAGTGATTGCCTTGATTTTGGCAGGGTTGGGCTTTATCCTTTGGGCAGAGATGGTGTGCCCAAGGAACAACAGCTCTGACTTGAGGAACTTGCATTTGGAGGGTTTAGCTTTTAGCTGGGTTTTCCGAAGGGTGTTGAGGACAGCACAGAGGTGTTGGAGGTGTGTGGTTTGATCTTGACTGAAGACAATAATGTTTTCAAGGTACACAACCACACATTTTCTAATCAGTTCCTCAAATTATTTGTTCATCAACATAGCAAAGGTGGAAGGAGTGTTGGTCATTCCAAAGTTCATGACACAATACTCAAACGACCCATAGCGCGTGCAGAAGGCAGTTTTTGCCTCATCCCCTGGTGCAATGCAGACCTGGTTGTACCCTGCGGTGAGATCAATCTTGCTAAAGACCTTCACACCTGCAAGTGTATCAAACAGGCTGTCAATCAGCGGCAGGGGGTATTTGTTCTTAACCGTCACCTCATTTAGGGCGCGGTAGTCTGTGACCAGGCAAAGGGACCCGACCTTCTTGGCTACAAAGAAGACAGCCACCCTGTATGGAGAGAGCAAGGGGCAAATGAAGCCCTTATTAAGCGCTTCCACAAGGTGTTGGTGGAGGGCCTCATCTTCCTTTGGTGTAAGACGGTATAATGGTCATGCTTTAGGTAACAATCCTTGAAGTTGTACAGTGTGCTTGATCTCCTGGGGAGGAGGTTGTTGTTCAAGTGTCTTACTGAACACGTCCTTGTACTCCTTCAAGAGTGCAGCAAGCGCTGGTGGTGATGAGGAGGTCAAGGGAGGGACTTCAGATGGTTCAGCGCAGATAACTTTGACTGAGCATTGATTAAAGTCTAGTTTCCCCCCTTGAAATTGTACAAGCCTGTCTCTGTTATTCTGACAAACACAGTATCATGGAGTAACTTGCTCATTTCCACAGGGTAGATCTGGAACCCCACCCCATTTCTATTGAGGGTGATGACAGAGGTATCCCAGTCAATGTAGGGATGGTTGTGCCAAAGCCAGTTAAGGCCAGCAATTACGTTGTGGCTGAGCCTGGCTATGATTGGCCCAGAGAGCTTAACCTGGATGTTCCTCATTCTCACATAGAAGGGTACGTCTTCTGGGTGATTGCAACTCTGCAGGAGTCAGCTACTTGTACTGCCTTGAACCTGCTAGGCACTCAGACCAGTTGTTGGGAGTTGGCAAACACCTGGTCCACCATAGTATGGTTGGCCCTGGTATCTACCAGTAATTTGTGGGTGCTCCCACAGAAACAGGAGGGATAGGCTAGGCGGGTTACTTTATTTGGAGAGTGGCTCAATTGTAGTACGGGGTTGTCACTATGGACTTGGAAGACATCCAGGGTTTTGACTTCATGGATGTTGTAGTTGCAGGGGATTTTTCAAGCAGGGATTGAGAGGATGGGTCAGGTGGGGTTGTAGGGCCTCTTGTTGCTACAACCCCCAGGCTTTTCCCTGATCCTCAATCTGCGCTAGCTGGAGCTCCTCCTTGAAGGGGCGTTTAGTTCCATTATCCTGCTGACAGGGCTGGCAGCAGCCCACTTGATTGTGGCCATTGCCAGGTGTTGTACACAGTTGGGATGGAGCGTCACTGGTACAGCAGAAGCCCATTGAGGCCTGGTTGTTAGTCTCCACAATGGCCTTATAGCAGTCATTGATGGAGGTGCAGCAACCTACGGGGACCCACTTGCAGATATGGGGTTTTAACCCATTGATGATGAGGGTGAGTAGCATTGCATTTCCGTCAGTCACAGCTTTGGGGGCGGCAGCAAGAGCTTGTTGCCAGGTGGCAAGGTACTCAGGAACGGACCCAGTTTGTTTGATTGCTAGAAGAGGAGTCCCCACAATAATGGGGGAGAAGGGTTTGCTGTAGCGGGACTTTGTAGTGTCTTGGAATGCCGCCCAGGTAACGTCAAGTTCCTGACTGGCCCAGTTGGTGAACCATACGGTGGCAGGCCCCGTGAGGCGGCCAGACGCAGTGGTGACCCACATGGGCTCAGGGACCTGACAGATATGGAGGCGGGTTTCAGTAGATTGGAGCCAACTGACAATGTCGGCCCCCTTGACGCCCCCGCAAAGGATTTTAGCTGAAGGTTGAGCATGCGTTGGGACAGGTCTGACTGGGGCGGGGTGACACTGGTGTCACGCTTCCTGAGGCAGAGCCAATTGTACAGGCTTGTGAGAACTAGCTGGTCTTGATAGAGGACGTACCCGTTGGGGATGTCCCCCTTGGGGATTGGCAGGAAAGTTTCTTGTGGGGGAGTAGCCATACAGCCCGTACTCCGTCCTTTCTTAGGGGGAATTTTGCTTTAGGTAGGCTGTAAACCTACTTCTGCTACCACTGTTACAACTGAACCAATGAGGATTCAGTATTTAGAATTGGGGAAGAAAGCAGTCCAATAGAAAGGACAGAGTAATAAGAATAAGGTATCATTTATTGTAGAATACTGTGATTAATATACCATATGGGGAAAGCCACAAGGGGGTGGCATAGTGGGAAGTTCCATGTAAGGTTCAAAACTGAGGAATAACTTGTGCGGGGATCAGCAAGTCAAATTGGTAACGCTCCTAATTAGGATGAAGTACCCGCCATTCAATACTGCCATCATATTAATTCATGTTGTTAGATACGTCAAGGGGCAACTTATCAAGCGCCCCCTGTGTATTGTAAGATATGTTAGCAGGCGAGTCTGGAAACTTGGTTGCAACACCCTCAACTTTGAAGCGTTCTTGTTGTAGTGGGACTACTTATCTTTTGACTCTTTCCTTTTCCTTGTTCTCTTGGTCCTTCCAGGTGTGTTGTACGTCAGGATCACTATTGTTGGGTACCTTCTTGGGTAGAGGTAAACATGGTCCTACGGTAGTACTAAAAATGGTGGGCATTTTCCCATAGACAAGTTCATACAGGCTTTTACCCAAGTTGTTGTTAACTTGTGTTCTGCACACTATGAGTGCTGTTGGTAGCATGTCAACCCAGGCTCTAGGATTTTTGGCAGATAACTTACTGAGGACTTCTAATAGGGAGCCGTTTAGTTGTTCTACTCTTACATTTGCTTTTGGGTGATAGGGACTGGCTATGGGGTTTTTTATTCCATTCTTGGAAAGGTAGATATTGGTGTCAATGGCTTTAAGTTTGGTCCCTCTGTCTGTGATCAGGAGTTCATCTTTGCCAAACTTAGCTATGATCTCTTTGCCAATAAACTGTCTCACATCATTACCTTTGTGTTCTTTTATAGCTTGTGCTACAGGCCACCTAGTGTATAGTTGATAGCTATTATAATGTACTTTTTGCCTTTTTTAATTCTTAGCATTGGTCCTACAATATCCAGTGAATACACTTTGAAAGATTGTGTGATTGATACCAGTATTACTGATTTGGGAGGTGTCTTGGAACAGGCAATGTTTCACAGACTTCACATTGCTCTAGTACTTCCTTGATATTGTCCAGCATGTTGGGCCACCATTAGTGTGTCTTGATGTATTCATGCAATTTTCTGCTATGGATTTGTCCCAAGTCTCTGTGGTATCAGAGGATGGTGTCAATATTTTGTATTGACGGGACGTAGGATACAGTATCATCACTTGGGAGTATGCAATGTAGGGTGCTATATACGTTTTTGAACATGTATTTGTTCTTGAAGACTTTCTCTTGGATGTCCATTGGTGTACCAGGTGGGAACCCTTCCTGGAGATTCCTCATGATGAGCATGGGCCAGTTGGGGTTGTCATCAGTGCAGAGGGCATGCTTGCTGTATAGCCTTGATAGGGCATCTGTGGTAAGCATTTCTTTGCCCAGTTTTATTTGATTTGCATGGGGTATCTCTGTATGAGACTCATCCATTTGGATTATCTCCTTGATAGGTGTTGTTGTGTTTTGAAGAACACTAGGGATTTGTGGTTGGTGAGCACTTTGAATGTCTGAGCCCCTTCCAGATAGCATTGCCACTTTAGGAGGCAGTGTACAATGGCCACCAATTCCTTGCTATGAATGGGGAACCTTTGTTCACCTTCAGATAACTTTCTTGACTCATACACCACAGGGAGGAAGTCTTTCTCTGCTGTTTGGATGCGGAGTACTCCTCCTATGGCGCAGTCAGAGGCGTCAGTTTCTAGTTTGTATATCCCTTCATGATTTAGATATTAGAGGATGGGGGAGTTAACCATTTGTTCTTTTAACTGGAGGAAATATTGATCTTGTAACAGAGTCCATACAAACTTAGTTGTTTTTCCTGTAATGGCTGATAGGGGAGCTGTCAGAGCGCCTCATTCAGGGATGAACCTTCTGACGTAGGCTACCATGCCTAGGAAGGTATGGAGTTCACTACTGTTTCTGGGGCTGGCATTTTGGTTAAGGCGCATATTTTCTCTGGGTCTGGTTTGATCCCGTCCTTGCTGACAATGTGGCCGAGGAAGAGGAGCTCAGACAAGAAGTTGCACTTTGATGGTTTGGCAATGTGTTGGTTTTCTTTGAGGGTGCAGAGAACTAGGAAGACGTCTTCCCAGTGTTTTTTTAAGTTTAGGCTGTAGATGATTATGTTATCTAGATAGATAATTGTTTGTTTCCCAATTTGTTCCTTGAAAACTTTGTTCATGAAGGTCACAAAGGTGCTGGGGGCTTTTGTCATACTGAAATTAAGGACAACACATTTGAAGGATCCATATTTGGTTCTGAACGCCGTCTTTGGGATGTCTTCAGGTTTCACACAAATTTGGTGGTATCCTGCTGTCAGATTAATTTTTATGAAGATTTGGGACCCCCCAGGGCATCAAAAAGGCCGTCAATCAGGGGCAATGGATACCTGTTCTTAATTGTGACCTCATTGAGCGCTCTGTAGTCTGTGACCAGGCGGAGTCCTCTGTCTTTCTTTGCCACAAAGAAGACAGCAGTGCCAAAGGGTGATTTTGAGGGTCTAATGAGGCCTTTGTCAAGAGCCTTGTCAAGATAGGCCTTTAGGGCATCATCTTCTTGGGGTGTTAAGCAATAGATAGGGTGTGCCTTGGGTACGCTTCCTTTAAGGTCAATCTCATGTTGTATGCCGCGGTTGGGTGGTAACTCAGGGAGTAATTCCTAGAAAACAGAGGGGAATTCTTTGACTAGCTGATCACAGATGTAGTCATGCTCACGTCTAGATTCCATATTCTTAAAGTGAATGATTTCATATCTTCAGGTATTCCAATTGATCTTGCTGGGGTCTGTCTCCTCTTCTGTTTCCATTATCTTTACAAATACATGGTTGCACATGAGGGTGTCAAGGTGAGTCAGGTAGATGTGATGGTGAACTTTGCCGTGCTGGATGGTGAGAGTGGCACTGTCCCAATCAATGTGGGGTTTGGTCTTCCGCATCCAATCTAGACCTAGTATTACATTGTATTTAGGGGTTGGTATGATAGGGCTGCTAATTGTTGTTTGTATGTCTCCAATTTGGGCACAAAAGGGTTTGCCTCTCTGTTGACTGGTGTGCTCCTGTTATCTGCCATGAGAGCTCTTTTGACATTACTTTGGATTGTGGGTAGTTTCATGAGGTTGGCAAATCTTTTGTCAACAAGGGATTGATCAGTTCCAGTGTCAAATAGTGCTGTTCCCTGATATCTGAAAAAGCGGAAAGGATAGGTAAGGAGTTTATTTCCAGTTTGGGCGGCAAACAGTAGAGGATCTCTAGAGGGTACTTGGATCATAGTAATTGAGTCCACGTTCTGTTCTCTATACAAGTCTTGTGAGTTGGGGGAGGGCAGCTTGCCTAAGCACTCCCCTGAGCTTTTCCCTCCTTGTTGGTTTTTTTTGGTGCTTGCCTGGTTGGCTTGGGCCATACAATTCCCATTTTGAGGATGGGAGTTGTTGGCTTGGTTGCTCTGCTTATTGAGACAGGTGTTCTTTTTGGCTGTGGGGCTCTCCTTGTGTTTGTTGGTTGCATGTAGGTTGTCAGATTTCTGTGCCGCGTGCTTTGCCTCTAGGAATATGTCCTCAAGGTTCTTGCAGCAGGTCATGTCAAACTGACGTCTAATGTGTGTAGGAAGGCTATTGTAAAAGTCCAGGTGTGGTCCAGGTTCATCAAAGTTGATGGTATTAGGTGCACGGTCACGTAGGTCTTCATATGCCGCAATGTACTCCTTGATTGTTCCTGTCATCTTGAAAGTTTGGAGTTCTGTCATGATCACTACGTCAGAATCCTTCATGGAGAAAATTTTGAGGAATGTGCCCTTGAATATCTCCCAGTTTTCCTTCTGGTTGGGGTGTTGAACTATTTAACTGCTTACAAAACATGATGCGGTTCCTGTGACGCTGAGAGAGATCTCACTGACCCAGAGTCTGTGGGGGTATTCTACTTGTTCAAACTTGCTTTTGGTACTGTTGATTCAAAGAGAGGCTTTTTCCCAACGTAGTCCCACAAAGGTGCCAATTTTGGCAACAGTGCCCATGTCAACAATAATAATGTTAAAAGTGACTATGTCAACCCTTTTAATGTCAACACTATAGTAAAGTGACAACCCGGTTTTACTAAATGTTGTTTCCTGGATGTTGACACTTTTTTAATTAACAAAACACTTTACCCTGAACATTTTTAATATAAAAAATTACATTAAACTACTTTATTATACTAAAATGACCCCAGAGAGTTCAAACTGCAATAAAAAATTACCATAAGTAATAAGAATAAGGAGATATAAGCAACTATTTTTCAATTTACTATGTAAATTACACTCTTTATTATAAGATTGTTTTTTATTTCCATAAATATTAAAATTCCAATGAACCAAAAATAAAGATATTTTATATATCATAATAACTACAAATTATAAGAAAATTCTATTTTAAATTTATTATACTTCATATAAGCATAACTGAAAATATCTCATAGCTTAAAGATAAATTAACAAAATATAAGATATTCCTTACTAAACCACATTGAAACAGTATCTGAAACTTACCATTTATACATAAAAAAATTAGTACACTATAAATAAATTAAAAAATTAAAAGTTTAAAAGTAAAAAATATACAGGCAAAGCAAGGTTTATTAGGCTAGTCAAAGCCACCAGCACAAGCAGTGGCAACATCCTCAAGGTACTTCTTAATCTCAGCCACCCTATAATTTTTCTTTATCACCTTCTGAACGTCCTCCTGTTAGTCCTGCTCCTTGGACTTTTGCTTCTTGGGGGCCACCTGGTTGGCCAGGTTGCAAAACTTGGAGATATTTCTGGCCTGCTTCTCCTGTAGCTTGGCAAAGAACTTGTTGTATTTGGGGGTTGACCCAAACTTCACCTTCAGGTGCTTATGCCAAACCTCAAGGCTAGAGGCGGTCTTCATCTCCCCCTTGAGGCAGGCTCCCTGGCAATTTCAAGGGGCAGTGGCCCTGCTCTTACCTCTCCAGGAAGTCACCTTCTTGCCCACCCATTGGCGCTTGAAGTAATCCAAGTAACCTTTGAAGATGGTAGAGTGCTTCTTGATGTAAGCGTCCTCCAGGAGGGCCTCAAAGCCAATCCCAGTATGCTCTGGGCGCACAAAAGCCAAGGCAGCAAACTGAGTCAAGTCAAAGAGGCACTTCCCCTTACCATTGTTAAGATACTTCTCAAAAAGGTCCTTCTCACTCTTGAGATTCTTGATGAGGGCCTGCCTAAAATGGAAGAAGAAGCCCTGGACTTCTCCATTGAAGGTGGCCTCAAAGGCTCTGAACAGAGCTTGCTCAAAGTCCATTATGATAACCTTTGGCCCAAGTGAGCGCGCATGAGCTAGCTGCTCAGCGGCTAGGGTTGACTCATTCTTCTTAACGGAGGAGGGATTTGCCCTTGTGGTGTGAGTGGGAGGGGGAGCTGGTTGGTGGAAAGGGAGCACAAAGCATCCTAGACAATCTTGAAGGCTCTGGTGTAGACTTCAGTCTTAGCACCAGGAAGGAGAAAAAACACAAGAGGGATAACCTGGTCATTAAACTTCCCCTGCAGGACCCAAAGCTGCTTAAAGAGAGAGGGGCAAGTAGCAAATGTGCCATCACACAGCCAGGTGGTAGCAGTATTGAGCTGCTCCAGGTTTTGGGTTGTGGTGTAGACTATAATCCTATCCTCTACTTCCTTCCCATTGTCATGGAGCAGAAACATCTCACCACAACTTTTGTCTTCTTGAGGGCATCTGTAAGGACCAGGTCTTCAATTTTAGTGGCGCTCTTGGCCAGGGGGTTTGAGGCTTGACACCTATCACTTACAGACTTGACCAACTGATTGTGGGTTGGCACCCTCTTCAAGTTGGTTGGGGAGAAGTACTTACAAGCAAGCACAGCCAGCTGGGTGGTGGAAAGATATTTGAAGGTGGGCATCACCTGGTTGAGATACCACTTGAGGAGGCGGGCTATGGTGGTATTTGGCATGATGCAGGTATGCTTGCCCTTGATGGTTTGGACCAAGTCCCAGCGCTCAGTGTTGAGCCGCACTGAGCAGGAGCGGTCCTTGCAGGTGTAATGGCGGCTCTTGAAGCCCCAGTTGGCATTATTGCAAGAGAAAATATAACCATTAGCCACCATGGCCGGCCCACCCTTTACGCTCATGATTGGGAAGTATTTGGTCAAGGAAGAGGGAACCTTAAATTTGCCGTTGACATTACAGATTTTGTGGGCCAACAGAGGGTCCCAGGGGCCAGCAGGAGCATGGCAGAAGCCAGGGAAGTAATTGGGGAGGGGCTTTGAATCATTCCCAGATGAGCTTGAAGGGGGGAGTTTGGTGGTGGGGGAAATCAGAAGGGGGCTTATTGTGGTACTCCTCATGTGCAGGAGACCTATCCTTGGGTGAGGTCTTTTTGCCTTGCCGCCGCTTCTTGGTTGGCTCCTCATCAGAAGCCGAGTTGTAAAAACTGTGCTCTGTAAGAGAGCCATCAGATTCCTCTCCCCCAGTGGAGTGAGCAGGGCTCTTCTCAGGAGAGGGCTCAGGGGAGGGCTTTGTGGATGGTTTTGAAGTGGTCTTATTTGATGAGACAGGCTTCTTTTTGGTAGGTTTGGTTGGCTTTGAAGGACGCTTGGTTCCTTTGGGCTGTTTGGAAGTGTTTTTGTCTTAAAATAATAAGTAAAAGGATTTAAAATAAAGCAATGTATGTAAAAAACAAACAAAACAACTTAAAAAGCATAATATATAAAAAGTAAATCTTAGATGGTTTTTATTGGCATTTAAAAGTTAAAAAATACTTGTATAGTTTTTAATTTATTATAGTTTTAAATAAAAAATTAAAAGTTAAGATATTTATGTGAAATTATTATATTAAAATATAAATTTTATTTTAAAAAATCAAAAAATATGGAAGAGAAAAGTTAAAAATACAACATATCAAAAATTGAGAAGTTTTTATTATGTAAACCATAAAGTTTTATATTTGAGAACTGAAAAGCGTCAACATTATGAGTGACAATTAGTAAAAAAAGCTGAATTCTCACTGTCAATTACAAAAATTGTAGACATTATTTTTGACGACATTGTCACTACTGAGATTTTTTTGAAAATTTACTATGATTTTTCATAGTACGCTTAATTAAATTTACACGGGCTAGTAAAAATTAACCAATTTCTGTGTATTTTTGTTCACATATAAAAATTAAAAAAACATATGAAAATAAGTAAAAAAAGTATCAAAGTTCTTTACTTCTTTATTAAAAATAATATTTGGGTAGTGGTAATATGATATTTTACCATTGCATATATGTGAAGCTGTGAAGAAAATATTCTTCAGTATTGAAAAGGATAAAGTATCAACAACGTCACTTACGACATTCTTTATATGAGGTGATATATTAATCTAGGCTTAATTGTGCCACTCTAATTTGCTTAAGTCCACCCCGGCAGATGATCACAAGCAAATAAACCACATTTACAAGTGTTGACATTATTTTTAATAATAAATTCTATAGTAACTTACATAGTAACTCACGCTTAAATTATTGGATTGCAGTTAGCCACCAATCCACTTAATATATTAAAGCCGTAATAAGTGCCACATATATATTTATAACATGAACATTTCAACAATCAACTGTATGCGCAATGTCTTTTTCTATATATTAATTTAATAAAAAATTTAAATGTACACTTATTTTTTACTGTAGATGTTTCAGTTTTGCTATTAAAAATAAGTTATGCTTAAAAAGTGTTGACATTAACACTTTTACATTGTGAAAACAAATAAAAAATAAACTAATTTTTATTAGTAAATGTAAGGGAAAATTTGGTTAAATTGAGTTTTTTATTAAGCTTAATATCAAATTGTGTCAAGAAGGCCACAATTTTGTTGTCTTCTGGGTTCACACCCCTGAACGCTTTAAAAAAAGAATTAAGCTAGCGCGACTAGCAAAAAACATAGAAAATTTAGAGTTTTGAGTCAACATGGTCACTGTTGACATTATTATTGTCAACATGGGTGCTGTTGCCCCAATTTCAGCTGTATGTAGGCGCTGGAATACAAGAGTGGGTATTTCAGGCTGCTGTGGTGCTGTTGTGGTCATTGTTGTGGATAACAATCCTGGGGTTTGAGAGTGTTGTATTGTTCCACAGGTACAAGGATGTTGTCGTAGATAACGAAGCTTTTGGGATGTCTTGTCCCTCTTTGTAGTCTCTCCAGACGTTGGGAAGTAAAATTGTTTGAGTCTTTTTCTTAGGAGGAATTTTTCCTTTGAGTTGGGTAGGTATGGAGAACCTACCTGTGCTACCACTGTTGAGATTATACTTCTGGGAAGTATAATAAACAAAATAAAGGGGAAGATTTAAGAGAAGAATGATATTTTATTGGGTAGAATATAGAATATTATATAGTATTATGGGAAGCCACATACTGTCCATGTACCTCATGGAGGTCATGGGGCTTATCTGAGTAATGTTCCTCTTAAGTCACGAGGCTTGCTCAAGTTGTGTTCCGTTTAGGATTTGGGTTGTGTGATCCCCGTAATAGATGGTTGAATGATAGGAGTGCCACCAGCCTATTGATTAGACAGTGAGCCATTTGCTGCCTCATTTGGTGAACTACTTGGGGTGTTAATTCCCCAAGATGGAGTAATCAAAGATGTTGCAACAAAGGGGACAAAATAGACAAGGTGTCAGCAAAGGCCTTGATGGCAAAGATGCCTGAAACATCCAAGAAGACAATCAAGTGTCTTCTCAACATTCAGAAAACTGTGGTCAAGGGCCTCCAATTTAAGTCCTTTGCCCTTTCTGTGCTATCTGTCTGGGTTGATGACCCTGAGATGTATGCACATCTCAATCCAGCCAAGCAAGCAAGAACAAAGGACACCAAATTGCCGGCCCAACTGCTTGCGACAAGAATGGCCAAGCCTGCCAAAGCCGCTGGCAAGGAGGAGACTGTAGAAGGTAACCTAATAATTAAAATTAATAAAAATTCAAAAATTCCTACCTGTTTTTTTAGAACAAATCAATGGCAAAATACAACAGGTCTTGATCCCCTTTGTCCCCACCATCTTCTATGCAAACTATGCCACTCACGTGGCCAAGCAGCTGTTTCTGTCCCCCCTGTTGTGCGGGAGCTTGAAGACAGAATCAACAGTTCCTTCCTGATGTTGCAGGAGGCTTTAGATGAGCTTTCACATACTGAAGGGGCATCTAAGTGGGCAGTTACTTCCTACAAGGATGCCCAATTGGTCTGCCTGGACCTGGTATCCCTTAGTGGAGCTAACTGTGTAAACTCCATTGAGCTTGTTTGGGATGCCCTGGAGACGCTCCCATTCAAGAACATACTGGAGATAGGCCAGGCCCATGTGGCTGCTTTCTTCTACTTCCCATTAGAGCATAAGCTCTTGTACCTCCTTGAGAACTTTGGGTGTGTGGTGTCAAAATTGGCTGTTACAAATGCAACAGCTATAAAGAAGACAAAGATCCTACTTGCTGACCTCAGGCTGGCCTGGATTGTCAACAAGACAGGGCTCCCTCTGGCAATGGAGCTCACTTTTGTCCAGACCAAGCATGAAAAGAAAATTAGTGCTGTGTATAATAAACTCTGCAAGTTTATGGAAGCCTTTGCCCAGAAAAGGCTTCATCTGGTGGTTTACCTGGGGTTTATGTTTTACTTTGGGATGAGGGCTAATGTTGAGGACCTAGACAGGGTCCTTCATGGAATTGACCAGGCCAGGCTCTCCCTGAACAGGAAGAAGGTCCCCCAGGTTATGACTAAGTCAACCATGTTATCCAGGACGCCCTGGTCCTGGCGGATATCTATGGGTTTTCAGCCCTGCCAGAAAAGCTTCTGCTTCACTCCCATCTAACCCTACTTCTTTTTACAAGTCACTGTGAATATTTTAATCAGGATGTATCCACTGTCTACAGTGTGGCAGTGGAGGTTGTGTGCCACCTTCATTGCCAGGTGGGTACATACCAAATAACTCACTACATGTGCTCCTAATATATTCACTATTCCAATAAATTCCATTAAAATTAAGATTATTTTATTACAATTAATTTTTAAATCCCTTTTATTTTAGTGAACTATTATGTAGAAAAAATCTTATAGAAGGTCTTTATACACATATAGTAATATCTGTTAATAAAAATCATAAATACCTTGAGAGCTTTAACTTAATTTTTTTCAACTTACTTTTTATATGTATTTGAAGAAAGTGAGATTTCTGTATAATTATCATATTGTGATATTACATATTTGAAATAGCCATTGCAGAATATAATAGTTATAATTAATTTACAATACAAAATTAAGCATCTGCACCAGTGGTGCTGTTCTATGTGATTGCTGGCTTGGAAGCTAATAAATATAACATGACAATCCATAAATCTAAAATAGTAAATTAGATAATATAAAAAAGTCAGAAATGCTAAGCCTTTAATTAATTGGCTGTTGGGCAAGGCACATGGGGATGAACAAATCAGTGTGGCCATAGAATTTGGCCAGGGTCTCAACTGGAAGGGTGTTGATCTAGGCCTGCAGCAAATCAAAAGGTTCTTGATCCCAGTTGGGGTCCCTTGCTTGACAACTTGCTTGAGCCACCCAAAGACCTCCTCAATGGGATTTAGGAAGAACAGATAGGCGGGGATGAAGAGAAGGCAAAAATTGGATGTGGCCAACTGCTGGGGGCCCACTGTGATGCCTGTATCAATCATTAGAAATTACTCAAGAATATCTGCCACCTTATATAGGCCAACATTATCCAGTGAAATGTCATTGGTGAAGCCCAGGCTTGTGCACCTAAGGTGTTCCTGGACCAATCAGAGAAATGATAAGAAGGTCCTGCTGTTGTGGGATCCTAATATTATTTGGTACATCTCAATCCCCTTTGGACCAAGGAAAGCCACCATTGAATAGGCTGTGGTGCAAACTGCAGCACGCCAAGCTACTCCATCATTTGAACCTTTGGGGACATACCCATAGACATTGCGCATCAACAAGGCAAATGCTGATTTTTCAATGTAGCATAATTTAATTGTCTCCTTGGCTTTGAGGGCAGTGTACGCCTCAGTGTATTGTTTCCGGGTCTTGATATTGGTTGGGATGTTCTAATTGTACAGAGATACCCCGAGTTTTTTCCAGGAAAAGCGCAGACCCTTCACCGGATGGTAGTAAAAGGAGATTGAAGCCTCAACCCCAAAAGTAGACTTGGCCATGGCCTGTATATTTACCAGTTTAAGATAGCAGTCTTGGGTTATCCACTGGCAGATTGCCCATTTGTGCTCCTTGGTGAGCATGGTGGACACACACAAGGATTTCTCCGTGGCAAGGACTCAGCCAGTATCAATGAATGTGTTGAATACCTTGATGGCATACTTGGGATCCACTCAAACAAGGGCCACGGCTGTCTTGTAGTCACCAGATTCCTGCATGAGCCAGAGAAGGATGATCCGCTTGATATCAGTAATGCACATCTGGGTGGGCTTATTGGGCTCAGATAAACTAGGATCCTGATTGATGATGGGCACACAAGGCATGGGCACCTTGATATAGAACACAGCAAACTTCTTGAGCACTAGCTGCCCCTCTGTAGTCCTATAGAACTTGGGCTCATTGTTGTCTTCCTGGTTGCCATCACTGATGTAAGGCTTGTAGCTGGTGTTAAGCACAGGCTTAACCTTCTCCAGCATGACTGACAGGACCAACTCTTGGTGGTACACAGGGTCAAACACAAACAAAGTAAGCTCAATCTCCCTGTTTCTAACTTTCTTGGTGATGGTAACCTTGGTGGGCTTCTGGGTCAGCTTGGGGACCTGAGGGTTGATTCTCTGCACCCTTGCATGTTGTGCTCCTTGAACTGGTTGTATCAGTGCAACCTCACCATTGAACTCTCCTCTCTTGCCTCCTTCCTGAGTAGGCACTTGTGTTGCACTGACTCAATTTTTTTACCTGCAGGGGCAACCGCAACCGCGGCGCGCAATGGATGCATTGTTACTCTGTTGTTGTGTTCCTTCTAATTTAAATTTTAATAAAATACTAAATAAATTTCTATTAAGTTCCACACTGGTTTTTAATTTTTGCTTTTTATCTGAATATGGATATTTAATTAGAGTTTTCCCCACCTAATATCCTAATCATGGATTTTTTATTTCTTAATTTGTTGTTTTTGTTTTTACAGCGCCCATTTTAGAATACCCAAAATAATTTCCACCCTTTTCCCCAGATTTTACGCCATATTTAAGCACCCAACACAATATTTTTAAAAAAAAATCTTAGATTTTGTGTCTTATTTTAGACACCTTGGTATCATTCTTGATTACAATCCACTGCACACAACAATTGAGTGATTTTGTTTACATGTTGAGTTGCTATTGTGTTTTGTTTGTGGTTTGAGTTTAGACTCACCACGCTTGAGTATACTTTGTCACCAATTTACATAGTAAACATGTGTACACCAAAGGTCAACTCACACCTTATTTTTGTGAATCCATGCATCTCAGTTTGTATTTTGAATAGGTTTGTTTGGTGCGTGAGCACTTTGTTGCTGTGTTAACCCATTTTGTCCATTAACGCCAAAAATCCCTGTTAACAGAGTGTATATTTTACACTGATAGTTGGAATTTGCTTAAATCTGAAATTATTTCGTTTAAATCTGAAGTATATTTGGTTGTCCCCATAGCTTTTAAAACTACTGTATTAAAGGGTGCTATGGGCAGATAATTCGCTTTATTATATAGATAATGTATGTGAGGATGGAAGCTGGATCAGGTGAGCTTACAGAATGGCACAGATGGCTCTTGGAGTCAAATCTAATATAATTTGGTATGTAAAAAATGGTTCTTGGAGTCAACCGAATTGATCAACTGAAACAGATAAGTTGGTAAAAATATCAATATCACATGTCTAAATTAGATATCTGAATTGTTACCCTCAACACTCTTATTTAATCTGATTAATCCGACATGGCCATAATAGTGCTCTCATATATGAGACTCAATTGATAAACCAGGGTGTTAATCTGCTTTAATTGTTGCTACATTTATAAATGATTGGTCTTAATATCACATGTGTCTCAATTGATTTAAAATATGCTTTATACGCTGCATTAAATAAATGGTCAATAATGTATTTAAGGTTGATTAAAAATCTGCAGATATGATGATTTGTTAACGCACAACTTGTATGTGTTCTGAATAAGCTATTTGCAATGGAGATGTAAGGATATAGCTATGTGGTATTCTTTAAAAAGCCTTTTAATTTTTTAATCCCTTCAAAAATTCTTAGTTTGATTATATATATCACAATGAAACGTTTGCTTCAGGAATTTCCCAATTGTGACTATGTACCAAATAAACCGGCAGTATTAAGCTTAAGCTCTGAGTTTAGAAAAGGAGATGCTCTATGTGAATGTGTTTTCTGGATTATAGGGGTTAACTAAAATTTAATTAAAGTCGTACACCAAATGGACCTTTTAAAATCATAAATTTTGGTAGTATTTAAGTTGATCCTAGATCAATAGCAATCTCGCTTCAGTAAAGATGCCATGATATTATAGTGCAATTTTTGGCTTAAAAACAAGCTTTGGACTAATTTTGATTGAACTGCTGGGATTAATTGGATATAGATTAGCGACTTCTTTAGTTTTTTGTCATTTAGAATGGTAAAACTTCAAGTAGCCCTCTCGATGTGGCTAGACTTATCTGATTTAGATTAGCTATTTTCCTTATCTGACCGTTGAAAAAGACGATCTGACTGGAGGAACTAGAATCGATCGAGAAATGGTGCTTGTAGAGTATATAATGACGGGATAAATATACATTCCCATTTGTATAATTGTAACAATCCAAGAAAACTAAAGTTTACAATTATTGTTTCCTATAATGAAGCTTTCTGGACTGCAAAAAGAAGTGTTGGGTCTATATCGTAGCGTTTTAAGAGCTATTAGGCTTAAACCTGAGGTATAATGCTAAATTTGGTCCAGACTACGTTTTAGCCTTTAATGATTGTTCTTAATGTTATACACATTCGTTTTTGTTCTTAATGCCCTGTCCATTCTTTCACTTTTTTCTATGGTTAATTTCTGGTACTGAATAGATCTACACTATTTTTATCTATTTAAGATTCAATAAGCGTTTTAAGCACAAATAACTAAATGTTTCTGTGATTTAGATTAAATTCCCAAAATTTCTTCACTTTTAATGTTTAAAAGTTCGCTAAAAACAACAGTATTAAAGTGGGAATATAAATTAGCTGATTTATATTTCTTTATCTTTTAAGTTTTTGTTCTTTATTATTTATTCTATAGTGATTTACCAGGTATATTTTTCAGAGCACCCGCGTTTTGTTCTTTTTCTCCGTCAATTTTTATTGCACTTAATTTTTAGCTTTTCTCTCAAAAGGATGAAAGCCTGGCCATTCTGTTTAAGTATAAGTTTGGCCTATTCAACTGCTTTTTCCTATTTTTATAGCTCACTTTTTATGCGCTTACCATCCAAACCTAGGCCAATCAACCAAGATTCATCAAGTTTGCTCGAGGAGAATTTGAGAAGAACACCCGCGAGATTAAGGCTAAAGATTTTCAGTCGATCGAGTTTCTTTTGAGAAAGGGACGGCGTCAGCTTGAAATTTATCAGTCGTCATCTATAACTAATATTCATGTTTAATATTTAAGCAAGCGCCATAGAAATCCAATTAAATCACAGAGCTTCTAAACTTTAAAGCTTATCTAACACTGGTGCGAAAATTTATCTTCGTCCTATGCGTTAGACTGCAACCACCAATTCAAGCCTAAATGCTATTGCCTCTACTCAGTGGAATTCTAAGCTAATACAAAAATTGCTTGTGACCCAGGAATATAATCATAAGCCAATTCTTTTGTGAGTAAATCTCTTGATTTTCATACGTTTTTTTTGTAAAGTTACAGGTAATACTGCTATTCAGATCCTTTTTAAAATAATTTTAAGAATAAAGCATATTCAAAGAAGAACCAAGAGGTATTCAATAATAGAAAATGATCAAAAAAGTTAGCAGCAAGCATGTCAACCTTGCTTTACTTTTTTCCCAGCATTTTACCAAGAGGGAAACCAAAATTTTATTGGCAAAACGCTTTCATGAGCACCTTCTTCGATTTAACTTAAAATTTCATAGCATCATAATATTTCTTAAAGTGATTAAACTATCCCTCTTACAGTTCTTTTGAAAATTTTCAGTTAAAAACATTAATAAGAGTTGAAATTTTAAAACCAAATTAACAGTCTATCAGAATGTAGAGTGAGAAGTGAGCTCCTGATTTTTCACCATATATAGTATAAATATTGATGTAATTTCCATATCCTTGAATCAGTTCACAAAAACATCAGAAGCTCATTAGTACGAAGCCATTTTATAAGATTGTTTTACCATTTACTTTCCTTTTACTTCAAATCTGTTATCTCTCAGCACAGCAAGGCCAAAATCAGAAAGCCAATCCTTATGATACATGCAGATAATTGGTAAGCCTTTATACTAAGCTAGATTATTTCAGCTATAAAGTAAAGCAGAACATGGTATGAAAAGAAATAGTAATCTAGTTTTCTTTTGTACAGAAGAGAATGCTTTATCCCAGCCCAAGGATGTTGTGAATTCAGATAAGAAGGTGATTTGGGCTGGAGTTGGTTATGCTTTCTTTATAAACTCCAATTTATACTACCCTGGCTTGATCGGAATCTGCCTTTCATGAGCTGACTTACCAGCATTTTTCTCAGCACAAAAGGGCATTGCCGCCAAACTAAAGCTGTATTTTATTAATACTTAGATAAAGACTGAAAACATGACAAGAGTGCTTTAAAGCTGACATTGTTCACCAAATGAAGAATCCAATATTTATAATGAAGTGGCGTAAACTGAGCCTTGCAAGTCTTATACTTGGATTATCTACACTATTAACTTTGGAAGTTTAATAATGTTTCCTCATCTACTATGAATACCTGGTATGTGTTATGTAGATAACCATCACTAGAATATCACCTACCTTATAATCCATATATAAATAGAGTATTCTTCCTTACATTATCTTTCAAAACAGTGAGGATAGTTAAAAATATTCCGCTCAAAATAAAGTTTCTTAGTCAAAAAACAAAAATAATGTCAAGTATATACTCATGGACTATATAATGCAAGATAAAGGAGGAAATCAAAGAGGAAAACAATATATTTATTGAAAATAGAAGAAGAGCACCATATAGCTAACTGAAAAGCTGTACATATCCATTTAGATCATGGCAGCCATAGGGCTTTTGAAGATCTTGATCCCCATGGAACTCAAACGTTTTATCCTAGTGTAATGTCCAGATTTTTGAGTTAGGGCCAGCTTTACTTGTCAACTGGGTAATTACTCAGGGAAATGGTTTACTGAGAGAGAGTGATTGAATACAATGTAACTAAAAGAAAGTACTTAAACCTACTGTTAGTCAATATAAATTTACCTCTTATTTCAATCTTATTTTCAACTGAGTTAATTTCATCTCTTTCTGAAGCATCTTTACTTATCCTCACAGTTTTGAAAACTACTGTATTGCTGTAACTGTGTTGTATTAGAAGATATGTACAGGGGAAATGATTTTAAACTAGATAATTATCTTTATTGAGATATGAGAATTATATAGCTGGGGTGAATGTTTATAAGAGGAACAAGATTGGGACAATCAATCTGTTGGATTAAACAGGGGGTGGTCTGATCCTTGTAACAAGTGAAGCGCCAAATTGAGCTTTTCACTGAGCTAGGATTATTACTATTTCTTGATGCTGGATTTAGTAATTCAAATTGACTTCCACATTTGGCTACAGGTCACAGAAAAGTTGGTTTGGGAGTCACAGATTCTCTTGTGTGAAACCTTGCTGGGGTGTTGACCCTGCAGTTTTGACACCTTTCATTTTACAGTGGAATAAAATGCTAAAGAAAACTCAATTAAGTTGCAACCCTGGTTTTAAATTTTGCTTCTTATCTGAATATGGTTATTTAATTAGAATATACACAACCCAACTACCTGTTTATATATCTTCTATGTCTCAACTAGTTTTTTTGGCATTACATAGCCCATTTTGAAATCACTAAATTAATTTTCACCCATTTTCCCAAATTTTACATCATATTTAAACACCCAGAACAATCTTTTGTAATTTATATTTCAGATACTGTGTCTTAATTTAGATAGCTAGATATCATTCTAGTTTATATCTTATTTCACATAACAACTGAATATTTTCAATTACTGGTTGAGTTGCTATAGTGTTTTATTTTTGGATTGAATTTTAACTCACTAGTCTATGTGTGTTTTGTCACCAATTTACATAGTAAGCATGTGCACATCAAAAGATGACTCAAGAAATTTTGTTTGTGATTACGGGTATTTTGTACTGAATTTTGATCATATTTGCTAGTTGTTTGGGGTGTGCTGCTGTGTTGAGCCATTTTGTCTATTAATGTCTGTCAGGATTTTGGGATATTGACTAATTAACGGATTCAACCAAAAACGCGGACCAGCAGTTATTTACTCTTAGGAATGGTTTCAACAAAATAATGCAGGCCGCAGGTTTGTGAAATCAATGATCAAATCATATCCTGGCATTAATAAATTCATGCATTGCAATTAATGAATGAAACATGCAATTACTGCTCATTAATTAGTTTCCTTCATCAAGCACCTCAGTATGCAATTCATAATAATTACTATTCTAAACTTTAATTGTATCCTAGAACAAGAGGGCTGTCATAAGAATCATCATCTGCATTATGTCTAACAGAGTCCAACATGGACTGGGCTGCTGGGCCAAACACTCTAAAATAAAAAGGCCCTGAGCCTATTGCATTAGAGTAGCTCTGATCAGTGTAACAATCATCTTGTGAACTAGTAGCCAACTGCTGACTAGCTAGCCCTGGATAGTGGCCCAGGCAGACAGCTGAAAAGAGATTCAGCTGTGTGGCGTGTCTAGAACAGACACAGTAAGCTGAGGAAGTTGTCAAGCGAGCTTTCACAAAATCTACACATAAAAGGCTGGGCCTCCTGCCGTGCTGACCTAATGCTACTTCAGTCTCTTCCTAGCATTGTGAGCTAACTTAGATAAAACGCGGACAGGAAGCTCCCTTAAAGCCAGTCCATTAGAATAAAAGACTGATGATTCCGTATTGACTGATGATTGATCCAAGTCCTATTTCCTTTATATGGTCCTCTCTTAAGCTTTATTAGTAGAGCAAAAGATGATACTGTTGTCATACAGTATAATTATTTATAGTAAAATATAGAGACAAAAACTATGAACCTATATTCAGAAATAGGAAGAACCATCCCAAATCTTTGGCTTTGGGCCCAGTCAGACTTGTTACTTCTGCAGACAACAAAGTATTCCGGGCCAAAGGTTACACCAAAGTCACAGGTTCTCTGTGCATTCCTAATTTTAGAAACCTTAAAATATCATCTAGCGGATGATAAAATACCACAGTCTGTAGATTTTCCAACAAATGCCCAAAATCACTGTTAACAAAGTGTATATTTTACACTAATACTTGGAGTTTTCAAAAATCTGAGTCCATTTTGTTTAAATCTGAGGTATTTTTGCTTAGTGTCATAGCTTTGAAAACTACTGCACTGTTTGAAATATAAATATTTGTAATTGGTTTTTTAAATTGAGCTGTGTTATGCTACAACTTGGGCAGCATGGGTTTTTAAAATGACATGATTCCTAAAATAGTAACCCATATGTAAACCAAAAGTCAACTGAAACCATTTTGTTTGTGATTTCATTTTCATGATAGTGTTTTTTGAGATTGCATAAAAAAAACCACTATGTAAAAATAACTATTTAATAGTTAGACTTTTTCAAAAATTTATTATTTAAAATGCAACCTTATTTTAAAAAGTGTTTGGTATGCTGTCTTTTAATATGGTATTTTGCACCTTTTTAAACATGGATTAGTTCGGCGCCTGAATTAACTCATTGCTCAAAATAGGTATCAAAAAATCTTGAATCATTGGCCATAAGAAATATCAGGTTAAACAGCATTTTAAATTCATTCAAAACTACGTGATAAAAGAAACTACATTCATGATAATAATTGATTAATATTTATTGATAAGGCTTTAAGAAATACCTGACCATATTAAGAGTATATAAACACATTACTATTTTTAAATTAAGATTATATTTTCTTTACAAATTTTCCCTTGTAACTGCTGCTTGGGGCACAGTTAATATAATTTAAACCAAGCTTATCATCATTACCAACATGTTTCAATTAAGTTGTAATAACATCAAATCATGAATTTGATGTAAATATTGCGTTTCATTTTTGAAAGATATAATAGACAGTTTGTTCAATGACAACAAGCTTAAAAAATATCTAACTCATCATTTTTGGGCATTTTGCTTTGAACTAACAGTTTTAGGTGTGAAATAAAAATATGTTTTTTCCTCTCAAAGCTATTATTTCTACATCTTAATATTTTTGTATATGAATTGGTTTGGCTTTTAATGGAGTTTAACTCGTTAGGGTTATTTTTTAAAACTAGTTGGTCTAGGCTTAAACCTGTAGTTTCTCTTTTCAAGCCCCCATTTTCACCCTTCAACTGTGAAAAACCTCATAGAAATGTAAGACACCTAATTGTTTATCAGTTAACTCAACCCAATCAGAAACGGAATTGGATCCACTAACTTCAGCCTTGAAGGATTAAGCTTAGCTATAAACTCTCATAAAGTTCACTCTTCTTATGATATAGCATTGGGTAGATATACATTCTCAGAAAGATTCAAGGCCATTGTGTTTTAATTGCACAACCAATTGGTAATGGGTTGAAAATGCAGAGTTAAGATTTGCTGGCTAAATTGATGGGAATTCAAAATATCTGGTTCCAGCTCATACAGTAGTTTTAAAAGCTATGGTGACAAGCAAAAATACTTCAGATTTAAATAAAATGAACTCAGATTTAAGCGAAAATAACTCAGTTGTAATCGAAGATGAAGTTAACCCAAACCCATTGTAAATTAATATAAGTCTGTTACTTTTTAATTTTGTTTAAATCTGAGTTCATTTCATTTAAATCTGAGGTATTTTTGCTTGTCCCATAGCTTTTAAAACTACTGTAACCCCTGCATAACAGATGCATCATATCTTGAAGAATTGTTATTATCAGAATGTGCCTTTTCTGTGTGGCTCTATAAGTAATGATTTATTGAAGAAATAGGGTT
>QTSX02004411.1:140788-212755 GCA_014839935.2 Entomophthora muscae
CCAAATCAAATACTGAATTCGCATTGGTTCAGTTGCAACAGTGGTAGCAGCAATAGGTTTACGACCTACCTTAAAGAAAAATTCTCCCAAGAAAGGACAGAGTGGGGCTGTATGGCTACTCCCCATCAAGAAACTGTGTAACTGTGCTGTTTTAGAAGATTTACAAGGGGGAAAATATTTGGAAACTAGATGATAATCTTTATTGAGCAATAGTGATTATATAGTTATTGTGAATCAAGGATAACAGGAACATGATTGTGTTGATCACACGGTTGGATGATGAAGGGGGTGGCTTGATCCTGGTAATGAGTCAAGTGCCAAAACAAGACATCCACTGTAAAAGATCATCATCTGTTCATGTTGATAGATTTGGTAATTCAAGTTGGCTTCCTAGTTTGTCTTTGGTCATTAGAAGGTCAGGTTGAGGGTCACAAACCTGCTTAGTTAGAACCTTGTTGGCAGGCTGAGTCTGCTGTTTCGACACCCCTGGCTAAAAGTTGGCCTCCTCGGGGGTAGGTTGTCAGGAGCCTGGGTGCCATACTGCAATAGCTGTTGTTTGGTTGCTGGTAAGATGGTTTCTTTTTGTTTTTGTTATGCCTTGCAGGGTCTTAGTTGGTCGTGGTGTAGAACTTTAGCTTGCTTGCATTTGCTGAGTCCTTGTACTAGGTAAATGTTGTTTTTGTTTACCTTTAGAACTATGGTGGGCCAAAATTTCTTGGGCTGCAGCTTACTCTTGTCTGTGTTTAACACCCAGACTTCATCACCAACTTTATTTCTGTTTTGTATGGGGACAAATGTGTTCTGTAGTTGTTTTTCTTCTTTTTCTAGCTGGTTGCTGTTGGCTTGCATCACTTGAGGTGCTGTACAAGAGGGGACCTTGCTAGGTATTTCCAGCTTTGGTCCTGAGAGAGCTTGGATAATGTTTGGTTGTGTGCTGTAAATAAGCTCAAAGGGGCTCTTCACAGTGGATCTGTTCACATAAGTTTGACACACAAGGAGAGCAGTCAATAGCTGCTTATGCCAGTCCTCAGGACTCCTGGCGGTGAGCTTGGCAAGGGCCTGTGCTAGACTGACGTTCAGCCGCTCAACCCATCCATTGGCCTGAGGGTGCTAAGGTGTTGACACTGTGTGTTGGACCCCGTTATTTGTGAGGTATACATTGGTGGTTTTGGAGGTCAATTATTTGCCTTCATTGGTGATTAGCAGTTCTGGCTTTCCAAATTTGCTAATGATTTCTTTGCCTATGAAACGCCACACGTTGTTGCCAGTGTGTGCCCTTACCGCTTGCGCCACCGGGCAATAAAGTTGAAAGTTGATGGCTGTGATGATGTATTTCTTGTTGTTGTGTTTCCTGGGCATGGGGCCCACAATGTCTAGGGCCCACACCTTGAAGAGTAACTGAGAGAAAATAGGCAACACAGACTTAGGTGGGGTATCAGTTCTTGTAATTTTTTTGCACACTTCACATTGATCAAGGACTTCTTGAACATCCTGATACAGAGCTGGCCACCATGCTTTGTGTTTGAATAATTTGTAAAGATTGCGGCTCCTGGTATGACCCAGGTCTCTGTGATAGTATAGGATGGTGCCAACTCTTTGATGGGTGGGAATGTATGGAATAGTGGTCCCATTATACATTTTTTGATGTAGCGTCCTGTATACATCCACAAATAGGTGTTTATTTTTGATGACTGTTTCTTTAGTGATGTTGGTAGTGCCCAGAAGGAAACCTTCTTCTTTAGTTTGGAGTACCAGGAGGGGCCAATCTGGGTCCAACCCATTTTCCCCTCTCATAGCTCTGACGTATAGACGGGAGAGTGCATCCACCATGGCAAATTTGGGTCCTGGCTTGTATTATATGATCATGTTAAACTGCTCAAAAAGTTCCATTCAGTGCTCTTGGCGCCTGGACAGGTTGGCTTGTGTTTTGAAGTATATGAGGGACTTATTATCAGTTAAAGCGGTGAACTCCTCTTGAAGTTCCAGGTAGCAGTGCCATTTAACAAGACAGTATACAATTGCTAGCAGTTCTGTATTGTGTATGGGGTAGCGGCACTTGCTGTCTGTTAACTTGCGCAACTCATAGGCTACAGGCAGGAAGTTGACATTGGTGTTCTTTATTTGTAGTACACCTCTGATGGAGGCATCAGAGGCGTCTGTCTCCATTTGATACTCTCCATCCCGTTTGGGATACTGGAGGATGAGGGCAGTTGTCAACTTCTCTTTTAGACACCAGAAACAGAGGTCTCTTTGTGGGGTCCATACAAACTTGGGGTTTGCACCAGTTATGGCCAATAATGGTGCTGTCAGGACGCTGCAGTTGAAAATAAAACGTTGGCCATAGGTAACCATTCCCAGGAATGTACAAAGTTCAGACTTGTCTTTTAATGGTGGCATTTTTAGATGGCCTGAATCTTCTGATCATCAGGTTTGATACCATCTTTTGAGACTATATGTCCCAGGAAAAGTAACTGTTCAGGGAAGAATTGACATTTTGAGGGCTTTTCTAACAGCTTATGTTGCGCCAAAGAGGCAAAGACTTCTTTCACATCCTTATGGTGTTGTTCTACTGAGGGGCTGTATACAATGATGTTGTCTAAGTATACTAGAGTGTGTTTGCCATGTGGGGAGCAAAGACCTCATTCATAAAGGTGAAAAAGGTTGACAGAGCGTTTGTCATCCCAAAGTTAAGCACAACACAGTCATGTAACCCATATTTAGTGTGGAAGGCTGTTTTGGGTATGTCTTCCTCCTTAATACAGATTTGGTTGTACCCTGCTGTCAGGTCAATCTTGGAGAAGACAGTTGCTCTGCCCAGGGCATTGAAGAGGCCGTCAATAAGTGGAAGTGGGTAACAATTCTTGATGGTAACTTTGTTTAGGGCGTGATAGTCAGTTACAAGGCAGAGGGTGCCATCTTTCTTTTTCACAAAGAATACCACAGCACCAAAAGGGAACTGCGAGGGGCAGATAAGCCCCTTTTCCAGTACCTCCTTGAGGTAAGCGCAGAGGGTGTTGTCCTCATTTGGAGTGAGGCAGTAAATAGGGCATGCCCTGGGTACTGCTCCTTTGAACTGGATGGAGTGCTATATGTGTTTCTCTGGGGCAAACCCAGTAGAGTCTCTTTGAATATTTATAGATGGTGTGCTACAATTTCTCTATACTGAGGTGTGGTGGTATCCTGATGGTCTTTGAAGTGTATAATCTTGTACTGGCAGGAGTCCCAGTCAATTGACTTGAGGTTCTCCTTTTCTTCAAGGGTTTCTGTGATACATACAAAGACATGGTCCTGTAGGAGTTGGTCCACAGAGTTAAGATGGATCTAGTGGTTGACCCCTTCACGCTTGATGGTCAATACAGAGGTGACCCAGTCTACATGGGGGTTATTCTTTTGTAGTCATTTCAGTCCAAGTACAATGTCAAATTTAGGTAAGTCAATGATGGGTCCCTGGATGGTGGAGTGTAGTTTCTCTAGCACAATAGAGAAAGGGGCAGTCTCTTGTGTGACGGCAATGTGGTGTTTATTTCCTAAGACCACGTTCTTAATCTGCAAATGATTAGTTGTTAACTTGGAATTGTCCACAAAGTTGCTGTTGACAAGTGTTTCATCTGTGCTTGAGTCTGGAAGCGCTGAATCTGTGCAACTACAAAAGCAGAAATGATAGGACATCAGTTTATTGGGGTGCCTGGCAATGGTGTAGAGAACCAGGTCTCCTGAGGGAACCTGGATCATTGGACATTGATCCACGTCCTCAGGTTAATATTTGGCACTGGACAAGTTGGGAGAAGGTTGGGGAGAGCTTGGTTTTCTTAATTCTCTCCCTGGGCTTTTACCTAGTCCAGATTTTCTTGGGTAGTAGTGACTCTGAAGTGTGTGCAGTTTGACTGTCCATTGTTCCCATTGCCATGAATATTTGAACTTGCAGGTTTATGGCTTGAGTTATTATTGTTGTTTTTGTTGCCAGTAGGAGGGAAGTTGGAACATTCATGTGAAGGTCCACATGTTTAGTGGTTTGCAAGCGGGGCTTATGTTGATCAAGTGAAAGTTTAGTGACTTTTGTTGAAGAAGTAGCTAGTCATGATAAAGGAGTAGCCAGAGGACTAATAGGCTGTTTAAAGACCGGAAATGAGCTTTTCTGTGAACTAAGATGGACTGTTTGCTGGTTAAGCTGAAGAGCTGGAAGATGTGGTTGAAGAGCTGGCTGAAGAACCCAAAGATGATGGTGAAGAACTAGTGGTCCGGAGAAATGAGCCAAGATTTTGCTGAATTAATTTGCCAAAGTGGTAAAATGTGGAATTTTTTGCCTTGGTTTAGTAGTAAAATCAAGAATGAATGTGGATAGAAGTGTGGGTAAGATATTCATTTATTAAGTTCCTAGGATAGATGAAGGTATGTTGCTATGAGAGCTGGATACAAAGTTGTTTTGGTGGAACATTTTCCTTGGATTTTACAAGATTTGTAAATATATGGGGAAAACGTCAAAGAGGTCAAAAAAACAGTTTAAATAGTATTCTACTATTTAAATGGGTTTATGTGGAATGAAGGGAAGACTGGTGCCGGAATAATGGACCAGTTAACGCTTTGGTGCGCAAAGAGTTGTCAATTTGAGCGGTTTGAGCTGTGGAAATTATTTTCCTAGTTGGATCCCAGTGGAACTTCAGAAATAGTTTATTTCTGCACTCTACATTCATTGGTTGAGTTCTGGAAGGTTTCCTGATGAAAATGATTGGTTGGAAGCCAAAAGCTTAAAGTATAAGCAAGGAAATAATGAATTAATACTTTAAGCTTTTGAGAAAGTAAGTATGTAAGCTTAAGTTATTATAGGAAAAAGTGAGCAGCAATGGTTTAAGCTTTTGAAGAAAGAAATTTTGAAGGCGGAACTGTTGGGAAAAGGACACTATAAGAAGGTGGCTGGCTGGAAAGTTACAGGGTCTTTTTGAGGTCTTTCTGGGTCTTTGACAGGGTCTTTCTGAGGCCTTTTGAGTTTCTGCCAAGAGGTTTTTAGAAGCCTTTTGATCATCAGCAGGAGCTTGGTTGTACTTATACAAGTGGAATAACAAGGATACTGGAGCTATAAAGAGAGCTGAAGCCCCCAATAATGGAGCAGGAGCCCAAGAATAAGGAGCTGGATCCTAAGTGCACCCAGAAGTCTGATTCTAAGGCTCTGGAGTCCAAGTTTAAGGAGCAAAAGTCCAAGAATAAGGTGCAGGAGTCTAAGACCAAGTACAAGGAGTCCAAGATATTGTTGGAGGACTCCAAGTATGGGCAAATCCATATTGTTTCCTTGACCCCCTGGGCCATATACCAGAAGGTTTCTAAGGGGATCTTCCTTCCAAGCGTGAATAAAAGTCTATTTTGGCCACTATACATATTTCTGAGATACATTTTCCCTTACTAGAGAATGACAATCCCTTCCAGCCGGTCCCTGGCTAAGATCCAGGACACACTTTGGGGACTGGTGGACAGGAACCCCACAGTCCATCTGGGTGAGAATCCTTGGGTCTCTCTCTTCCCAGTCTGCGCCTTGTGAAGAGTGTTGAACGTTTGTTCTGCTGTTTCTGCTTTGTAATGCAGGCTCTGTAGATTGGTCACTTGGTCCAGGTTGATGTGTCTTGTTACGTACAACTTGAGGGCGTTGTAGTACATAAGGTGTGTAGCTGGGGTGTCAAATGCCATGTCTGAGGGGGCACATAGGCAGAACTCCTTTTAGGCACATGTGAGCTCTTTTACTGTGCCTGTTTGGGTCAGATTCTTTACTTGATGTATGATCATGAGGGTGGTATCCTTCAGCACAAATCTTGCTAATAAGTCCTGCTTAAAGATGTCCTGATTTTTCACTGTGTGATTCTTGTGCCACTTGTTGCACCAGGTGCCTGCATTGTGATTAAGTCAAATAGATATCTTTGTAATCCAGAAAAGTTATGGGCATTCCATCTGTGCTAGTTTACTTTGGGCAGATTGGATCCATGCCACAGCGTTGTTGTTGGCTCAAGAAAATGTTTCCAAGGCAGCACTTCAAAGATGTTGGGCTACATAGGCTGTCATGATACTGTCATCTGAAGCTCAAGGCGTGGCAGTTGGTGTTTGAAAGAAACCTTGTGTTGACAGGGTGTTGAAGGCAGAGACCGGCATCATTAGGTTCTGGTTTAGCACAAACCCTTCTGGTATTTTAGTACCTGGTGTGTATGGTATCTAGTCCACTGGGAGGCCAGAAATGATTCTTTTATAGATTTTTTGACCACAGCAAGTACAGGCAGCAGGCGGAATTTTTAGGGATAAGGTAGGATGGAGAACCTACCTGTGCTACCAATGCCGTAACTGTGCTGTTTTAGTTGAGCTACAAGGGGGAAATATTTGGAAACTAGATAATAATCTTTATTGAGAAATAGGGATTATATATTTATTGTTAATAAAGGATAACAGGAACATGATTGTGTTGATCACACAGTTAGATGGTGAAGGGGGTGGCTTGATCCTGGTAATGAGTCAAGTGCCAAAACAAGACATCCACTGTAAAAGATTATCATCTGTTCATGTTGATAGATTTGGTAATTTGAGTTGACTTCCTAGTTTGGCTTTGGATCATTGGAAGGGCAGGTTGCAGGTCACAAACCCGCTTAGTTGGAACCTTGTTGGCGGGTCAAGTCTGCTGTTTCAACAAAACCTCCCTTCTAATCCCTGAGGGGGGAATCCCCAAAGGGTATGTTATCTACCAGGACCAGTTGGTACTTACAAGTGTCTACAATTGTCTCTTACTGGGAAAGCACAATACAAGTGTCACAGCGCTGTGATTGGACCTCTTGCAATGCATGTTAAACCTCCAACTTGAATCCTTTGCGGGTGGCGTGAAAGGAGCTGACATTGTCAGCTGGCTCCATTCCATGGAAACCTGCCTCTGTATCTGCCAAGTGCCCAAGACCATGTGGGTTACCACCGCATCTAGCCTCACAGGGCCTGCTACTGTGTGGTTTACCAAATGGGCAGGCCAGGAACAGGAATTACCTGGGCAACATTCAGGGATGCTGCCAGGTCCCGCTACAGAAAAGAATTTTCACCCATCATAGTGGGAACCCCACTCCTAGCTATCAATCAAACAGGAATTGTCCCCAAATACCTTGCAGCTTGGCAGCAAGCCCTTGCTGCCGCCCCAGAAGCTGTCACTAACAGGAACTCCATGCTGCTCACTCTCATAGTCAATGGGCTCAAACCCCATATTTTCAAGTGGGTTTCCATGGGGCGTTGTACCTCCATTGACAACTGCTATAAGGCCATTGTGGAGGCCAACAATCAAGCTTTGATGGGCTTTCAAAGATTCAACAATACGCCTCCCCAACCTTGTCCTGCACCTGGCAGCACCCATAGTCAAGTAGGCTGCCACTAATTATGTCAAGATGAGAATGGAGCTAAGCACTCTTGCAAGGGGGAGCTTCAATTAGCTCAGATTGAGGATCCAGGAAAAGCCAGGGGGTTTTAGATACAAGAGGTTCTGCAACCCCGCCTGACCACTCTCTCCTTGCCAAAAACCCCTGTGACTTTAACTTGTGTGATGTTGAAACTCTAGACGTCTTCCAGGTCCATAGTAACAACCCTGTTTTTCCAAGTTAGTCATTCTTCTAATAAAATCACCCACTTGGCCTACCCCTTCTGTTTCTGTGGGAATACCCACAAACTTTTGGTAGACACTAGTGCCAATCACACCATGGTCAATCAGGGATTTTCAGATGCTCAGCAACTAGATTGAGTACCTAGCTAATTCAAAGCAGTGCATGTAGCTGACTTCTGCAGAGTAGCAATCACGCATGAGACAGTACCCTTCTATGTGAGAATGGAGAACATCCAGGTTAAGCTCTCTGGGCCAATCATGACAGGGCTCAGCCATGACGTCATTTCTGGCCTCAACTGGCTCTAACATAACTGCCCATATATTGACTAGGATACGTCTGTAATCACCCTCAACAGAAATGGAGTGGGTTTCCAGATCTATTATGTTGAAATGAGCAAACTTCTCCACAACACCGTGTTTGTACTACTCACAGAGACAGGTACCTACAACTTCAAGAGCAGGAAGCTGAAATTAAACCAGTGTTTGGTAGAAGTCATCCACTCTGAATTCATTACACCTCCCCCTTTGGTTACAACACTGCCACAAGCACTAGTATCACTTCTTGAGGAATACAAGGTTGTCTTTAGAAAGATGCTAGACCAACTACACCCTCCCTGAGAGATTCTGCATGCTGTACAACCCCAAGGGTTGTTACCTAAGGCACACCCCTTATACTGTCTCATACCAAAAGAAGATGAGACTCTCCACAAGCACCTTGTGGACATGCTTGACAAGGGCTTCATTTGCCCCTTGCTCTCTCCATATGGGGTGGCTGTCTTCTTTGTAGCCAAGAAGGACGGGTCCCTTTGTCTAGTCACAGATTACCACGCCCTCAATGAGGTGACCGTTAAAAACAAGTAACTCCTGCTGTTGATTGACAGCCTTTTTGACACGCTTGTGGGTATAAAGGTCTTTAGCAAGATTGATCTCACTGCAGGGTACAACCAGGTCCGCATTGCACCAGGAGATGAAGCAAAAACTGCCTTCCAAACACACTACAGGTTGTTTGAGTGCCAGGTCATGAACTTTGGAATGACCAGCGCTCCCTTCACCTTTGCCATGTTGATGAACAAAGAATTTGAGGGATTGATTGGGAAATGTGTGGTTGTGTACCTTGATGACATTATTGTCTTCAGTCAAGATCAAACCACGTATCTCCAACACCTCTGTGCTGTCCTCAACACCCTTTGGAAAAACCAACTAAAAGCTAAACCCTCCAAATGCAAGTTTCTCAAGTTGGAGCTCTTGTTCCTTGGGCACACCATCTCTGCTCAAGGAATAAAACCCAACCCTGCCAAGATTAAGGCAATCACAAGCATGCCACTCCCCACCAATGTGGGTCAGGTGCATACATTCTTGGGCATGGTTGTCTGTGTGCAAAAGTTCATACCCAACTGTGGAGAGCTGATTGCACCTCTCATCAAGATTTTAAATACCAAACAGCGCTTCCAGTGGAAACCTGCCAGAGATCAAGCCTTTGAGACGTTGAAGCAGAGACTTACAACTGCACTTGTATTGAAATTTACCAATTGAAATTGCCAGTACAAGCTCAAGACTGACACTTCTGACCAGGCCATAGGAGGTGTGCTGAGGGTGAAAACTGAGGAAGGCGTCTTCCTTCCTGTGGCCTAAAAATCCTGGAAGCTTACCAACTCCAAGCAGTGCTACCCCATACATGACAATTAGTTAGCAGCAATTGTGCACTGCGTCAAGAAAGGGTGTTGTTACCTGGAGGGCGCCACCTTTCTACTGCGTGCCCTGACAGATCACAAGAGGATTCAGTACTTCATTACTCAGTTGCACTCAACACAACATTAAGCAGGCTGAGTCAAGCGCCTGTCTCCCTATCAGTTGTGCATCAAATACAAGCCTGGGAAGGAACTTGTCACAGCCAATGTCCTCTATAGACTGTATGTAGCGTCCATCACGGGAGATGATGGCTTGGACCCAGGCTGTTCAATGCTTTACCTCTGTCCTGAGGCAACTTGTTACAAAGGTCTTAATTCCGTAAATATTTCCAAGCTGAAGGACAACAAAAGTCAGTTCACCACTGACACTAGCAATGTCTGCTGCCAGGCAGAGACAGGTGAAAAGTTGCCTTACATTCCCACAACCCAGCAAGGGGATATCATACTGCATTACCACCACACCTTGGGTCACATCAGAGGACGCAACCTCTTTGAGATCATGAAACAAAAGGTTTGGTGGCTGCGTATGCGCCAGGACATCCTGGACCTCCTTGAAATATGTGTGTTGTGCGAGAAGAATATGTCCAAACCTGCGCTACCCAAGTTGGTCCTACCTGCCAAAGCCATGGAACCCTTTGAACAGTGGGCTCTCAACATTGTGGGGCCTCTCCCCAAAGACAGGCTAGGCAAGAAATACATCATTATGGCCATAGACTACTTCAGCTGCTGGCCAGTAGCCTGGGCAACCACCAACCATACTTCCACCACTATTAACTGCTTCATTGGCAAGGAAAGTGTGGCCCACTTTGGACAACCCAAGAGCCTCATCACAGATGGCAGACCTGAACTTGTAGGGAATGTCATGAAGGTGTATTGCGCCAAGAACACCCTCCAACAAGTAGCCATAGCACCCTACTATCCCCAGGCCAATGAGCGTGTGGAGAGCCTGAATGGTTTGTTGGTTCAGCTGATTGCTAAGCTCTTGCAAGAACACCCCAATACTGTGTGGACTGAACACCTGCTCACTGCCCTACTCATCTTATGGGCAAGAATTAACAGCGGCGCTGGGGTCAGCCCCAGAACCTTGGCCTTTGAGACCCCTGACAGCTTGACAAGGATAGAACAAGGGAAATTGCAACCCACAGTTCCAGAAAACCTCCCTCGGCAATTACCCCCTCCCTGACTCAATGGCATGCCAAAGCCTGAGACATAGAACACACAAATTGATGGGGGACAAAACACATTGAGGCAAGATATACTGTAGGTGATCCTGTCTATGCCCTCAACCCTAACTCTGCCAAATTGGAGCCCAACCACTTGGGACAACAGCGCCCATGTTGACACTAAAAATGTCAACAGTGGCCATGTTGACACTTTTAATGTCAACACTATAGTAAAGTGACGACCCGGTTTTACTTAATGTCATTTCCTGGATGTTGACACTTTTTTAATTAACAAAACACTTTACCCTGAATATTTATAATATAAAAAATTATTTTAAAATACAT
Organism: Entomophthora muscae; assembly: GCA_014839935.2. Taxonomy (NCBI): domain Eukaryota; kingdom Fungi; phylum Entomophthoromycota; class Entomophthoromycetes; order Entomophthorales; family Entomophthoraceae; genus Entomophthora; species Entomophthora muscae. The sequence goes on from QTSX02004411.1 coordinate 151,588, forward strand.
TATTATACTAAAATGTCCCCAGAGAGTTCAAAAATGCAATAAAAAATATTTTAAGTAATAAGAATAAGGAGATATAAGCAAATATATTTCAACTTACTATGTAATTTACACGGCAACCTCCAGAATTAATTCATACAGAATGGAACATCCTCCATGTTGAAAATTCTCAAAAATATTTTTCTTATTTTCAATATTAAAGATTATTTTTTTCTTGATTAAATAATTGACACTGATAATATAAGCAATGTTTGATTTTTATTTTGAGCTTTTAATTGAAATTATAAAAGATAAAGCAAAAACAAATTTTGAAATTGTTGACATGGAGGATGTTCCATTCTGTATGAGTTAATTCTGGAGGTTGCCATTTACACTCTTTATTATAAAATCATTTTTTATTCCCATAAAAATTAAAATTACAATGAGACAAAAATAAAGATATTTTATATGTCATACTAACTACAAAATATAAGAAAATTCTATATTTAATTTATTATATTTTTTATAAGCATAACTGAAAATATCTCATAGCTTAAAGATAAATTAACAAAATATAAGACATTTATTACTAAACCATACTGAAACTAAACATAAAGCTTACCATTTATACCTAAAAAGATTAGTACTATCCAAAAAAATTAAAAAATTAAAAGTTTAAAAGTAAAAAATATATAGGCAAAGCAAAGCAAAGAAAATTTTATTTGGCTAATTAAAGCCACCAGCAAGAGCAGTGGCAACATCTTCAAGATACTTCTTTATCTCCACCACCTTGTACTTCTTCTTCACTACCTTCTACACGTCCTCCTGGTAATCTTGCTCCTTGGACTTCCTCTTCTTGGGGGCCACTTGGTTGGCCAGGTTGCAGAACTTGGAGACAGTCTGGGCCTGCTCCTCTTGTAGCTTGGAGAAGAACTTGTTGAACTTGGGGTTGGTACCAAACTTCACCTTCAGGTGCTTATGCCAAACCTCAAGGCTAGAGGCGGTCTTCATCTCCCCCTTGAGGCAGGCGCCTTGACAGTTCCAAGGGGCAGTGGCCCCGCTCTTACCTCTCCAGGCAGTCACCTTCTTGCCCACCCATTGCCGCTCAAAGTACTCCAGGTAGCCTTCAAAGATGGTAAATTGCTTCTTGATATAAGCATCCTCCAGGAGGGCCTCAAAGCCAAGCCCAGTATGCTCCGGGCGCATAAAAGCCAAGGCAGCAAACTGGGTCAGGGAAAAGCGGCACTTCCCCTTACCATTGTTAAGATACTTGTCAAAAAAGTCCTTCTCACTCTTGAGATTCTTGACAAGGGCCTTCCTAAAATGGAAGAAGCAGCCCTGGACTTCTCCATCAAAGGTGGCCTGGAAGGCTCTGAACTGAGCCTGCTCAAAGTCCATAATGATAACCTTTGGCCCAAGTGAGCGCGCATGAGCTAGCTGATCAGCGGCTATGGTTGCCTCATCCTTCTCAGCGGAGGAGGGATTGGCCCTTGTGGTGTGGGTGGGAGGGGGGAGCTGGTTGACGGGAAGGGAGCTCAAAGCATCCTGGACAATCTTGAAAGCTCTGGTATAGACCTCTGTCTTAGCACCAGGAAGGAGAAAGAACACAAGAGGGATAACCGGTCATTGAACTGCCCATGCAGGACCCAAAGCTGCTTGAAGGGAGAGGGGCAAGTAGCAAATGTGCCATCACACAGACAGGTGGTAGCAGTATTGAGCTGCTCCAGGTTTTGGGTTGTGGCGTAGGCTACAATCCTATCCTCCACTTCCTGCCCATTGTCATGGAGCAGGAACATCTCATCATCCTCTGTCTTCTTGAGGGCATCTGTGAGGATAAGGTCCTTGATTCTGGTGGCACTCTTGGCCAGGGGATTGGAGGCTTGACGCCTATCACTCACAAACTTGACCAACTGGGTGTGAGTAGGGACCCTCTTGAAGTTGGTAGAGGACAGGTACTTGCAAGCAAGCACAGCCAACTGGGTGGCAGTAAGGTCTTTAGAGGTGGGCATAATCTGCACCAGATACCACTTCAGGAGGCAGGAGATGGTAGTGCTGGGCATGATGCAGGTATGCTTGCCCTTTATGGTTTGGACCAGGTCCCAGCGCTCAGTGTTGAGCCGCACTGGGCAGGAGCAGTCCTCGCAGGTGTAATGCCGGCTCTTAAAGCCCCGGTTGGCATTGTTGCAGCTGAAGATATACCCATTGGCCACCATGGCTGGCCCACCCTTTACACTCATGATTGGGAAGTATTTGGGCAAGGAAGAGGGAACCTTGAACTTGCCATCAACGTTGCAGATGTTGTGGGCCACAAGAGGGTCCCAAGAGCCAGCAGGAGCATGGTGGAAGCCAGGAAAGTAATCAGGGCAGGGCTTTGAATCATCCTCTGATGAACTAGAAGGGGGAGAGTTTGGCGGGGGTGGGGAAGCAGAAGGGGGCTTATTGTGGTGCTCCTCATGTGCAGGAGACTTTTCTTTGGGAGGGGTCTTTTTACCTTGCCGCTTCTTCTTGGTTGGCTCTTCAGCAGAAGCTGAGTTGTAGAAACTGTGCTCTGTAAGAGAGCCATCAGTTTCCTCTCCCCCAGTGGAGTGAGCAGGATTCATCTCAGGAGAGGGCTCAGGGGAGGGCTTTGGAGATGGCTTGGGGGATGGTTTGGGGGTGGCCTTCTTTGACAAGACAGTCTTCTTCTTGGTGGCTTTGGTGGGCTTGGAGGGACGCTTGGTACCCTTTGGCTGTTTGGAAGTGTTATTGTCCTAAAATAATAAGTATAATGGTTTAAAATAAAGCAATGTATTTAAAAAACAAAAAAAAAACAACTTAAAAAGCATAATATATAAAAAGTGAATCTTAGATGGCTTTTCTTGGCATTTAAAAGCTAAAAATTATTTGTATAGTTTTTATTTTATTAAAGTTATAAATAAAAATTAAAAGTTAAGAGAAATATGTGAAAGTATTATATTTAGATATAGATTTTATTTTAAAAATTAGAAAATATGAAAGAGCAAAGTCAAAAATACAACATATCAAAAAATGAGAAGTTTTTACAGTAGTTTTAAAAGCTATGGCGACAAGCAAAAATTCTTCAGATTTAAACAAAATGATTTCAGATTTAAACAAAATCCAACTCTCAGGTTAAAAAATATACTCTGTTAACAGGGTTTATTGGCGTTAATGGGCAAAATGGGTCAACACAGCAACAAAAGGCTCACATGCAAAGCAAAACCATTCAAAATATAATCCAAAATACATTGATTCACAAAAAAAATGGTGTGAGTTGACTTTTGGTGTACATATGTTTACTATGTTAATTGGTGAAAAAATACAACCAGGCAAGGTGTGTCAAAACTCAATCCAAAAACAAAACACAATAGCAACTCACAATGTAAACAAAATCACTCATGCAATGTGTGCAATGGATTGTAATCATGAATGATACCAAAGTATCTAAAATAAGACACAAGATCTGAAACATAAATTTTAAAAATATTGTGTTGGGTGTTTGAATTTTACAGTAAAATCTAGGAAAATGGGTAGATTTTTTTTGAGTACTCTAAAATGGGTGTTGTAAAACCAAAAACAACTAACTAAAAAAATCTATAATTGGGATATTGGGTGGGGAAAAAATATTAATTGAATATCCATAAACAGATAAAAGCAAAAATTAAAAATAGAGAGTAACTTAATTAAGTTTATTTAATATTTTATTAAATTCAAATGGAAGGAACACAACAACAGACTACCATTGCACCCGTTGTGCGCCGCAGTTGCGGTTGCCCCCGCGGGTCAAAAAAAAGACTTAGTACAACACAAGTGTGACAGAAATAACTGGATAATATAATGCTGTTTCTAAATGATGGGGAATAACCACCCAAATCCACATAGAATAGATGATTATCCACCAACGCGGCTTCAGATATTTTTTTGTGAATTTTTAATTTAACTCCAGGATTAAGTAGAACAATCAATCCTAACCAGAGTAAACCAAGATAAATGACCTGGGAAAGAATCAATGCATCTTCAGTGTAGAATTCTGGGCATTGAGAAGTGACCCAATTTTCATCTTCAGGAATGGAGGGAGGAGCTACAAAATTGGCTGGCATGAAATTAACATTTTGCGGCGCTGACAACAAAGTTCCCAATGCTGGGCCCCATCTTCCAGAAATGATTCTGTTCAGAATCAGATTGTACAGGATATACCGCAACAACCCAAGCACAGGATGCATTTTTAAAATTTAAAATTAGAACTTGGGATAATTGATTTTTATTGAGTAAATTTAGGAGGACTCAACTCTTAGAGTTGAAACAGGGAAAATTATTCAATATATATCAGAAAAATTGACTAAGCAATACCACCTGAGTCTTGATCTCCTATTTCTTTGGCATCTTCAAGTAAGTATCTAGTCCAGGTTGCAAAGAACCCTTGTGTGACCAGTTTCTGACAACCATTCTGACTAATGAGCTTATATCAGGTGACCCTCATATTACGTTGATTTATCAACATCAGTTTACAAGGGGGAGCTGGTTTCAGCTGGCATACTGGAGCAGCTGTGACCCATTTTCAATCAATTTTTTGGTTTAAATTTGTTAACTTGGTCAATTTCAATACAGGTTTTCTGGCCTTCCACGCCTTCTTACTTGGACAGACAATACCCGGCATTATGGAACTTACCGTGACATTACCCTCCGCTTTAGCCCTGGGCACAATACCACCATCTGGGAGATGGGATAAAGAGAAATTCTTATGGGCAGGTGGGAGTTTCATTGCGGCAAGGGTAAGTTCAGGGTGTCCAATAGCAGTGGGATTGCGCTTGTAGAACTAGTGGATCAGATCAGATCAGAGGAATTTGAACAATTGTAGTGGGGAACCCAGGAGTTTTCAGAATCAGGATAACCTTTCCAAGATACCAAATATTCCAAACGGCAACAATTCTTGCGGGAAGCTAGAATACAATTTAACTCATACTCAGGTTCTCCTTCCACAAGAATGGGTTGGGAAGAGGGGATCTCTGTTCCTTTGAAGGGAGTAAGGAGACATTCATGGAAGGTGTGGAAAATCTTAAAAGCAGGAGGTAAATCCAGCCAATAGGCAGAGGGATCAATCTGACATTCCACCTTGAAGGGACCAACTCACTTGGGACCCAATTTACAACATGGAACTTTAAGTTTCATATTGCAAGCATCAACCATGACTAGATCACCTGGCCTGTAAGTTGGACCTTCCTGGCGCTTGCAATCTGTGTATTCCTTGTAAGTTGTCACGGCAGCAGCAAGAGTAACTTGGAGCTCCTGATGGACCTGCTTCAATTCAGCAGCTTGATCAGTTGCAGCTTCCACGTTGCTAACCAAACAAAGACCCATGTTGGAAGAGGGATTGTAACCCACATTGGCATAAAATGATGATACTTGAGTTGACGTGTGTGGGGCGTTATTATATGTGAACTCTGCCATGGGTAGATTATCACACAAGTCATCTTGTTGCACATTGGTGTAGCAACATAGGTAGACCTCCAAACTTTGGTTTACCCTCTCCATTTGTCCATTGGACTGGGGGTGGAAAGAAGTAGAGCGGCACAATTTGATATCAAGGATTCCAGTAAAAGCTTCCCAGAACTGGGCAATAAATTGAGGACCACAGTCACTTATGATCTCCATTGGGATGCCATGTAGAGAGAAGATTCTGTTCACAAATAACCTAGCAGTTTCCACTGAAGTAATTGTGGTTGAGCAAGGTAGAAAGTGTGCCATTTTTGTGAAACAATCAACTACTACCATGATTGCGTTAAACCCATTGGAATTGGGAAGCTTGCCAATGAAATCCACTGAAACAGACATCCAAGGACCTGCAGCAGGCTGAAGTGGGACCAGTAAACCAGTAGTCTTATTCTGACTGGCCTTGAATTGAACACATATCAGGCAATCTCAAAAAAAAGCGGCTACCTGCACAGTCAAACCTTTCCAGGAAAACTGGCAGCAGATAAGTTCCACTGTTTTGTTTTTCCCTGGATGACCAGCTGTTGGACAGGTATGATTAGCCTCCATGATTTCATTCCAAATAGTGCCTTCAGGGACCCACAAGCAACCTTGATGATATAGGACTGGACCAATCTTATGATAACCCTGAGGATGACCTACTGGGTTTGCACATGCTAGCTCCAATAGCCTATCATAACCCTTGGACAAAGGTTGCAGAAACTTAACCTTGGAATACAAGTCCAGGTCTGCACCCTCAGCTAAAGACATGGTAGCTAATGTAGCCAGTGGAGGCAATACAAAAGGCACCACAGCCTTTTCTGGAATCATAGTATATGTGTTAAACTCAGCGTCCATACTAGCATCTGGGAGATGGGAGGTATTCCTGCTTAGAGCATTGGCCAAGTGATTGTCAGATCCCTTAATAAACTTGTAGCGGAACTTGTATCTTGTCAGATCACCATGCCATCTGGATTGGCGACCCAACAAAACCCTGGGTTGTTGATAATATAGAAGAGCTTTGTGGTCAGTTCTTACTACAAATGGATGACGTGCTGACATGAGATGGTGGTGCCAATGCTTTAAAAATTCCACTACAGCCAACAATTCCTTGTTGTAAATCATGTAGTTGCATTCTCAAGCCTCCATCTTCCGGGAGAAATACCCTACAGGTCTCTCAATCCCGTCACTAGCTTTTTGCAACAGCACACCAGCCACAGCATGTTTGGATGCATTGGTGGAAACAACAAAAGAAAGCTCAGGATCCACATGTCTTAACACTGGTGAGGACAACAAAAGAGCCTTGACTGCTGAGAAGGCACTTGCACACTCAGGCGTCCAGACTAAAGTCATCTTTCCACTAGCTAAATATAAAGGGACAGCCACCTCAGACAAGTGGGGAGTGAATTTCTTCAAAAACGTCATGTACCCAGGAAACTACCAAGTTGGGATACTGTCACAGGCGTAGCATACTCTCAAACTGCAGCTTCCTTTTCAGGGGCAATGGTGTGGCCATCCTCAAAGATAATATTACCCAGAAAGGTAACCTTACATTTAAAGAATTCAAACTTACTCCTTTTGATAATCAAGTTTGCTTGGAAAATGCACTCTACAACTGCCAAAAAGTGGGCCTTATGGGACTCCTCATCCAGAGAAAACACCAAGATGTCATTCATATATGCAATGGCACAAACACCTAGGAGATCTCCCAGGACTGAATCAATCAACTGCTGAAAGCAAGCTGGGGCATTCTTCAATCCAAAAGGCATTACGCGGAACTGGAAGATACCCTTCTTGGTTCTGAATGCTGTTAACCATTCCATTACTTCTGCAATCCTGATTTGATTGAAAGCATTCAACAGATCAAGTTTTGAGAATACCTTGGCCTTCTCAACACATCTAGAGATCTGTGCTTCAAGAGGTAAGGGATAAGGATCTGGAATTGTAGTGTTATTCAAATTCCTGTAATCAACACAAGGACAAAGGGACCCATCAGACTTCTGAACAAACAATAACAGAGAGCAGATTGACAAAGCCTTCTTAAAAATGTAGCCTTTTGCCGACATGTCATGAGTCCACTCTTCCAAACATGCATCTTACTTCAAGGTTAAAGGGTAAATAGGAGAGCAATTCTGATAAGATCAACAGTGACCTTAAAGTCAAAGTCAAACTGAGTGTGCTTGGGAAGGACTGTGCCTCTGGTGGCATCAAATGCCGCGGACCAGGGTTGCAAACATGCCAGTAAATCTGAACTTAAGAGGACAGGGACAGGAAACAATTGCATGGTCTGTGATGATTGCTCCGATTCAGACATATCCAACAGCGGAATACAAATAGTTATACCTGAGGAGTGTTCCACCTGTAGCTCATTTTTCTCCAGTAAGGTTGATACATTATGATCTCTCCACCAACTCACTCCCAAAATGATAGGATACATCAGGGTAGAGCAAACAGAAAGCCTTGCAGTAAAGGACTGACCTGCAACTACAAAAGTAACTGGCTTCTTCAGCTGTAAGGAGGGGAAAGTTTGACAGTTTCCACCCCTAACAAGCATTCCTGGGTGGTACTTGAGCTGTAGCAAGTCTGCAGTCTCCACACTCATGAAGTTCTCAGAAGCACCTGTATCCAATAAAATGGCCGGCCGATAGATAGTTTGACCATTATCTATGTTACTATAAAACAAGAAGTAACCAGAAGTAGATTTATTGGCAGCAAAGGTTGAAATCTCAACAGGATTTTGCTTCTCCTTGGTAGTACAGACGGCGGCTAAGGAGGCAGGATGCTCCTGGAAGTATTGCTTGATCATTTCTTGAACAGCGGCAGGAAGAACGGGATAGTTACAATCAATGGGCACAAGAGGCAACTCTTTGGACAACCTCAGAAGGCTTGGTACTATGACGTGCTGAAGCATTGCCAAAGAGCTATTGGGACCGGACACCACGGGGGTTTCAGTCACATGGACAGGTTTGTTCACCACCGCCAATTGCAGCTGAGAAGAGCTACAAGAAGAACAATCCTGACTTTGGCTGGAAGGAGCTGCCACTGAACTAGGACCAGAAAACCAAGAGCGCGCCGCAGGTTTGTCCTCAATTACCAACGTACCTTGTTTGGAAGTGGACAGATTTGAGACCAGTGAAAGAATTTGGCTTACCAGGGCCTCAGTTGTGGTTAACAGGGAATCCCAAACCACCAAATCCTGGGCAGTATGGTCAACTGCTAACCACAACACTGAGAGTTTGTTCACCTCAGGAACATTGATTGTACGGCAGTAGGTAAGAAACTGAGAAAGGAATACTGAAAGCAGAGTTGTACCCTGACAGAAGGCGTACAGCTTACAATATACTTTGAGCTCCTCAATAGATATACACAAATTTTTTAACAAAGGATATAGAGATGCACTATCAGTTAAAACACGTGGATTACGCTCCACCACAGACAACAACCATTCTCAAGCATCTTCAGAAACCTTTGTCATCACATGGTAAACTTGGGATTTGTGACTAAGGTTAGAGCCATAATAAAATGATAAAGCTGACAAAACTTCACGCGAGATTTCATCAGTGGGTGGAGCAGGAAAATAATCCGGATGCCAAAATGACATGACACAACAGAAATAGGAAACAGAGGATCCAGTCTCTACAACTGCAGCTGGAGATGGAAACCAAAAATTAAAGAAAAGCCCAAACTGAAAACTCAGAAATGAACTGATGCAAATAAACATGGTAAACGCAGATATCTTGACAGAGCAGGAGAAAAGAAACACGAATTCATGACAAACTGCTTCCAAAAACTCAGACATAGAAGAGTTGAGTAATGTGAAAGAAATAACTGGATAATATAATGCTGTTTCTAAATGATGGGGAATAACCACCCAAATCCACATAGAATAGATGATTATCCACCAACGCGGCTTCAGATATTTTTTTGTGAATTTTTAATTTAACTCCAGGATTAAGTAGAACAATCAATCCTAACCAGAGTAAACCAAGATAAATGACCTGGGAAAGCATCAATGCATCTTCAGTGTAGAATTCTGGGCATTGAGAAGTGACCCAATTTTCATCTTCAGGAATGGAGGGAGGAGCTACAAAATTGGCTGGCATGAAATTAACATTTTGCGGCGCTGACAACAAAGTTCCCAATGCTGGGCCCCATCTTCCAGAAATGATTCTGTTCAGAATCAGATTGTACAGGATATACCGCAACAACCCAAGCACAGGATGCATTTTTAAAATTTAAAATTAGAACTTGGGATAATTGATTTTTATTGAGTAAATTTAGGAGGACTCAACTCTTAGAGTTGAAACAGGGAAAATTATTCAATATATATCAGAAAAATTGACTAAGCAATACCACCTGAGTCTTGATCTCCTATTTCTTTGGCATCTTCAAGTAAGTATCTAGTCCAGGTTGCAAAGAACCCTTGTGTGACCAGTTTCTGACAACCATTCCAATTAATGAGCTTATATCAGGTGACCCTCATATTACGTTTATTTATCAACGTCACTTTACAAGGGGGAGCTGGTTTCTCTGGCATACTGGAGCAGCCGTGACCCATTTTTGATCAATTGTTTGGTTTAAATCTGTTAACTTGGTCAATTTTGATACAGGTTATCCGGCCTTCTGCGCCTTCTTACTTGGACAGACAATACCCAGCATTATGGAACTTACTGTGACAACAAGTGCCTACTCAGGAGGGAGGCAGGAGAGGAGAGTTCCATAGTGATGCTGCACTGACACAGCTGGTTCAAGGAGCACAAGCTTCTAGGGTGCAGAGCATAAACCCTCATGTCCCAAAGCTGACCCAGAAGCCAACCAAGGTCACCACTACCAAAATGGTTAGAAACAATGAAGTAGAACTTACTTTGTATGTGTTTGACGTTGTGTACCAGCAAAAGTTGGCCCCGTCAGCCATGCTGGAGAAGGTAAAGCCTGTACTTGATACTAGCTATGAGCCCTACATCAGTGATGGCAATCAGGAAGATGACAAGGAGCCCCAGTTCTATCAAACCAATGAGGGACAGCTAGTGCTCAAAAAGGTTGCAGCTTTCTACAACAAGGTGCCCATGCCTTGCAAGCCTGTCATTAATCAGGATCCTGGCTTGTCTGAACCCACAAAGCCCGCCCAGAAGTGCATCCCCAACATCAAACACATCATCTTGCTTAAGCTAATGCGGGAATTGGGTGACTACAAGGCGGCCGCGGCCATTGTTGGAGTGAATCCCAAGTACTCCAGCAAGACCTTCCATAAATTCATTAATACTGGTCGTGTCCTTGCTGCGGAGAAATCCTTGCATGTGTCAACCATGCTCACCAAGGAGCACAAATGGGCAATCCACCAGTGGATAACCCAAGATTGCCATCTTGAACTGGCAAATATACAGGCCATGGTCAAGTCTGCTTATGGGATTGAGGCCTCAATTTCCTTCTATTATCATTTGGTCAAGGGAATGCAATTTTCCTGGAAAAAACTCAGGGTATCCCTATACAATTGGAACAGCCCAGCCAATAACAAGACCCAGAAAAATTACACTGAGGCGTACACTGCCCTCAAAGCCAAGGGGACAGTGAAATTCTATTATATCAACAAATCAGCATTTGCCTCGTCAATGCACAATGAGTATGTGTATGTCCCCAGAGGCTCCAATGACGGGGTGACTTGGTGTGCTGCAGTCCGCGCCACAGCCTATTCAATGGTGGCTCTCCTTGGTCCAAAGAGGGTCGAGCTCTACCAAATGATACTAGGCTCCCACAATAGCCAGACCTTCCTATCATTTCTCCAATTGGTCCAGGAGCACCTGAGGCGCATGAGCCCAGCTTCACCAATGTAATTGTGTTGGACAATGTTGGTCTCCACAAGGTGGCTGACATTCTTGAGGAATTCCCAATGATCAACACAAGCATTGCAGTGGGCCCTCAGCAAGTGGCCACGGCAAATTTACACCTTCTCTTCCTCCCAGCCTATTCACCCTTCCTAAACCCCATTGAGAAAGTCTTTGGGTGGCTCAAGCAAGTTGTCAAGCAAGGAACCCCAACTGGGACTGAGGACCTGTTTGATTTGCTGCAGGCCGGGATCCATACCCTCCCAGCTGAGACCGTGGTCAAATTCTATGGCCACGCTGATTTGTTCATCCCTGCGTGCCTAGCCAAACATCCAATCAATTAAAGGCTTAGTGTGTCCAACTTTTTTTATATTCTCTAATTTATTATTCAACATTTATTAATTATCATTTTATATTTAGATGTTTCCATGCTTGCAATCACATTCAGAAGATCCATCAATAGATGTAAGTAATTTATTTATTTTATTGTATATTATTTTATTATGCTATCTGAGGTAATCCCAAACACTCAGTATTGGATTACGCAAAAATATTTAAATCACTTTGGTCAAATAAATGTAAAAATTAATTTAAAAAAATTAAACGTAAAATGCACAAGTTAGAATTTATTTTATTAACGTATAATTTTATACTTTTATGAAACCCATTTCCGCAATATATTTTGCAAATCTTGTTTGCTAAACATATTATTTGAAAAATCAATTATAATAAAAATATTGAAGAGTATAAAGATGTTTATTAGAAGAGAATTTATTAAGAACACCTGTAGTGAGTTTGGCGGTATGTACCCACCCCACAATAGAGGTGGCACACAACCTCTAGCGCCATACCATGGACAGTGGATACACCTATATTGAAATACTCCCTCCTGCTGGTGAAGGGGAGTAGGGTCAGGTGGGATGAAGCAGCAGCTTTTCAGGCAGGGCTGCAAACCCGTAGATACCAGCCAGGACCAGGGCGTCCTGAATCACATAATCAACTGAGCTGTATCCAGGGGGGACCTTCTTCCCATTGAGTGCAAGCCGGGCCTTGTCAATCCCCAGAAGGACCCTGTCCAGGTCCTCAACAGATGCACCCATCCCAAAGAAGAATAAGAGCCTCAGGTAAACAACCTGATGAAGCCTTTGCCCTGAAAGGCTTCTGTGAACTCACACAGTTTATTATAGACCACACTTATCTTCTTGTTGTGCTTTATCTTGGAAAATGTGATCTCCATAGCTGCTGGGACCCCCGTCTTGTTGGCACTCCAGGCCAGCCCAAAGTCTGCCAGGAGGACCTTGGTCTTCTTTACGGCTGTTGCATCTGCAACAGCCAATTTGCTCACCGCGCGCCCAAAGTTCTCAAGCAGGTAAGACAGGGTGTGCTCCACCGGGAAGCAGAAGCAAGCAGCCGCATGAGCCTGGCCCATCTCTGGTACATTCTTGAATGGGAGTGTCACCAGGATGTCCTAAACAAGCTTAATGGAGTTTACACAGTAAACTCCACTGAGGGATACCGGGTCCAGGCAGACCAGTTGGGCATCCTTGTAGGCAGTAACTGCCCACTTGGATGCCCCCTCAGCATGCTCAGCCCGGTTAGCGCGTCCCTTGTCATTGGGAAGGACCTGTGAATTATGTCTTCAAGCTCCCGCACAATAGGGGGGACAGATAGAGCTGCTTAGCCATGTGAGTGGCATAATTAGCATAAAAGGTGGCCAGGACAAAAGGGACCAGGACCTGGCAGAGTTCACCGTCTACGTTTTCTAAGAAAAAAAGGTAAGTTTTTTGAAAATTTATTAATTTTATTTTTTAGGTTACCTTCTTGTGTTTCTTCTTTGCCAGCGGCTTCAGCCGGCTTGGCCATTCTTGGCGCAATCAATTGCGCTGGCAATTTGGTGTCCTCTGCCCTGGCGCGCTTTGCTGGCTTGAGATATGCATACATCTCTGGGTCATCAACCCAGACAGACGGTGCGAAAAGATTGTAGGCCTTGAATTGAAGTCCTTTCACAACATGCTTCTGGATATTAAGTAAGCGCTTGATTGTTGTTTCTGATGTGTCAGGCATTTTGGTCATTAATGCCTTGGATGTCACCCTGTCAAGTTTCTTGCCTTCAAGGACGTCGGACTTCACTTTTGCTTTGACCTTACAGTCAATGTCTTTGATTTTGGCAATTGCCAAGTTGAGGTCCTTTAGAAGCTTTTTGAGTTCTCTCATTTCACAAGGGGCTATGGTTGGGTTCTAAAAATAACTGTGTTCAGGATCTAGATACACAACATAGTAAATATATGATTTTATAGAAATAAGCTGAACATAAAGAATAAAACCAACTATAAACAAAGAGAACACAAACAATTGAAATTAAAAATAAAGATAATATAAATAGAAATTTTCTGGGACCAGGGGTTTATTGAGGCGGGGGAGAGTGATGCCTAGTAGGCAGAATGGCGTGGGAAGGAAGATGTAGAGGCGGTGCTGGCCTGAGGGGTCTGGGATTGGATGGGTTGGGTTGGGTTTGCAGGCGGGGGTGTTGGTGGCGGGGGTGGAGGCAGGAGGATTGCGTGTGATAGCCGCCATATACCACTCATTGTACTCCTCATCAGTCATTGGCTGGATGGGCTGGTAAGTGGCTGTGGCACGGGGTGGGAGGCGCTTATCCTTGTGTGATTGGTTGCCCATGTTCACATGGAAAACCATTTGCACAAACAAGTCAGCCACCATTTGGTGACCAAAGAGAAAATTGTGGTCAAGAACCCCAAGATAGAGGTTGTTGAAAGCCTGAGGGCGGCGCTCCTGTAGTGTATCTCCACTGTTGAAGAAGACAACATCAGCCAGATGGATGTCTGCATAGTTAGCGGGGTAGACTGAGGCCTGGTACCCGCGTCCCTGGATGGCCTCAAGGGCGGTGGAGCTTCCCTCCATCTGGTGGCTCAAGATAAACAGGTATTTGGAATTTGAGCCATCTCAGGAGTTGAGCAATCCACCAAGGATGTGGCCATATGAGTACCCATTGATGAAATCAGGGTTTGTCTGATAGTAGACAAAACTCTTGGCTGAAACAGTCAGAAATGTACCAATGAAAGTCCCCTTCTTGACCTTCTTCCTTCCATTCTTAGTGGCAGCTTTTCCTTGCTCACCAAAATTGTCAAATGCAATTGATAACTTGTAATACAAGACAAACATGATGTCATCTGTTAGACTTGTCAAGCATCTGACCAGGGTTGATTTGATTGTAGTGTCATATGGGGAATCCTCAGCGCCATCCCATTGATTGCCAGCAAAATTTGTAAGAACCTGTATGGAAGCCACCTTTCCGTGCATCCAGAGCTGCACCATGCGCTCAGACACCCAAATGTCATGGTGTGCAAGTTGCTTCCAGACCTGGGTCAAGGGAAGCTTGGGGTCCCACTGGAGGAGGTCAAGCATTATTGGGTAGGCCTTGGTTATCTGGGACTTTGTGGCCTTTTTTTGGCTTCTTGGCTGTCCCAATCAGATTTCCCTTGTTCATTAGGTTGTTGAACTCCCGCATTATGGTGGCTCAGGTAAATTGCAACTGGGCGGCAATCTGGTCCCACAACAGACCCTGTAGGTTTAGTGCCACAATTTCCTGAAGAATTTAGGCAGTGATTATTCTGCGTTTGGGGCGCTGGGCAGCAGGAGCTGAAGCCTGATTGGCTGTAGGGGGGCAGGTTGGCTGGTGGCAGGAAGTTGTTTCAAATCAGGGTTGCCATCCTGATTGGTTAGTTGATGAGCAGCTTGTGCAGGGGTGGGTTGGGAGCAAGGGCAGAGCTAGACACTAAGTGACTCTCAAACAAGTCAAAGCCATATGGGTCAGGGGACAGTAATAGGTCAGCTTCCTTGTTACCTGCCTCAAAGGCTTGGGTGTAAACGGGTGCCTCCACGTTATGTTCCTTGCCTCCATTGAAGCTGGCTTGGCTGCTGCTGGCTTGGCTGCTGGCGCTGTCAAAGATATTGCTTGTAAAAACCATTATAAAAAAACCTAGGATAAAATCACTAAAAGTAGAAATTTTAAAATTTAAAAATTTATTTTTAGTGTAATCTCAAGCCCATATTTGGAAGGTTCTAAAAACCTTTTATACAAATCTGGAGCCATGAAAATGGATAAAACGCCTTTGGTCCTAAATTGGATAGCTGTTGATTGGCTGTTAAATTGATAGTTTTCTATTTTAGGCTTCTTGTACTACACATCTTGTGTGAGTTCATTTTGTTTTGTGCTTGTGTAATCTTGCTTCTAGATTGCTCAAGTTTTGTTTCACTTTAGTCCTTCTGTCGGTGCTTCATATGAATCCTGATTGGATTATAATATACTCTGGAATAGCATCCACTCATTTCACTTGTTGTGTCAGTTCATTTTGTTTGTGGTTTGAACTACACCGCTTGATGTTTGATATAATTCTGTATGATGGGTTAGTGAAATTTTGTTTTTGGTTTGACAGTTTATTTATTAACCAAAAATATTTAAATTAATTGAATCCTGAATCTTGCGCAACTTGGATTTTGTTTAAATCTGAAATCATTTTGTTTAAATCTGAAGAATTTTTGCTTGTTGTCATAGCTTTTAAAACTACTGTATTATATAAAACATAAAGTTTTATATATGAGAACTGAAAAGTGTCAACATTATGAGTGACAATTAGTAAAAAAAGCTGAATTCTCACTGTCAATTACAAAACTTGTAGACATTATTTTTGACAACATTGTCACTGTTGACATTTTTTTGAAAAGTTACTATGAAAAAACATAGTACGCTTAATTAAATTTAAGCAGACTAGCAAAAATTAACTGTTTTCTGTGTGTTTTTGTTCACATATAAAAATCAAAAACATATAAAAATAAGTTAAAAAAGTATCAAGGTTCTTTATTTCTTTATTAAAAATTTATATCTGGGGGGTGGGAATATGATATTTTACCATTGCACTTATATGAAGTTGTTAAGATGTTGCTTTCAGTATTGAAAAGGGTAAAGTGTTGACAACGTCACTTACAACATTCTTTATATGGGATGGCATATTAATCTAGGCTTAATTGCGCCACTCTAATTTGCTTAACTCCACCCCAGGGGATAATCACAAGCAAATAAACAACATTTAAAAGTGTCAACATTATTTTTAATAGTAAATTCTATAGTAACTTACATAGTAAGTCACGCTTAAATTATTGGATCCCTGTTAGCCACCAATCCACTTAATATATTAAAGCCAGAATAAGTGCCACATATATATTTATAACATGAACTTTTCAACAATCAAATGTATGCGCACTGTCTTTTTCAATATAATAATTCAATAAAAAATATTTTTAAATGTGCACTTATGTTTTTTACTGTAGATGCTTCAGTTTTGTTATTAAAAATAAGTTTGGCTTAAAAAGTGTCAACATTGACACTTTTACGTTGTGAAAACAAATAAAAAATAAACTAATTTTTATTAGTAAAAGTAAAGGAAAAATCAGGTTAAATTGAGTCTTTTATTAAGCTTAATATTAAATTGTGTCAAGATGGCCACAATTTTGTCGTGTTTTCTGGGTTCACACCCCTGAACACTTTAAAAAAAAGAATTAAGCTAGCACAACTAGCAAAAAACATAGGAGATTTAGAGTTTCAAGTCAACAGTGGCCATGTCAACAAAGTGTTGACATGGGCGCTGTTGCCTCACTTGGGACCCTTCAAAATAGCTGCAGTCTATGATAACCATACCTACCAAATTGAAGATGCCCAAGGAAACACACAAAATACTTCACCACAATAACTTGTTCCCCTGCCGCACCATTCCCACACAACAGTTGAACATGTGGACCTTCCCAGACCTCCTGTAGGCTCCAATCCTGGTGTCTGACAACAAGCAGAGGGCAAGGGGGTGTTGCAACTGGGTCTTCCTCCTTACCTACCAAAGTATCTTAAAATACACAGGGGACACTTGATGAGCTGCCCCAGGACATATCTAACAGCATGGACTAATCTGATGGCAATGTCAAATTTCAAGCACTATCTCCTAATTAGGAGTGTTGCCAATTTGACTTGTTGATCACTGTGTAGGTTATTTCACAGTCTAAACCTTATGTCAAACCTGCCACTGTGCCACATCCTGTGGCCCTGTGGCCTCTCTATATGGTATATTAATTGCAGTATTCCTCAATAAATTACATCTTAGTCTATTAATTCTTATCTTTTCTACAGGACTGTTGTCTTCCCTAATCAAATACTGAGTTCTGATTGGTTTAGTTGCAACAAATAATTAAATACACAGTTCTGCAAAGGAAGTTTGAGGTTTGATTCTCTATAGTGTATGGTTTGTACTAAATTCTTTAAATGGGAAGTTACATGAAACTGGTTGTTTTGTTGTCCTTTAATTCATGTGCCACCACTATCTACCAAGGAACAACTGACCATATTTCTGCTCCAGCCAAGCATTAACCATCTTCCCCTCTATATAACCTTCAATAGTTATAATCAATAAAGTAGTTTTTGTCATTTTATTCTTTATTCTTCTGTCCTAATTTAGGCTGCAACTATACCTGCAACAGGTATAGTGTTAAGAGTAAATAGCAACTGACTGACACCCTTGTTTCAGTCTTTTACCCCTTAAATAGCCCATTGTTTCAGTATGATTATCTTCTGAGCTTCCTCTTTTTACAATTTTACACTATTGTATTTATCTTCCTATATAATAAATCAAGCCTTTTTTCTTACTTCAGCCAATCAGGGCAGACCTTTCCCTTTCAGCTACCTGATTGATTAGAATTCCCCCCTTTTTTAAAATGAAAAAAGTTAATAAAATAAGCTTTATTCAGCCAATCAACTACTGGATCCACTAATTTCTCCAAACTGTTTCTCCAGGCTACATGGTGTCACTCCTTGCTCAAACCAGCTGTTATTGCTTCCCAGAAAAACCCTTGACCCATGTTTCAAATGGGGTTTCTGTTTTTCTGTTATGTTTCCCTGTGTTGATTTGCTTGTTTTTCCCCATAGAAAAATAGGATGTTTGTTTCCCATATTTTGTTCAATGTTTCTCTGTGATTTCCCCCTCTCAGCAAAACTTTTAGGGCTTGTTGTCTTGCTCTTGCTTTGTATTATAGCCTACACTAATTATATTTCCCCCTCTTTCAAAGTTTCCTCATTCTATTCTTGCCTGACTCTGCTCTTCTTCTCTATTCACTACTCTTACAGTAGTTTTCAAAGCTATTACACTAAAAAAACTCATCTGTAAGCTAAAATAACTCAGATGAAAACAAAATTAACTCATCTGAAAGCAAAATAAAATTAGATGTAAACAAAACAGAAGTAAGCCAAAATGTCAGGAATGACAATTTGGACGTACCTGAATACCAAATTATGGAAACAGGGTCAAACCCTGAACAAAACCCTTTGCAGACTGCCAGTTTCAAATAATGGGAAGCCAACAGCCCACAACCAATTGATAAAGTTGTTGTCAACCTTCTGGAATTTGAACCCTTAACTACCCTGCAGGTTTTTGCAAGCAAACTGCCAGTGCAAGATGCCAGGAGTTTCCCTGAGGTGCCAGTATTTGACACCAATGGTTTTCTTGGTGACATGCACAAGTTCCTCAATGAGAGTTGTTCCAAACTCCCCCAAATTCCAGGAAGTGGCACTAAACCTGAAGGGCCACCCAACACCCAAGTTTCCAAACAGGAAGATCCAAAATCTTATTATCCCAAAGCGGCCAGTGGCAAACCACCAGTGCCAAGCGCCACACTGGCATCTGAGATCCCTGATGCCAACCCGCCCAAGCCCAGAAAACCCAACCAGGAAGTGAGGCCTGGCAGTGTGGTATAAATACCTGCCAATCCAAGATCAACCCCCATTGTCATTTTTAAATAAAGGTTATGAGATATTGGTTTCCTCAATTATTGCCATATTTTATTCTTGTCATCTGCCAGTTAACTCAAAAATCATCTGACCCCCCTGCCAGCCCGCCAGCTACGTACCACCTACCAGGTGTTCCCTTTGGTCCTGTCCATTTCACAGAGTACCTGCCAGGGATCCAGCCTGTGGGGGTTCCTGAGAACTTGCAGGCGGACAGCCCGCGGGCCCGGCAGGGAGGGCCCACCACAAGATTGGGGCTAACTTTACAATATAAGATAACAATTTGCCCAGGAGAGCCCAATGTCTGCTGGCAGGTACCATAGAATCTATCAAGCCATTAAGAGTGATGTACATCACTCCAAATATCTGATTGGAAGTGGATTCATTGGCAGCAACAGATTCTTGCAGGCAGTTGGGCCGCCGGGTGAGAGGCAAAGTCATTGGGACCAAATACGCAGGCAGGTAGTTGTACTTGTCGCAGAATAACAGGGGAGGTCTAGTGATCTTGTTACCTTCCCTGTAGATAGTTTTGGTCTTTTTAGTTCTGGCCTCAGGGCCCTAGATTAGGATTTCCTCTAGGGTGAACTCCAAATACGCAGGGTTGGGGGAGGTACTCGGTGAAATGTATTGGGCCGTAGGGAGCTCCTGATGGACAGTAAAGCTTGGGCGGCTGGTCCACGGTTTATTGGGGTTGTTGGGTGTGAGGTGCAGAACCTCAGGAGGTAGACTGTGGATGAAATAGAACTAATATCAAATATGGAATAACCTGGTTGAACCAAAGGTTCATGTCACTTTATTGTAAGAATGACAATGGGCATCTTCCTGACTGTCCAGGGTATAAGTATGCCCATCTGTCATAGGAAAACTTTTACAAATTTCTCTGGCCTGGGTGTTACTGTTTACCAGGTTTTCCAGTCCTTGGTGGCATCCATTGTGGGAGTTAATTTATTGGCTGGTTCAAACTGAGAATACTCAAATTTCCTTGTTGGGTTGTGGGTTTGGTCATCTCTGGGTGGCCTGCGTTTATTGGGAAGTTTCTCTATTTCCTTTTCCATGGAGGCCCAAGTTATTTTGGGTTCTATGCTAGGCCTGCCTGCTGATTGGTTGAGTTAACAGGGACCTTTAATGTGGGGTGTGTTGATGTAGATGATTTTGATTCATCCAGCTTTAGAGGGTTTTCTGAAGTCAAATCCTGCTCTGGTTTGAGCCCAAAAATCTGCAGACTGGCAGCCTGCAGGGTGTCAGGGTTTGAATCCTGTAGTTGAGGCTTTCCAGTAAGCATGGTCAATAGGATTTTGTCATTTGTGACAGTACCCCTTAAAGCCTGAGTACAAGGACTACACTGCCAACAATATACTAGCCCAGGATCTCTTGGCCAGAACTAAAGAGTATTTCAGATACAACTGGAAGGGTCCTTGGCACGTTACTGAGCCCTGCCTGTTCAGAGATAAATACAACCTCCTCCCTGTCTACCAATTAGACATGGAACTGCCCATCATCCCCAAACCAATGCTGCATCTGTTGCTGAGCTTCCCCTGGACCATAAAAATAAACTATTTGGGATTGCATACATTACTCTAACAGGAGTAATAGATACTATTCTCCTGCTGCCTTCCTGTGGTCATTGGTGGGCAAGTCAATGTCCTACCTCATTAAGTTTGCACCAATCCTTTGATGGACTCTGCCTACCCAGTCTGCAATCCACCAGTTCCTAAGCACTAGCAAGCCGGCAGATCAGGGCTGATTTCCTGATATCAAATTTACTTTTAATTAACATAAATTAATTGGTTTTTGAATTCACTTGCATCTGAGTTAATTTTGTTTACATCTGAATTGTTTTTGTTTAAATTTGAGTTGTTTTTTTGCTTACATCTGATTTTTTTAGCACCATAGCTCTGAGAACTACTATAATAAAACATTGTCTTAATATTTACCATCTTTCTTATTAATTTAATTCTTTTATTATTTAATTATTTTTATTATTTAATTCTTTTATTATTTAATTATTTTTATTATTTAATTCTTTTATTATTTACAATTCATTTATTCTCTTTTTTATTAATTATTTCCTTTATATTCCTCTTTAATTGCTTTATTTTTAACTAATTATTTATAGTTTATTTTAATCTTTTTAAATATTTCTTCCTTGTCTTCTCTCTTTTCAGCCACTATAAATGACTTCCACCTAGTCCTTCTGCTTCTTCTTTATAATGCTCTCCACATATGTCTTCCATCTGAGCTTTACTATCCTGGTAGTCCCCATCATTTAACACCTCAGACTCAGGCAATAAGTCTCCACAGGTGAAGCAACCTAGACTTGATCCCCATCAGTGGCCTACACTTTAGGTCATCAGAAGCAAGCACTCCTCTTGCATCACAACTTTTTTTACTTACCCAAGTGGTTATTTTGAGCTTTCAATTGCAAAGTAACCAACTTAATTTAAAAGAAAACTCCAAAGCATTAAGTTCTGCAGCTGCTTCTATGAACAGATACTCTAATGATAATTCTGAGCTATCAATACTTTGCCCAGAAACCTTTTGACTTCCTTAAGGCTGCCCTAAAGTCATGGAAAGAGAAAAGTCTACCTCCCTCTTAGGTAGAGACACTCAACTGTATTTTTACCTCAGTTGGTATCAGAATTTCAATGCTATCTCAGCACATCCATTCCAGGACATCCATAAATTTTATATCCTTTCAAACCAGAGGTAAGAGTCCACTTTATTACCATCTCAAGGCATAGAACACTGCTCTTCATTAACCAAAGCTGGACATACTAATAAAACAGACAACATTTATCTGTCTTAGTCATTCAATCTTTATTTGACCATATAACGCCCTCACCTGCAAAATAGCTCCTCATGTGGATTATCACATCTCCCTCTTCCTTTTATCTATTAGCCACTATATATTACTTTCATCTAGGACTTCTCTCTATTGTTAACCACCATAGCTGCCTTTCAATGAGGCTTTCAGAGGCAAACATTCACACTCTAAATTCTACACTCTATTATCTTTGCTCCCCAAGTAGTTAGCTTGGTAATTTGAAGAATAATCAACTCCACTTCCTGGGCACCTCTCTCATCCCTTGGGTTGAACAGATGCTTCTCTAGACAGCTGCACCTGGTGGTCCCAGGACCCTTATGCTTGAACATTGGTAGTAAGCCTCTCTCTTAAAACCATCCATGAGACATAGGCAGAGAAACCCATACTCCATTTTGGGCATAAATAACCCAGCTGTATTCACACTTCAGCTGTTATTAGGATTTTAGTGCTTCTTCAGCAATTCATAATCACAAGGATCACCAACTATATTATCCACCCAGTTGGTCTTCTGGAAGTGCAACATTGCTACAGAATTGTCACTGACCAATAAAACCCATCTTTATTGTCCCTGCAGCTGTTCTAGGGATGCTTTTATTCTCTTGACATAACCATCCCTGGGTACTCTCTCTACTCTTCTAAGGTACCAATAAAATGATACCCTACTGGCATCCTAAGGCATAAAATAAACACCAACCACCTTGGTTGAGAAAAACCCTAGCTACTGCAGCTGAGCAAATAAAAAAATCTCTCAGATAACCCTTCTCTACTTAGACAATGTTACAACCAAGACTAACTCCCTGCCTGCCAATTAATCTTACAATACACCAGGAGCACTCATAGAGGCGTCCTATGAATTATCTAACAACATTGAGTATTCCACTGCCAACGTTGAAATATGGGCCATAACTCTTAATTAGGTGTGTAACCAAATACAAGTGTTGATACCTCAATTAGATACTTACTGCTCATACCATACTTGGATCATTCCACAATTCCACTCCCCAGTGGATTAGTAACATCCCTTTCTGGTATAATAAATACTGTCTTTCAAATAAAACTACATATTATTACTATCATTTATCCTTTTTATTGGACTGTTGTCTTCCTCAATCTCAATACTGAACTACAATTGGTTCAGTTGCAACAACAACATCAGCCCACATCTGTAAAAGAGCTCCATATAATTACTATCACAAGTTTGATCTGCTCCAGTGTCAAAAAATTTTATGACTTAATATCTTCAAAAATGGGATGTATAAGTGAGGAATATATTTCCAGTTTGGGTGATAAAAACTATAGGATTTCTGAAGGTTAAATGGAATATAATGATTGAGTCTACTTCTTGGTTCCTGTACAAGTCTTATTATACATGAAAGGGAAGCTTACCTAAGAACTCCCATAATATTTTCCCTCTTTGGGTAGAGTATTGGTGCTCCTCTGATTAGCCTGAATACTACATTTTTTTCCTCTGGGGTTGGGATTGTGTTGTGACTGTGCTGTTTTAGCAGAGTTACAAGGGGGAAAATAATCAAAAAATAGATTGTAATCTTTACTGAGATATCAATATTATATAGTTGGGGGTGAATTGTGGTAACAGGAACATGATTGTCAGGGATCCAGCCTGTAGTAGATTCTGGGGAACTTGCAGGAGGACAGCCAGCAGGCCTGGAGAAAAGGACCCACCACAGGATAAGAGCTAACTTTAAAATACAGGAGAATGCTTTCACAAGCAGGGCCCAAGGACCATTGGCAGGCACCATAGAATTGACCAGGCTGGTGAGAGTTATATAGAGGACGCCAAATAATTGAGTGGAGTTAGATTGGCGGCCACAGAATCTTGCGGGTGGTTGGGCCACAGGGGGAGACATGGGCACTAGCTTGGCAAGCAGGTGATTATATTTATCCCAGAATGGCATGATTACTTGGTATGCCAGGTGCCTTCAAGTCCAATGAGTTCAGGCTCTTTAATTCTGGCTTCAAGGTTGTGTATTGTTGTAACTGGCTGTTTTAGCAGAGTTACAAGGGGGAAATATTTAGAAACTAGATAATATTCTTTATTGAGAGATAATGATTATATAGTTAGTGTGAATCATGGATAACAGGAACATGCTTGTTGATCACACAGTTGGATGGAAGGAGGGGGTGGCTTGATCCTGGTAATGATTCAAGCGCCAAAACAAGGTATCCACCATAAGGTATCATCATCTGTTCATGTTGTTGGATTTGGAAATTTGAGTTGACTTCCTAGTCTGGCTTCAAGTGACTGGATAATCAGGTTGCAGGTCACAAACCCGCTAACTTGAAACCTTGTTGGCAGGTTGAGCCTGCTGTTTTAATACCCCCTGACTGAAGGTTGGCCGCCTCTGGGGACAGGTTGTCAAGGAGGTTGTCAGGAGCCCAGGCGCCATACTGGACTAATTTTTGTTCTGTGGCGGGTAGGACAATCTCACGCTGTTTCTGTCTTGCAGGGTCTCAGGCAATCATGGTGGAGGATTTTGTCTTGTTTACGTTTCCCAAGTTCTTGCACAAGGTAAGTGTTATTTTTGTTTACCTTTAGGATGATTGATGGGCCTACTTTTTTTGGTTGTAGCTTACTTTTGTCAATGTTCATGACCCAAACTTTGTCATCAACCTCGTGTCTGTTTTGGATGAGGACAAATGTCTCTTGCAGACGCTTGTTTTTTACTGTTTGATCATCATTGGCCTCTATGACCTGGGGATCTGAACAAGGGGGACCTTGCTTAGGATTTCCAGCTTGGGTCCTGATAGTGCTTGAATGATATTGGGCTGTGTGCCATATACCAAATCAAAATTGTTTTTCCTGGTTGATCTGTTCACACAAGTTTGGCATACAAGTAGTGCAGTTGGTAGCTGCAAGTACCACTCTTCAGGTCTCCTGGCAGTGAGCTTGGCCAAGGCTTGTACAAGGCTGCCATTTAGCCGCTCCACACTTCCATTGGCCTGAGGATGGTATGGTGTTGTCACAGTGTTCTTGACCCCATTCTTGGTGAGGTATACATTTTTGTCTTTATAGGTCAATTTTTTGCCTCTGTCAGTTATCAGAAGTTCTGGTTTTCCGAACTTGCTGATGATTTCTCTTCCTATGAATTTATGTATGTTGTTGCCAGTATGTGTCTTTGCTGCTTGTGCCACTGGACATTGTGTGGCAAATTCTATTGCAGTGATGATGTATTTCTTATCATTGTGTTTTCCTGGAATGAGGCCAACAATGTCTAGGGCCCACACCTTGAAGGGTAGTTGTGTGTGGATAGATAATACTGACTTTGGTGAGGGTTTTCTTTTTGCAAATTTCTCACATACTTTGCATTGGTCCAGGACTTCTTAAATATCATGGTACAGTGTCAGCCACTATGCCTTGTGTTTAAGGAATTTGTATAGTTTGCAACTCTTGGTGTGTCCTAGGTCTCTATGGTAAATAGGATGGTGTCAACTCACTGATGTGTGGTAATATAAGAGATGATGGTCCTGTTGGTTATTTTCTGATGTAGGATCCTACACATGTCTTCAAATAGGTGCTTGTTCTTAATGACCGTTTCTTTTGTTATGTTGGTGGTGCCAGGGGAAAAGCCTTTTCCCTTATCCAAAGTATCAAGAGGTGCCAGTCTGGGTTGAGCCCATTTTCTCCTCTTGTGGCACGGACGTACAGGCGCAAGAGTATGTTTGCCATGGCAAGTTCTGGGCCAGGTTTGTATTGTATGAGCATATTGAATCTCTCTAAGAGTTCCATCCAGCGGGCTTGACAGCAGTGTCAAAACCACAGGCTTGACCCTCCAGCAAGGTTCCAACCAAGCAGGTTTGTGACCCGCAATCCAATTACCTGGTCACTCAAAGCCAGACTATGAAGTCAACCCAGATTACCAAATCCATCAACATGAACAGATGATGATCCTTCACGGTGGATACCTCAATTTGGCACTTGACTCATTAGCAGGATCAATCCACCCCCTCTTCCATCCAGCTATGTGACCACAAATCATGTTCCTGCTATCCATTGATTCACAATAGATATATAATCACTATCTCACAATAAAGATTATTATCTATCTTCTAAATATTTTCCCCTTGTAACTCTGCTAAAACAGCACAGTTACAACATTGGTAGCACAGGTAGGTTCTCCATCCTACCTTATCTTGAAAAATTCCGCCTGTTACCCGCACACGCTGCAACCAACAAATCCTTGACAGAATTATGTCTGGCCTCCCGCCCAACTGGACGCCGTATACTCCTGGTACCAAGATACCTGATGGCTTTGTCCTCTACCAAAACACGGTGATCCCGCTACCCGCCTTCAAAACCCTGTCCGCCATAGGGTTCTTTCAGGCACCCCCATCAAGGCCACAACCAGCTGACAAGAACACCATGCCCACCTATGTTGCACAAAGTCTTTGCAGCACCGCCTTGGAGCCCTTTGCAGGGGCCAACAACAACAATGCTGCCACATGGATCCAGTCTGCCCAAAGCAAGCTGGCTCAGATGGAATGCCCACAGCAATTTTGGATTGCGGAGATTTCCATTTGTCTGACCCATGACGCTGGCACCTGGTGTGACAAGTGGCACAAAGAGCACACTGACAAGAACTAGGACACCTTCAAACAGGACTTCTTGGCAAGATTTGTGCTGAAGGATATGGCACTCATGATCATACGCCAAGTAAAGAACTTAACCCAGACAGGCACCGTTAAGGAACTTACCTGTGCCTACAAGGAACTCCATCTCTGTGCCCCGTCTTGTATGGCCTTTGACACCCCAGCCACACCTCATGTACTACAACGCTCTCAAGTTGCACGTAATGAGACATGTAAACCTGGACCAAGTCACCAACCTGCAAAGCCTGTACCGTGAAGCGGAAAAAGCGGAACAAACGTCCAACGCTCTACACAAGGCACAGACCAGGAAACAAGAAAGACCCAAGGACTCACATTCAAGCAGGCACTCCTCTCAACCACCGTCTGGAGGCAACTGTAACGGCAACAACCACAAGCCCATGGGTTTGAATAGGAATGGGAATGGGAATAACAGCCAATCAAATTGTACCCATTTCCATTTCCATGTCACCGCCACCCAAGGCAACAAAGATGAGGGAAAAGCCTGGGGAGAGCACTAAGCAAGCCAAGCTCTTCTCACACAACTTCTGACTTGCCCAACAATGAATACTGACCCAAGGATGTGGACCAATGTCCAATGATCCAAGTACCCTTGGAAGACCTGGTACTATACAACATCACCAGACATCCCAATAAATTGATGTCTTACCCTTTCCACTTTAGCAGTTACACAGGCTCAGCACTCTTGGACTCAGGCGCAGATCAAACTTTAATCAACAACAGCTTTGTGAATAAATTCAAGCTGGCCAATAATCCTTTGCGGATTAAAAATGTGGTCCTGGCTGATGAACATCACATTGCTGTGACAAAAAAACTGCTCCCTTCTCCGTCATGCTCAAGAACCTTACTCCACCATCCAAGGTCCCGTCATTGACTTCCCTAAGTTTGACATTATACTGGGACTAGACTGGTTACAGAGAAACAACCCTCACGTGAACTGGGCAACCTCAGTGCTGACCATCAAGCGTGAAGGTGTCAACCACCAAATCAGCCCAGACTCTGTAGACCAACTCCTACGAGACCATGTCTTTGTACGCATCACGGAGACTTTGGACAAGAAGAAAAACCTGAAATCAATTGACTGGGACTCCTGCCAGTATGAAATCATACACTTCAAGGACCACCAGGACACCTCCACACCGCAAGATTGTAACATTATGGCCAGGCACCCAGAAATCTTCAAGGAGGCGTTACCTAGGCTACCCCCTGAGAAACACATCCAACACTCTATCCAACTCAAGGGGGCTGTACCCAAGGCACGCCCCATTTACAGGCTGACCCCAAACAAGGACAACGCCCTGCGCGCCTATCTCAAGGAGGCACTGGAAAAAGGACTTATCTGCCCCTCACAGTCTCCCTTTGGGAGCCGTATTCTTTGTGGCTAAAAAGGACAGTACCTTACGCCTGGTCACAGACTACCGCGCCTTGAACAAAGTCACCATTAAGAATTGCTACCCATTACCACTAATTGACAATCTCTTTGACGCCTTGGGAGGAGCCTCTGTCTTCTCCAAGATTGATCTAACCGCGGGCTACAACCAGATTTGAATCAAAGAGGAAGACATCCCCAAGACAGCCTTCCGCACTAAGTACGTTTCCTACAAATGTGTGGTGCTCAACTTTGGCATGACCAATGCCCCGTCCACCTTTGTAACCTTCATGAACAAAGTGTTTGTGCCACACATAGGTAAACACGCCCTCGTGTACCTGGACAATATCATTGTCTACAGACCCTTGGTGGAACAGCACCACAAAGACCTGGAGAAAGTCTTTACAACCCTGGCACAACACAAAGTGTTGGCCAAGCCCTCCAAATGCCAGTTCTTCCAAGAGCAACTACCCTTCTTGGGACACATAGTCTCAAAAGACGGCATCAAACCCAACAGTCAGAAGATACAAGCCATCTGCAAAATGCCACCTCCCAAGGCCAAAACAGAACTCCGCACCTTCTTGGGAATGGTGGCCTATGTACAGCGCTTCATACCCAACTGCGGCGTCTTGACTTCCCCCTTGTCCACCATAACAGGCGCCAAGTCCAAGTTTGTATGGAGCCCCCAACGTGATCTCTGCTTTAGATGCCTCAAAGAGAAACTCACAACAGCTCCCATCTTACAATACCCCAAACAAGACGGAGAGTACCAGATGGAAACCGACGCCTCAGATGCATCCATTGGGGGAGTACTACAAATTAAGAATAGTGATGGTGATTTCCTGCCCGTAGCCTACAAGTTGCGCAAACTGACGGATGGCGAGTGTCAATACCCAATCCACAACAAAGAACTGTTGGCCATTGTACACTGCCTAGTCAAATGGCGCTGTTACCTGGAACAGCAGGAAGAATTCACAGCACTAACCAATCATAAGTCACTCATCTATTTCAAGACACAAGCAAACCTGTCACGCCGCCAAGCGCGGTGGATGGAAATCTTAGAAAGGTTTAACATGCTCATTCAATATAAGCCCGGGGCCAAACTTGCCATGGCAGATGCCCTGTCCCGCCTGTATGTCCGCGCTTCTAGGGGAGAGAATGGGCTTGACCCAGAATGGCCTATCCTAGTGCTTCATAAAAATGACAAAGGGTTCCCTGCAGGCACAATCAATATCACCAAAGAAACAGTCATCAAGAATGAACATCTCTTTGCTGACGTATATGGGACTCTTCACAGAAAAATGTTGCATGGCACAACCATTCCCTACATTCCCACACATCAATGAGTCAATACTATTCTTTGCTACCACAGAGATCTTGGACATACTAAGAGCCAAAATCTATTTAAATTCCTAAAACATAAAGCCTGGTAGCTAACCCTATACTGTGATGTCCAGGAAGTGTTAGAACAGTGCAAGGTCAACAAAAAGTTTGCCAAAAGCAAAACCCCGCCTAAGTCTGTACTCCCCATTCAAAACCAACTACCGTTCAAGGTATGGGCTCTTGACATTGTGGGCCCCATGCCAGGAAAGCACAATGACAAAAAGTACATCATCATAGCCATCAATTTTGCGACAAGGTGGCCAGTAGCCCAAGCAGTGAAAACACACACCGGTAATGACGTCTGACCATTCATTGGCAAGGAAATAATCAGCAGGTTTGGAAAGTCAGGACTCCTGATAACCAATGGGGGCAAAAAATTGACCTCTGAAAACACCAACGTGTACCTCGCCAAAAATGGGGTCAAACACTCCGTCACAACACCATACCATCCTCAGGCCAATGGACTGTAGAGCAACTTAATGGTAGCCTCGTGCAAGCCCTAGCCAAGCTCACTGCCAGGAGACCTGAAGACTGGTATAAGCAGCTACTGACTGCATTACTTGTGTGCCAAACCCAAATGAATAGATCCACCAGGTAAAGCCTGTTTGAACTGGTATACAAAACACAGCCAAATATCATTCAAGCATTGACAGGACCCAAACTGGAAATTCCAAGTGAAGTCCCCCCACACTTGGACCCTCAAGTAGTAGAGGCTAACAGCAAGCAAACAGCCAAAGAGAATGAACTCTTACAAAAGACTTTTGTTCCCATCCGCCAGAGACATGAAGTTGGGGACAAAGTCTGGGTCATGAATGTTGACAAAAGCAAACTATAACCCAAAAAATTAGGACCAGCAATCATTCTAAAGGTAAACAACAATAACACTTACCTTGTGCAAGGGCTCAGGAAACGCAAGCAAGACAAGACATTAGACCACAACCGCCTACAACCTTGCAAAGCAAGACAGAAACAACAGGAAACTGCCCTGCTGGCCACCAAACAACAACTGGTTCAGTATGGCGCCCGGGCTCCTGACAACCTCCCTGACAACCTGCCTCCAGAGGAAGCTGACTTTCAGCTGGGGGGGTGTTGAAACCGCAGGCTCAACCCGCCAGCAAGGTTCCAACCAAGCGGGTTTGTGACCTGCAATCTGATTACCTGGTCACTCAAAGCCAGACTAGGAAGTCAACTTGTATTACCAAATTCATCAATATGAACAGATGATGATCCTTCACGGTGGATAACTCAATTTGGTGCTTGACTCATTGGCAGGATCAAGCTACCCCCTCTTCCATCCAGTTGTGTGATCACCAATCATGTTCCTGTTATTCATTGATTCACAATAGCTATATAATCACTATCTCATAATAAAGATTATTATCTATCTTCTAAATATTTTTCCCTTTGTAACTCTGCTAAAACAGCACAGTTACGACAGCGGGATAGGTTTGCTTGGGTTTTGAAATATATGAGCAACTTGTGGTCAGTCAGCGCCGTGAATTCTTCCTGTTGTTCTAGATAATAACACAATTTGACTAGGCAGTGTACAATGGCCAACAACTCTTTGTCGTGGATAGGATATTGACACTT
This sequence comes from Entomophthora muscae, assembly GCA_014839935.2. Taxonomy (NCBI): domain Eukaryota; kingdom Fungi; phylum Entomophthoromycota; class Entomophthoromycetes; order Entomophthorales; family Entomophthoraceae; genus Entomophthora; species Entomophthora muscae. The sequence goes on from QTSX02004411.1 coordinate 182,484, forward strand.
GCCATCTGTCAGTTTTTGTGATTTGTAGGCTATGTGCAGGAAGTCACCATCATTGTTTTTGATTTGTAGTACTCCCCCAATGAATGTGTCTGAGGCGTTGGTTTCTATTTGGTACTCCCTATCAAGTTTGGGGCATTTCATTATAGATGCTGTTGTGAGTTTCTCTTTGAGGCATCTAAAGCAGAGATCACGTTAGGGGCTCCACACAAACTTGGATTTGGCGCCAGTTATGGCGGATAGGAGTGCCATCAAGACGCTGCAGTCAGGTATGAAGCGGTGTACATAGGCCATCATTCCTAGGAATGTGTGGAGTTCTGACTTGTCCTTGGGTGGTGGCATCTTGCAGATGGCCTTTATCTTTTGGCTGTTGGGCTTGATGCCCTCTTTTGAGACTATGTGCCCTAGAAAAGGCAGTTGCTTGCAGAAGAACTGGCATTTGGAATGTTTGGCTTGCAGCTTGTGTTGTGTCAGGGTAGCAAAGACTGCCTCTAAGTCCTTGTGGTGCTGTTCTACCAAGGGGCTATAGACAATAATGTTGTCCAGGTAGACTAAGGCATGCTTGCCTATGTGAGGAGCAAACACTTTTTTCATGAAGGTCACAAAGGTTGAGGGGGTGTTTGTCATACCAAAATTGAGTACCAAACACTTGTATGAGCCGTATTTAGTACAGAAGACTGTTTTGGGGATATCTTCCTCCTTAATGCGGATCTGGTTGTAGCCTGTGGTTAGGTCAATCTTAGAAAAGACTGTGGCGCCACCCAGGGCATCAAAGAGTTTTTTGATGAGTGGGAGTTGGTAACAATTTTTTATGGTAACTTTGTTTAGGGCTTGGTAATCCATGACTAATTAAAGGTTACTGTCTTTCCTTGACACAAAGAATACTGCAGCACCAAAGGGAGACTGTGAGGGGCGGATAAGGCCTTTTTCCAATGCTTCCTTGAGGTAAGCACATAGGGTGTTGTCTTCATTTGGGATCAGACAGTATATGGGTTGTGCTTTGGTTACAGCTCCTTTGAGTTTAATGGAGTGTTGGATATGTTTTTCTGGAGGTAACCCAGGTAAAGCCTCCTTAAAGATTTCTGGATGGCGGGCTACAATTTTGTGTTTCTGAGGTGTGGTGATGTCCTGGTGATCCTTGAAATGTATGATCTTGTACTGGCAAGAGTCATAATCAATTGCCTTGGGGTTCTCCTTTTTGTCTAGGGGTTCAGTAATGCATACAAAATGTAGTTGCGTAGGAGTTGGTCCACTGAGTCAGGGTAGATCTGGGAGTTGACACCTTTGTGTTTATGATCAATACCAAGGTCGCCCAGTCTACGTGTGGGTTGTTCTTTAGCAGCCAATCCAAACCCAGTACAATTACAAACTTTTTAAAGTCAATTACAGGGCCTTGGATGGTGGAATGTAGGTTCTTGAGCATGACATAGAAGGGGGCGGCTTCCCTTGTTACAGCAATGTGATGTTCATCAGCTAAGACCACGTTTTTAATCCGCGAAGGATTAGTGGCTAGCTTGAACTTGTCCATAAAGCTACTGTTGACTAGGGTTTGATCTGCACCTAAATCCAGGAGTGCCAAGCCTGTGTAACTGCAAAAGCAGAAAGGGTAGGACATCAGTTTATTGGGATGCCTGGCAACGGTGTACAGTACCAGGTCCTCCAAGGGCACTTGGATCATTGGACATTGGTCCACGTCCTTGGGTCAGTAATAATCATTGGGAAAGTCAGGAGTTGTGTGGGGAAAGCTTGTCTTGCTTAGTGCTCTCCCCGGGCTTTTCTCTCACCTTGATTGCCTTGTGTGGCAGTGACACAGAAATGGGTACAATTTTACTGACCATTGCTTCAACTTCCATGTCCATTCAAACCCATGGGTTTGTGGTTGGTGTTATTCCTGTTGCCTCCAGGGGTGGTTGAGTGGAGTTCCTGCCTGGATGGGAATCCTTGGGTCTTTCTTGTTTTCCAGTTTGTGCCTTATGAAGTGTGTTGGAGGTTTGTTCTGCTTTCTCTGCTTCACAGTACAGGCTTTGCAGGTTAGTCACCTGGTCCAGATTCACATGCCTCATCACATGCAACTTGAGAGCGTTGTAGTACATGAGGTGTGTAGCTGGGGTGTCAAAAGCCATGTCAGATGGTGCTTGAAGTTGAAGTTCTTTGTAGGCGCGGGCTAGCTCCTTCACAGTGCCTGTCTGGATAAGGTTCTTTACTTGGTGTATTATCATGAGTACTGTATCCTTAAGCACAAATCTTGCCAAGAAGTCTTGCTTAAAGTCACCCAGTTCTTGTTGGTGTGTTCCTTGTGTCACTTGTTGTACCAGGTGCCAGCATCATGGGTCAGGGGCAACTGTGGTAAGGTTGACTCCCTTAAACTCAACTCCCTGGTACTTGACACTTTGTCAAGTACCAGGGAGCCAAGTGCCACATATGTAAATCTATTAGTATTTTTGGCTTAACTAATTTTTAGCTAATTTTTACTAGTAATTTAGGGGTTCAAAACCAAAAACCAAGGTTAAATTTACTTGAACTTGACTCTGTTTAATAAATTGGTTAGCCAAAATACCAATTTAAGGGGCAATTTATAAGTAAATTTACTAATAGAAATGAAAAAACCTGTGTTTGACACTCTAAACCCAAAAGTGACCAGTTCAACACTTTTTAAGCCAAATTTTAATTTTATTAATAAAATACATATGTGCTTATATAAACTTTGCTATTTACTATTATATTTTTATTAATAGTGTCCATAGTTGTTGATTAGGCTCCCAAGCACCACTATACTGGATTTAGTAGTATAGACATTTATCAAATACCCCACTTGTTTTACATTATGTCATTCCCGGGTTTTTGGATTAAGTGGTGCCACATAAATTAAGCCCAATTTATTAAGAGATTTCATATGTAACTTATAAAAAACTGAAACTTGACACTTTCTTTGTTTGACTCTATCCACTTGACACCCAATTGGTTTTGGATTTAACTAATCAAAGGCTCGGAATTAAGGCTAAATTAATATGTGACGCACTATGAGCGGCACTCAACACTTTAACTTGGGGATTAGTACAGAGAGCTTCTTAACGTTTTAACCAACACTATGGTAAATAATTCACTCCCAGCAGCTCCCAGCATACCTTAATCACTAATAAACACATTCCCATTCATTTACTTTTTTAACTTATGTTGTATTTTTTATTTTTGAGCATAGAAAACTGCCTTGTTTTTGGGTTAACTTTTGAACCCAGTTTAAATTTAAGCAAGTTTTATATGTAAAAAACATAGTAAATTTAATGTTTCTGCTTGACTCTGGCATACTTGACAGTGAGAATTCAGCTTTTTCTGGCTGATTGACAGTGCCAAACTTGACACTTTACTATGTTTTGAATTTTCAACTCTCAATAAAAAATTCCACATAACAATTTTTTATTTTTTTTGCTATTGTAATCTACTACTTTTTCTGATGCTCTCCATATAATTTATATATTTTTTGATTTTCAATTAAACTTTTACATTGATTTAACACTAAGATGTTATGCTGAACCTAACATCTTTGATGCTTCATCATAAATTCACTTATTTTCTGTTTTAACCTTTATATCTATACTTTGAGTTTCTATTTTGCTTCTATTTACTTTTTTATGTTTTTTTTCTTGATAAATAAAACTTTATTTGCATACTTTTCATTTAACTTTTACTTTGTTTTATCTCTGTGTTTTATATATTCCATACTTCTATTATTTACAATGCTAAACTTTTCTTTAGACAAAATCAAACAAGAACATCCAACAGCCCAAGCGCCAAGCCTCCTAGGGCTCCAAAGAAACTGCCTCCACTCCCAAGCGTGCCAGGAAGCCTGCAAAGGCAAAGTATCCCACCCCATCTCCTCCTACTCCTCCCCCTCCACCCTCATCTTCTACATTCCCTTCACCTTCCCCCCAAAATCCTCCCCCAATAAATCTGATGGTGATCTTACCAACCACTCATTTTACCACTCAGAGGCTGACTCTGAGCCCACCAAGGAGTGACATACCAATAAGTCAAAGGCTGCCAAGGAGCCCATCTCTTCTTATGATAAAAAAGGAGGCATCCAAGCAGGCCTCAAAGAACCCTTCCCATCCCCCTCCTAATGGCTCTTCCCCTCCTTCTTCATCTGACCCCCAAGATGAGCAGGAGGATCACTCCAAGAAGTTTAAAGCTTCTGGTCATGTGGCTTGGGATCCACTAGCCATCTACAAAGTTTGCAACGTGGACAGAGAGTTTAAAGTTCTCAAGTGCTTCCCCTGTTACTTCCTGATCATGTCTGTAAAGGGTGGCCCTGGTTACGTTGCCAACAATTACATCTTTAATTGCAACAACCAAAAGCGGCAGACCAAAAACAAGCACTTTGTCTTCAAGGATAAGACCTGCAGGGCCCGGTTAAATACCAAGGGCTGGGAGCAAGTAATGTTGGAGAAGGGGGAACACACTTGTGAGCCCCCCAATCATCTAATCACTCGGATGTTAAAGTGATACCTTGTACAAGTAAACCCACATCCTCTCATCTCTGGGCTTCTGATCTGGCCATAAAGGCTTTGCAACATCTCAAACCCAACAATCTTAAGTTGGTATCAACACAGGAGCAGTTGGTCAAATTCATCAGCAATAAGTGTATTGCTGCCAATCCCCCTCTCCCCAAGGCTTCTGACGTCCTCTCTGAGCTCACACTCACTCATGAGCTTAAGCAGCTTCCAAGTGGGGAGCGCTTCCTGCTCCATGATGACAGGCCTGCAGCCAAGGACAGCATAATCAGCTACTCAACTCAGCAGAACCTGATGGAGTTGAAAAGGGCGTCAACCTGGCTAGTTGATGGTACTTTTGCCAATGCCCTGTGACAGATCCAGGCCTAACCAGTCCATCCTGCCATTATCCTGCCCTTGACTCTTATTACTGTTATATTCCTGGGACAAAGCTTTGAGGAGCTTTGCCTCCAGGGAGGCAATTTTATTTGATAACACTTTATTGTCATCCTGCCAACGAGCCATGATTTCAACGCTTTTTCCTCTTGTGCTCTCAACGCCTCAATTTCACAATTTGCCATCTCTTTTACTTGTTGCAAGATTTCATCCCATCCTACCAACAAGTTCCAAGCATCTCAAGCATAAATTTGGTTCCCTTGGGCGGGAGTCCCTTCCTTTGCAAAGTAATCGGAATACAGCTCTTCAAACGCAGCCTTTACTTCTACTAAAGATTCAGCAGGAACAGTCTTAGTGACCTCCAGGCTGGTCCAAGCTTCTTCCAATGTACTTGTAGGAACCTCCTTTCTTGCTGCAGTGGTTTCCATACAAAGGACCCCAAACTTGGCTCTCTCAAATTTTAACAAAGAAGGCATGATAATTGAAAAATAGGTGAGTGGAAAGCGTCAAAACCAACAATGTGAATATATATTTTATTAATGTTTAACTCTTTTTGCTTATATACCATTTGGGGCATACACAGCTGAAAACCCCTCCGGTTCCTGAATCAACCAATGATTTGCGTCACGTGGTCTATGATATTCAAGTCATCCAACATAGATCTTTACCTAAAAGATCTCCAACAATTCTCAACATATGAGAATTAACCTACAATGAGAAGGAGTCACCTGACACCTTTCATCTCAATGTACCAATTTGGCATGGAGCTTGACCAGCTCCTGGCGCCAAAACCCTGTGGATTGCACATCACAAACTCAGCTATCAGTGTTCTAACTTGGATCTAGCTGATCAAACCTGAATTCCTAGGCATCCCTGCCTTTATTTGGTTATCTTTGCATTTACTGGTTTTTTTGCCTTAAAACCCATTAAAATGCTTCAAATCTTGAACCAGGCGCCACTGCAGAGCCCAGCAATTTCCCCAGGCAGCACTGCAGTGCCTGAGAAAATTTGATAGCGGCGCCTTGGCGCTTCTCAAATCCATTAGGCGGCACCTCGGCGCTTCTAGCCCAATAAATTTGCTGACACAGCGCTTTTAACCCTAATTCCAGGGCTTTTCCCATGGTTAACCTTAACCAAACTTATTGACAAAGTCAAGGCCATTTTAATATAATTAAATCCTCATTAATTATATCCTGTATTTATTAATTAATCTTCCTGATTAACTAACCCATTTTGAGATGCCTAGTCTCCAAGATTGATTCAGTCAATCTTGCCTCAATTCTTTTAGTTAGCCTAACCTAACTAAACATCCCTATTATGTTCTTTTATTAAACATAGATATCCAGTTTATAGGAACCTTTCCCTCAAGAATTCCAAACAAACCTATCTATATGTAATAAACAGCAAAAACAGAACATCTTTATATTTTGGAGCATTTATTTGGCTAAATACTCAGCAGTGACTGTAGTACGGTCACATGCCCCCGGATGTTCAAGCAGCTCTGGATGGTCCATGCCCAGATTGACATCCGGGTGATTCCACTTGCCTTCTTTCTTTTTTCCTGGGGCCACCAATACCATCTATACCCGCGTGTTCTCCATCCTCCGCCAAGCAATTGCCCACCTTCCTCCCACCAACAATGATGAATCCAAGAAGACTCCCCCCACACCCGCGCCAACCCACCTGCCTCTGACAAGGACCAGGCCACCCTGGACTTAGAGGAAAAGGCAAGGATAAGAGCTCTTAGGCCTTGTGTGTGCATTAAGGACTTTGAGCCTGCTCAGTTCAATGCATTTGAGTAGCTGTTAAGTGGGGAGGTGTAGGGGTGCCACTTCCACTTCCGCCAAGCAGTTGCTTGTAACGTGCAGGCCCACACCGAGCTTAGTAGGTTGAGCCGGAGGGATACTTTGGACACCTGCAGATTTGTGCTGGCACAATTTAGTGCCTTGGCTTTTTTAAAGCCAGAACATACTGCAATGGGGTTTGAGGTGCTCTCAAAGGATCCCTACATAGTGAAGCACCTGGAGTTCAAGCCTTTCCTTGAGTACTTTGAGCCCCAGTGGATTGGGAAGGTTGTTGCGCAGAGGCAAGGCAAGACCTGTGCCAAGGCCAGCTGGAATGTGTACTGGGCGGCAGTGAATGATGAGCTCAAGACTACCTCAGCGCTAGAGGCTTATCATAAACACCTCAAGGCCAAATTTGGGCTCCACCCAAAATTCAATAAGTTTTTCTCCTTCCTGCAGCACAAGCAAGAGAAAACAATCTCCAAGCTCCGGGATCTCTCAACCGCGTCCCCCATCAAGCCAACCACTTGCTGTACCCTCTTCACCAAGGCCATCCAGGGTGCTGTCAGGGATCCACTCTTGGGCAGCTGGCCAGCCAGTTTTGGGGGTAACTTGGGCTGGGTTTTTTGCAGGCAGGGCCCACCATAAGAGAGGAGCTAACTTTAGAAGGTAAGAAGCAGACTTTCCCACCCAAGACCACGGGCCAGCAGCCGGAACAATGGTGTCCACCACCCCTGTGAGGGTGATGTACACTATACCAAAAAGCTTACTGGTATGGTCGGTTGGGAGATCAGGGGAGGAGGCTGGCATTGGTTTAGGTGTTACAGGCGGTTCCATATAGGTGTTGTAGGCCGGGAGATAGTTGAATTCCCCTCTAAATAGTTTGGGAGTAGAGAATATCCATGGGTCTGGGTGGTTGTATCTGATTGCAGATTGGATGCGGGCTAATGGGTCAAGTTCAATGATTTTCTCTGGTGTATAATCTTTATATTTGGGCTTTAATGAATTTTTGGTAAAATGAACGGGCCCAAAGGGGACACCAGGTGGACAGAAAACTGCGGACAGAGGGGAAGGAGATCTTGAACTGATAGATGGCAAATACAAAATATGGCAGTAGCTGTATAAGCCAAAGTAACATAACCTTTATACAAAAATGGCAATAAGTTTGGAGCGCGGGGTCCTTGGGTCTATATAGCACCCCACCTCCAAACTTAACATTTTTGTTGGGGGGTCATTAGGGCATTGGGAAAGGAAGGGCTGGGGGAATTGGGTACTTGGGTCTAAAAGCAAAAATGGCGCTTGGCCTGGGAGTTCCTTTATTGGTTGAGACTCCCAATTTACTACCTGATTATCTTGCTCTAGCATTGTGGTCATGGGGCTGGGTTGCAGGCCAGTGCCTCTTCCTTGGGTTGGCTCTTGATTGGTTGCTGATGTAGACTTCAAACTCATGAAGCTAATAGTTGTTGCCTGGTTGCCTCCATTAGGTGTCGTGATTGGCACTCCACTTAGTGCAATAATTTCCTTGGCTTGATCTGTTTCACTGGATGGGCCATCATCTTCAGCGTCAGCTTGCAGGGGCTCAACCCCAGAAAAATGTGGGCGGGAGGTCCTGCAGTCCATAGGCCCAGCAACCCGGGGGAATCCAGGTTCCAGGTTAGATTCCTGCTCTTGGGCCTGGGGTTCCAGAGGAGGAGAATTGTCAATCCTGACAGGTGCAGCCAAGCACAAATACAAGGCCTCTGAGCTTAAGAAGCAGCTTGAGCTTATTGCCACTGCCCTCTTGGAAGGGGCCAAATAGAAACAAGGAAATAATGATGAGGAATAAACTTGCTTGCTTGCTCAGTTATATGATTTTTACTTTTAAATTTTAACTTTTTAACTTTAATTTTTACTTATTAGCTTTGATCATGTCAAAACTGCAGGCTCAATCCGCCAGCAAGGTTCCAACCAAGCATGTTTGTGACCCGCAATCTGATTACCCTTTGACTCAAAGCCAGACCAGGAAGTCAACTCAGATTACCAAATCAATCAACATGAACAAATGATGATCCCTCACAGTGGATACCTCAATTTGGTGCTTGACTCATTAGCAGGATCAAGCCACCCCCTCTTCCATCCAGCCGTGTGATCACCAATCATGTTCCTGCTATCTATTGATTCACAATAGCTATATAATCACTATCTCACAATAAAGATTATTATCTATCCTCTAAATATTCTTCCCCTTGTAACTCTGCTAAAACAGCACAGTTACAACATTGGTAGCACAGGTAGGCTCTCCATCCTACCTTATCTTGAAAAATCCCGCCTGTTGCCCACACACGCCACGGCCAACAAATCCTCGACAGAATTATGTCTGGCCTCCCACCTGACTGGACGCTGTATACTCCTGGTACCGAGAAACCTGATGGTTTTGTTCTCTACCAAAACACGGTGATCCCGCTACCCGCCTTCAAAACCCTGTCCACCATAGGGTTCTTTCAGGCACCCTCATCAAGGCCACAACCAGCTGACAAGAACACCATGCCCGCCTATGTTGCACAAAGACTTTGCAGCGCTGCCTTGGAACCCTTCGCAGGGGCCAACAACAACAATGCTGCTGCATGGATCCAGTCCGCCCAAAGCAAGTTGGCTCAGATGGAGTGCCCACAGAGGTTTTGGATTGCAGGGATTTCCATTTGTCTGACCCATGACGCTGGCACCTGGTGTGACAAATGGCACAAAGAGCACACAGACAAGAACTGGGACACCTTCAAACAGGACTTCTTGGCGCGGTTTGTGCTCAAGGATACAGCACTCATGATCATACACCAAGAGAAAGAACCTGACTCAGACAGGCACTGTGAAGGAACTCACCCGCGCCTACAAGGAACTCCATCTCTGCGCTCCATCCAACATGCCCTTTGACACTCCAGCAATACACCTCATGTACTACAACGCTCTCAAGTCGCACATGATGAGACATGTGAACCTGGACCAAGTTACCAACCTACAAAGCCTATACCGTGAAGCAGAAAAAGCAGAACAAACGTCCAACGCTCTACACAAGGCACAGACTGGGAAACAAGAAAGACCCAAGGACTCACATTCAAGTGGGCGCTCCTTGCAACCACCTCCTGGAGGTAACGGCAACAACCACAAACCCACAGGTTCAAATGGGAATGGGAATAACGGCCAATCAAATTGCACCCATTTCTGTGTCACCACCGCCCAAGGCAACCAAGATTAGGGGAAAGCCCAGGGAGAGCACTAAGCAAGCCAAGCTCTTCCCATGCAACTCCTGACTTGCCCAACAATGAATACCAACCCAAGGACGTGGACCAATGTTCAATGATCCAAGTGCCCTCGGAAGACCCGGTACTGTACACCATTGCCAGACATCCCAATAAATTGATGTCTTACCCTTTCCGCTTTTGCAGTTACACAGGCCCATCACTATTGGACTTGGGCGCAGATCAAACTTTAGTCAACAGCAGCTTTGTGAACAAATTCAAGCTGGCCACTAATCCTTTGCAGATTAAAAACGTGATCCTGGCTGATGAACATCACATTGCCGTGACAAAGGAAACCGCCCCCTTCTCTGTCATGATTGAGAACCTCCACTCTACCATCCAAGGTCCTGTCATTGACTTCCCTAAGTTTGACATTGTACTGGGACTAGACTGGTTGCAGAGAAACAACCCTCCCGTGGACTGGGCAACCTCAGTGCTGACTATCAAGCGCAAAGGTGTCAACCACCAAATCTACCCAGACTCTGTAGAGCAATTCCTACGAGACCATGTCTTTGTACGCATCACAGATACTTTGGATGAAAAGAGAAACCTGAAAGCTATTGACTGGGACTCCTGTCAGTATGAAATCATACACTTCAAGGACCACCAGGACACCTCCACACTGCAAGATTGTGACATTGTGGCTGGGCCCCCAGAAATCTTCAAGGAGGCGTTACCTGGGCTACCCCCTGAGAAACACATTCAACACTCTATCCAACTCAAGGGGGCTGTACCCAAGGCACGTCCCATCTATCAACTAACCCCAAACAAGGATGACACCCTACGCGCCTATCTCAAGGAAGCACTGGAAAAAGGACTTATCTGCCCCTCACAGTCTCCCTTTGGGGCCGCCGTATTCTTTGTGGCCAAAAAGGACGGTACCTTACGCCTGGTCACGGACCACTGCGCCTTGAACAAAGTCACCATCAAGAATTGTTACCCCTTACCACTAATTGACAATCTCTTTGACGCTTTGGGAGAAGCCTCTGTCTTCTCCAATATTGATCTAACTGCGGGCTACAACCAGATCCGCATCAAGGAGGAAGACATCCCCAAGACAGCCTTCCGCACTAAGTATGGTTCCTACAAATGTGTGGTACTCAACTTTGGCATGACCAATGCCCCGTCCACCTTTGTAACCTTCATGAACAAAGTGTTTGCGCCACACATAGGCAAACACACCCTCATGTACCTGGACAATATCATTGTCTACAGCCCCTCAGTGGAACAGCACCACAAAGACCTGGAGGAAGTTTTTGCAACCCTGGCACAACACAAACTGCTGGCCAAGCCCTCTAAGTGCCAGTTCTTCCAGGAGCAACTACCCTTCTTAGGACACATAGTCATAAAGGACAGCATCAAACCCAACAGTCAGAAGATACAAGTCATCTGCAAAATGCCACCCCCCAAGGACAAATCAGAACTCCACACCTTCTTGGGAATGGTGGCCTATGTACAACGTTTCATACCTGACTGCGGCGTCTTGACTTCCTGCCTGTAGCCTACAAGTTGCGCAAGCTGACAGATGGCAAGTGTTGATACCCTATCTACGACAAAGAACTACTGGCCATTGTACACTGCCTAGTCAAATGGTGCTGTTACCTGGAACAGCAGGAAGAATTCACAGCACTAACCAATCATAAGTTTCTTATCCATTTCAAGACACAAGAAAACTTTTCACGCCGCCAAGCGCAGTGGATGGAAATCCTAGAAAGGTTTAACATGCTCATCCAATATAAGCCCGGGGCCAAACTTGCCATGGCAGACGCCCTATCCCGCCTGTATGTCTGCGCTTCTAGGGGTAAAAATGGGCTTGACCCAGACTGGCCTCTCCTAGTGCACCTTACAAAAGACAAATGTTTCCCTGCAGGCACAACCAATATCACCAAAGAAACAGTCATCAAGAATGAACACCTCTTTGCTGATGTATACGGGACTCTTCACAGAAAGATGTCAGATGGCACAACCATTCCCTACATTCCCACACATCAATGAGTCAATATCATTCTTTGCTACCACAGAGATCTTGGACATACTAAGAGCCAAAATCTATATGAATTCCTAAAACATAAAGCATGGTGGCCAACCTTATACTGAAATGTCCAGGAAGTGCTAGAACAGTGCAAGTTCTGCAAAAAGTTTGCCAGAAGCAAAACCCCGCCTAAGTCTGTACTCCCCATTCAAACCCAACTACCGTTCAAGGTATGGGCTCTGGACATTGTGGGCCCCATGCCAGGAAAGCACAACAACAAAAAGTACATCATCACAGCCATCAATTTTGCAACAAGGTGGCCAGTAGCCCAAGCAGTGAAAACACACACTGGTAATGACGTCCAACCATTCATTGGCAAGGAAATAATCAGTAAGTTTGGAAAGCCAGAACTCCTGATAACCAATGGGGGCAACAAATTGACCTCCAAAAACACCAACATGTACCTCGCCAAAAATGGGGTCAAGCACACCGTCACAACACCATACCATCCTCAGGCCAATGGTCTGTAGAGCAACTTAATGGTAGCCTCGTGCAAGCCTTAGCCAAACTCACCGCCAGGAGACCTGAAGAATGGTATAAGCAGCTACCAACTGCATTACTTGTGTGCCAAACCCGAGTGAACAGATCCACTGGGAAAAGCCCTTTTGAACTGGTATACGGCACGCAGCCTAATATCATTCAAGCATTGACAGGACCCAAACTGGAAATTCCAAGTCAAGCCCCCCTTGCTCTGACCCTCAAGTAATAGAGGCCAACAGCAAACAAGCAGCCAAAGAAAAGGAACACTTACAAAAAACCTTTGTACCCATCCGCCAGAGACATGAAGTCAGGGACAAAGTCTGGGTCATGAATGTTGACAAAAGTAAATTACAACCCAAAAAAGTAGGACCAGTGATAATCCTAAAGGTAAACAACAATAACACTTACCTTGTGCAAGGGCTCAGGAAACGCAAGCAAGACAAGACATTAGACCACAACCGCCTACAACCTTGCAAAGCAAGACAGAAACAACAGGAAACTGCCCTGCTGGCCACCAAACAACAACTGGTTCAATATGGCGCCCGGGCTCCTGACGACCTGCCTCCAGAGGAGGCCAACTTTCAGCCGGAGGGTGTTGAAACCACAGGCTTGACCCGCCAGCAAGGTTCCAACCAAGTGGGTTTGTGACCCGCAATCCAATTACCCATTGACTCAAAGCCAGACCAGTAAGTCAACTCAGATTACCAAATCAATCAACATGAACAAATGATGATCCCTCACGGTGGATAACTCAATTTGGCGCTTGACTCATTAGCAGGATCAAGCCACCCCCTCTTCCATCCAGCCGTGTGATCACCAATCATGTTCCTGCTATCCATTGATTCACAATAGCTATATAATCACTATCTCACAATAAAGATTATTATCTATCCTCTAAATATTCTTCCCCTTGTAACTCTGCTAAAACATCACAGTTACAACAATCATTTAGTTTTTAGTTTTAATTTTAAGTTTTTTAACTTATTTAGATAGCAGTGATTGTTCTATGTATGCATGGTAAGTTTGAGATGAATATTTATAGTTGAAAGTAAGAGAAATATCTTATTTTTTGTTAATTTCCAAATAAAACATATGATATTCACAGGTTTGCTTATATGAACTATATCAAATAAACATTAATATTTCTTCATATTTTGCAGAACTTTATTTGTTGTGTTTTTGTTAATTTTTGTTTCATTGGAATTTTAATTTTTATGGTAATAAAAAATATTTTTATAAGAAAGAGTGTAAATTACATAGTAAAATGAGAAATAATTGCTTATTTCTCCTTATTTTTATTATTTATAATACTGTTTTATTGCATTTTCTGAGCTCTTAGGGTCACTTTAGTATACCATAGCTGTAGGGCTTAATTCTTTATATTAAAAGTTTTCATTAAATCAAGATCTGTTAATTAAAAAAGTGTCAATTTCCAGTTGTCAATCAGGGAAAAAGCTGAATTCTCACTTTACTATAGTGTCAACTACCAGGGAGTTGAGTTTAAGGGAGTCAATCACCAGGGAGTCAAATTTACCACAGTTGCCAGTCAGGTGGATGGAAATTTCTGCAATCCAAAATTGCTGTGGGCATTCCATTAAGGCCAGTTTGCTCTGGGCGGTCCAGATTCATGCAGCAGTGTTATTAGAATTGGCCCCAAAAAGGGCTCCAGCGCAGCGCTTCATAGTCTTTGAGATATATAGGATGGCATGGCGCTTCCATTGGTTGGTTGCGGTATGGAGGCAGGAGCCTGGAAGAACCCTAGGGCAGACAGGGCGTTGAAGGCGGGTAGCAGGATCACCGTGTTTTGGTACAGGACAAAACCATTGGGTATCTCAGTACCAGGAGTGTATGGGGTCTAGTCAGGCAGGAGGCCAGACACAATTCTGTTGAGTATTTGTTGGCCGCGGCGTGTGCAGGCAACAGGCAGAATTTTTCAAGATAAGGTAGGATGGAGAACCTACCTGTGCTACTAAGGTTGTAACTGTGCTGTTTTAGCAGAGTTACAAGGGAAGAATATTTAGAAACTAGATAATAATCTTTATTGTGAGATAGTGATTATATAGTCATGGTGAAGCAATAGATAACAGGAACATGATTGTTGATCACACAGTTAGATGGAAGGAGGGGGTGGCTTGATCCTGGTAATGAGTCAAGCACCAAAACAAGGTATCCACTGTAGGGGATCATCATCTGTTCATGTTGTTGGATTTGGTAATTTGAGTTGACTTCCTAGTCTGGCTTTGGGTCATTGGAAGGTCAGGTTGCAGGTCACAAACCCACTTAGTTGGAACCTTGCTGGCGGTTGGAGCCTGCGGTTTTGACAGGTTGGAACATTGCCTGGGGGTCAACCCTGTTGTTTTGATAATTAGTAGTATAATTAGCCTGTTTTTTATGATGTGTATCTTTTCTAGGTGTAGTTTTCTTTGTGTTTGAAAGTTATGTGTAAGTTATTAGATTTCTGAGTGAGGTGCTTTCTTTCCAAGAAAGTTTCTTGAAAGTAGATGTACTTTCTCATGTTATATTAGGTTATATGTATGATGGGAGCCCCTTGTAGAAATCCAGACAGGTAAGTTGAAGGGTCATCAAAGCACATGTTGCTGAGAGCTCAGTCACAAATTTCTTCATATACTTCAAAAGTTTTTTGATGGTTCTAGTCATCTTGAAGGTTCTGAGCTTTTACATTATCATGACATGAGTTCCAATACCATAAAATTCTGCCTTGGGTTGCAGTAACTCTACAAAAAGTCAGTCAATACTCTTAATTCTCAACACTATGCATGTAGTTGGTATTGTTGTAGCTTTATAAAAGACATAATAAATAAAAAATAATTAGAAAAAATTGCTTTCTTTATTTGATAATGGATAGTTTATATAGATGGAGCGTTGGAATTGAAACCAATGACAGGATGCACCAAAATAAGGACTTTCTAAATGAAGGCAAGGGCAAGTGGCATGCCAAAAATGCCCATGAGCAAAAACAACCAGTTTCACACACCTTTTAATTTGGAGGAAAGAGACAATGAATTATTTGTGTTTATAATTAATCCCAGAAGTAAATCCCATGCCATATGTGCAATACAATCTCAATTCTACTGCCATTTTCAGACATTTAAAACAAGTTTTAGGCATTAATTAATAAACACAACAGAACAATCAAACAATTGCATAATTTTTATATTGTAAATAGCATAGATGGACATCATATTGTCTTTGTCCATTAGGGATCTGCAAGTTTTTCTTCACTATATTAGACAATAGGATTAAAAGGCTTGACTTCCCAAGAGGGCAGTCAGGGCAGACATATATTCCAAGAGACCTCCTAATACAGCACAGAAGAAGGTGCAAGTAGTTATTCCTAAGAGGGCCAAGTGTAAGAGACCAATACCGGTGGAGGAGGCAGCTTATAAGCCAATAATTCTTCATGATGAGGACGGCCAGTACCTGGTCCTGGGAGCTCAACTAGACCAGATACTGGTGCCTTGCTTGTCATTAGTAGATACAGATCCAATGATTGCTGCCTTTTTACTAGCTTTGGAGGATCTAAGAGAGGTGACAGGGGCCAAGTTTTAGGAAGATAATAGTGTTCATTGGAGATTCTCCATGTGTGCAGCAGAGAGTTACTTGGAAGAGAAGCTGAAGGACTTCCAATTTGATGGGCAGGTGCTATCAGGACAGTAACAGGCAACAGCGTCTAACATAGTTAAGTTGATCCTCTTAGCTTGGGGTACAGCTGGAGTGACAGAGGCCCAAGTTTTTGTGACTGTAAAACAGTCATTTTTAGTATTTAGCCAAATAAATACTCTGAGAGATATATAAAGCTGTTCTGTTTTTGTTATTTATTTCATATAGATAGATTCAACTGGAATTCTTCAGATAAAGATTCCTGGAAACTTGGTATCTATATTTAATAAAATAATAGAATATGGGCTGTTGGTTAGGCCGTACTAACTGGCAAGATTGAGGCAAGATTGGCAAAATCAATCTTGGGGACTAGGTGTCTTGCAAACGTTTTAATTAACTTTTAAGGTTAGTTAAATATAGCTGTGAATACAATTAATGAGGATTTAATCATTGGGCCAAAATGGACTTGACTGTTTCAAGTAAATACTGGGTGTCTTTAAATTGAGTTGATTAACCGCTTAGGTTAGTCAATATGATTGACTGGGTGTCAATTAACCAACATAAACCAAATACATGCAAGGATGTATGGGTATTTAGGTTTGATCAGCTTGTTCCCAGTTGGAACATCAATAGCTGGGTTTTGGAATATGTAGGTTCCACAGGGATTTGGCGCCAGGAACTGAGGAAGTTCCATGCCAAATCAATATGTTTAAACAAAAAGTGGCATGTGATTCCTTTTAATTGTAGGTACGTTTTCATAGGTTGAGAAATGTGGTGATTTTTTAGGTAAAAATCTGGGTTTGGATGACATGAATATGTTATAGATCACATTATATGAATCAAAGGTTGATAAGGAAACCAGAGGGGTTTTTAGCCAATTATGCCCTGAATGATATATAAGCAAGAACAGCTAAATTTTAATAAAGATATATTTTCAATTTTGAAGCTTTCCCCTCATTTACTTTTCAATTGCCATGTCTTATTTATTATCATTTGAAAGAGCAAAATTTGGAGTTCTTTGTGTGGAAACTGCTGCTGCTAGGAAGGAAGTTCCTGTAGGTTCTCTAAAGGAAGCTTGGGAAAGTCTGGAGGTTAAAAAGACTGTGCCAAAGGAGTATTTAGTGGAGGTCAAAGTAGCTTTTGAAGAATTTCATTACAACTAATTTTCCAAGGAAATAATCCCTGCCCAAGGAAATTAAATCTATGCTTGGGATTTGTGGAACTTGCTGGTAGGATTTGACAAAATCCTGCAACAGGTGAAAGTCAAGGCAAACCGTGAGAGGAAGTCTTAAGGGCAAGAGAGTGAAAAAGAGTTGAGATTATGGCTAGATGGCGTGATGACATCAAAGTGCTGTCACATAAAATTGCCTCCTTGGAGGCAAAGCTCACTGAAGCTTTGTCCCATGAAGGTTCTGGCAGTAAGAGTCAGAAAGGTCAGGATAATGGTAAGTTGGACTGGTTGGACCTGTATCCTTCACAGTAGTCAGGTGGAGGACCACTGACAACTTTGAAAAGTGCCTTCAATGGGCTTTTCAAGAAGTAGTGAATTTGTACTCAGTGGAGGGAACAGAAAATTTGGTGCCCATGTTGATGACAGGGAACCTTGTCTTTTGAGGGACCAATAATTGCAACTCCAAGTGGGAGAGTAACATGGTGTTCTTCCTAGACTGGGAATTGTCAGTTTTCTATGGGGTAGGGGCCAGGTTGCATTAGATTACACTCTTTGTGAGAATTACCTGTGTGAGTACATTTTCTTATGGGTTGCCTTCCCTGTGGACATAGGTGTTAGTGGTATCTCTTGCCTGATGGGGGTTTGATACCCAATCTTAAGTCATTGGTTTCACAGATCCTTAGACAACCAGTTGTGTTTCTTGGCTGCCATTGTGGTGATAGAAAAGTTGGTGCAATACTGGAAGAGTTTTGTCAGTCTCCAATAAATGCTTGTTCTTTAATTCTTGTTTCTCATACATTGTATCTCACTATTTCAAACAGGACAAAAACACATGAATTTCTTTATTAATCTTTTGATTTTTTAGGTTGTTGTCCTCCTTAGGGATTAATCTTGATTGCTAGGAGCAACATGCATGTATTGAGTGGGTATGTGAGCAGGGAGAATTGTTTGAAGGCAGCTGATTCAAGGTCTTGGATCTTATGGTTTAATTTCACTGTGTATACATCTGATGCAGACATATGAGGGTTTTAACAATCTTATTAAGGTATGCTTATAGAGGTGTAGCCAGGCTGTGATTTTCTAGAGAGTATAGTAAAGGTGATTGCCCTGGTTGTTGACCGTAGAGTAGTTGGAAGGGTGGCTTGCCAGTAGCATAATGGTATCCAATGTTGTATTCAAAGGTGGCCGCAGGAAGGAATTTATCCCTTTCAATTTCATGATTATGACTGTGCTTCTGGAGTATCTGGACTAGGCTTCCATCAGTGCACTCTACCATGCTTTTTGTCTGTGGGTAATAGGGATAGATAGTGTCCCAAGTATTCCTTCAGTTGGTTGAGGCAGGGGATGATATAACAGGTGAAATTAATGTCATTGTCAGTCATCAGAATCTGGGGGTAGCCATTTTTGTATATGATGTTATCCATGATAAATGTGGCTGTCACCAGTGCAGATTGGTTTGGAATTACTTTGGCTTCTATCCATTTAGTCAGATGAGCAACAGCCATAATGATGAACATGTTGTGACTGTTGATAACTGCCAAAGAGCCTTGTGACAATTCATATGTGAGTATTTTTGCAGGTGAGGGCTGATTTGGCCATAATAAAGATCAAATGGCTAGAAAACAGGTAAATGTTGGTTAGTTTTTTGATGTAGGTTGAGGCCAAGACAAGTGAGAGATTCAAGCCAGGAAAATTGAGCAATAGAGGTCTTTGATTCATACAAGGGAAAGTAGAAAGGTCCTTTCTAAAAGGAAAGGATGAACTGGAGGAGTTCTGGGATCTTGGGACCAACTGTGGGGGATGTGCATTTGAACACCTTTACCTAGGGTGGAGGGGTAAAGTTTCTCCCCATGATTGTCAAGTAACTTTGATAAAGCCTTGAAGCTACTGAGCAAGATTGAATATACCCAGAACCATCATTGAGGTGGCTTTCCAGAGAAACTGATGCAGAAATTGATGATTTGGAGGTTTCCAGGAAATAAAGTTGATTACTTTACACTTGAAAGCTCAAACAAACCAATTGAATGAGTAAAAACAGTGACAAGACATGGAGAGTGTCTGTTACTGATGGCATAAGATGTAGTTCACTGATTGGGGCTACGTCTAAGTTGATTCACTTTTAGAGAATTATTGTCTGAGTCTGAGGTGTTGACTGATGAAGACTAGCAGAATAGGGGAAGACAGTTGTGGTGAGCAGCAGCAAGCAGGAGCAGAAGGACTAAGTAAAGGCTATCAGAAGAGGCTGGAAACCAAGAAAAATCAGAGGTATTAAAAGAAAAAAATTAAATAGATAATCAGGAAAATATTTAAAAAGATAAAAAAGATAAAGGAAATAAAAGAATTAAGAGAAAGAAATAACTAAAAATAATTAAAAGAAATAAAATAATTAATGTTTGAAGAAATGAAAAGATTAGAAATAAGAGGGAAAGACAAAACAGTTAAAAGTAGGTGTAATAATTTGTTGCAACCAAGTTTCCAGACTTGCCTGCTAATATATCTTACAATACACAGGGGGTGCTTGATGAGTTTCTTCCAAGACGTATCTAAAAGCATGGACCAATCAGATGGTAATGCCAAATTGTGGGCACTATCTTCTAATTAGGAGAGCTGCCAATTTGACTTGGTGATCTCTTCACAAGTTATTTCTTGGCTTCAAACCTTACATGGAACCTGCCACCATGGCACCCCTTGTGACCTGGTGGCTTTCCCCATATAGTATATTAATCACATTATTCTATAATAAACAACACATTATTATCATTTCTGTCCTTTCTATTGGACTGTTGTCTTCCCTAATTCAAATACTGAATCCTCCTTGGTTCAGTTGCAACACAGGGAACAACCACTAAGCCCCAGACAGGGTTCAAACCCTCAAACGCTGGGGCAGCAAAGCAAAAGCAGAAATGACTACCAAAAAATTGAATAATCACCTCAGGAATTGAACCTGAGATCACCCACTGGGGCATTTCAACCAAGCTAGCAGCTTCTGTTTGCAACTGCTTAAATTTAAGCACCCAGAAGCCAATGGCTTGTGTTAGAGCCAGTTTTGAAACTGGTTCAGGGGGCTAGTGGGCCCAACTAATTGGGTGCTCTCTGCCCCAATGCTATAAATGGGTAGGGAAGCACCCCAAACATGATTTGAGTTCCCAGTCAAATGATTGGGTCTTGCAACAGATCTGCTATCAAGCAGATCTGTTGCAGGAAAACCCGAAATCAATTGTAACTGATCCAGATCCAGATGGTAAATCCAAACTTTCCAAGATTAATACTGCAGGCCATATGCATGATTGCACTGAAATTCTTCAGCCACCTTTTAGCAGCCAACCTATTGATAAAAGATCCATCCAATCAGTTGCCCAGACCTCCAACTTCTAATCAAGAAGTTTACATCAAATAAGTGCCTAACCCAACCCAAGTCTTCATTTTTTGTTCTCACTCAATCTACATTAAAAGCAGATGGCAGTTTCTAGAATAAACCTAAGACATGGTATAATATGCTTTAGCAACCAGAAGACCTGCACACAACAGGACCACCCAGGAATGATGAATGGTATAAAGTCAGATTTCCTTCTTTCAGTTCAATTAAAGACAACATCAAATAAAGTGAGTGAATCATTCAGTTTTTTTTGCTTTATTAAAATTTCATTTATACATCACCTGTGCAGAAGTCAAACCAGAATACTAGAGAAGTACCCTTGTCCTAAACCCATGGAGTAACAACCAGGACCAGACCCTAGGATGGCTGTCATTCCCTTTGACACCCCTCTTCCTCAGCCCTACATTTGCACTAGAGCTGGGATTGTCATTTTGACCATATTTTGTCTGGCCAAAACTATTGTTCCCAAGCTTGATGCATACCTGTAATACCCAAGTATTGAGGGTAAAACTCAAGTAACATAAGATGGTAGGTCAGGCGGCTCAAAGCCGTTCAAGGCATAAATAATTGGATAGAGGTTTATTGCCTGACAGAAGGCTTTGGCAAGGATATTGCATTGTCTAAGGCTGCCAGCAAGGTACAGTAGTGTAACTGCAGAGATCATGTATTTAGCCAAGTTGGGAGTTGATTGAGATGAAGCCAGAGGTGTACACGGGTTAAAATTCATTGAGTTGAGGCAAGTTGGCTCATTGTACAATATCCCATTTTGGTCCCTGTGGTTCAGTACCAAACTGAGCATAGGTTGGCTGGTTGCCCCCTATCCCAAGGTAAGCTTTCAAGACAGTTGTGAAGATGGTGTAGTTCATCTTCTGACTTGGGGAGAGGTAATGGGTTTAGTAAGGTTACTTGATTAGCCTAGGTAAAGGATTGATTAATGTGATAATATTGAGAAGGATATTCACTCAATGATAGCACAAACTATCATTGAGGGGTTTGTCTTTATTTATACTAGTGGACCTGTAAGACATGATTATTGGAAGGCATAGCATTGGGGAACCAAGAGTCTGAGTTGCATATGTTATTCCCTTTTCTGGATTGGCTTGGTTGGCTGGCAATTGAGAAGGTTTGGCTGGATCCCAGTTTGCATTGGCATAGTGCAAGTTGGGCCTTCTTCATGCATCCAAATTTATTTACTAAATTTGGTGCATGATTTTCATTGTTAGAGAGCCTGTCAGTCCATTCCCCATTTGATAAGCTCCAAAATTGGGCAGTGGTTCCTTCCAAGTTTGTCTTTGGGAAAATTGCCTTTCCTGGTTTCCTGATTTGGCTATTTCCCAAAGGAGTGGATGGGGACTGGCCTGCTGGCATGGGAGGGCAAAGGCTGGCAGGTGGCTGGCTGGCTCATGGGTGCATGGTTTGAGGATGGCTTGCAGGTGGGGCTGGCAAGAGTGGTGGGTGCCTGTGCAGTGGCAGTGGACATCTGCTCAATGACGGCAAGCGTCTGTGTGTTGATGGCAGGCTTCTGCATGGTGGCAGTGTGTATCTGCTTGATGGCAGCAGATGTCTGCACATTGGTGGTGGACGTCTGCTTGGTGACAGCGGATGTCTGCATGTTGGCAGTGGATGTCTGCATGTTGGCAGTGGATGTCTGCTTGGTGGCAATGAGCGCCTTTACGTTGACAGCAGGTGACAGTTTGTTGGTTACACAACTATAAGTGTCAGGAATATTCCTGACAATACTGTCCCCTGGCTGCAGGCTTATTGTACCTGACCAGATCTATGCCTTTCTTGTACTGAGAGTTAGTTACAAGATACCCTGATAAATGAAACTCCTTCACTGCACCATAGTACCTGACAACTCCTGGCTCTGACAAAAGATTCTAGAATACAAAGGTTTAATACAGTAGTTTTCAAACCTGTTGATATAAATGTATATTAGTCAGTTTAGAACGCATGAACTCAGTCTAAAAACAAAATCAAAAATTAAGAATTTTATATTAAATTACAATAGATTTGGATCCACTTTAATTTTGTTTTTAGACTAAGTTCATGTGTTCTAAACTGACTAATATATATTTATCTCAACAGGTTTGAAAACTACTGTATCAAGTTAGAGATATATTCTTGGAATTATTTGTTATTTGCTTTTTGTATTTGTCAAAACAGCAGGGTTGACCCACCAACAAGGTTCCAACTAAGCGGGTTCGTGACCCACAATACGACTTCCCAGTGACCTAAAGCCTAATGCAGAAGTCAACTGGAATTCCCAGAAACAGCAACATAAGTTAATGATGATCCCATATGATAGATACTTTGATTTAGTGCTTGGCTCATTACCAGGATCAAGCCACCCCCTTCATCATCCAACCATATGATCACCACAATCATGTTCCTGATATCCAAAATTCACACCTGCTGTATAATAACCATCTCTCAATAAAAAATATTATCTAGTCTTCAAATATTTTTCCCTTGTAGCTCTGCTAAAACAGCACAGTTAAGACATATTCTAAACAGGATATCACATTTGGACATGAAATGGTATTATACTTTAAACTCCTGCATATCTTCAAAGCTTTAGTCATAAGGTTTATATCTTTGAGTTTTTGTTTTACCCCCAAAGGAAGTAATAAAGTGTGTGTCACTTGACGGGATGAGACCCAAGTACTCACACCTTGACATATTTAATTGCTGCATGAGCCAGTTTTACCCACCCATGGTTAATATCTTTATGGCATACTTTCAAATTTTAGATTGACTGAAGATGAGTTGCTTGGAACAGCTACTTTTAAGCTTCATCACCCGTAAAGAAATATGCTTTACAGTTTATCTTGGCTTATCTCAGTACAGGTTAATTCCTTTGAAGCACAAATCATTCAATTTTAATAAACATAAAATCATTAGGAAAAATATCCAGGATAGTGATTAAAGCAAAAAAACTTGACCCTATTTCTAACTAGTACTGCAACTTAGAAAGTAAATTTATGCTTACTCTAAGATTAGCTTGGCTTATTATAAAATACAAAAAAAAAGTTGCAAAGCAAACACTAAAGCTACACTTGCTTAATTAGGTGTAACACAGAAGTGATGAATATAATTTAAATAGTGGGCTTCTTGAAGGTTAATAATCTGACTGCCAAATCTTAATTGATAGGTCAGTGTCAATTGAACCAGAAGCTATCATATTTTCGAGGGGATGGCAGGCTACAGCAAGTACAACATCTAAAAAGATTAACAAAAGGAATTCAAATGACAAATACCAGTATGCCCCTCAATCCTCTGCACAATATCTCTTGTATTGAGATTCCAGAGATAGATGTGATGATTTTCTGATCCAGAAACAATCCATTTACCACCAGTGACTGAAAACGATGAAAATATGCAGTATTTAGAATTTTTGTGCCCAGTATATGTCTTCTGACACTTAGAATTATGAATATTCCATAATCTTAGAGTGTTATCTAATGCAGATGCAAGGATAAATTTTCCATTGGGGGAGAATTTAACATGGGAGCTAGATATTCAGTCAGTAGTATATCCACTAAACAAATAAAGTACAGTTGAGGACTATCATCATCATGTAGTGTTTTCAAACATTGACCTGTAACTGTATCCCAAATACGGCTTAATGTTAGAGTTACATATTAAAGAATCTTACATCAGACCATCATATGAGCAGGAAACAATCATTGTGCCATCTTTGTTGAAGTGCACAGCAGTAACAGGCTCACTGTGAGCTGGCAGTGTTAGGACACATGACCCTATAAATAATAAAATGAATTGAATACATGCTTTAAATTTTCAGAAATAATAATAAAACCCACCTTTCTTGGCTTCCCAGATTTTTATGCTTTCATCAAATGAGCCAGAGACAATAAGATTAGAGGTTGTGTTATAGTTTACACAAAATACATAGTTGTTGTGCCCTTTAAGAATTTTAGTAGTTTTTCCCTATAGTTTAAGTCAGTAGAAAATAGCAAAAGGCCTATAAGGAAATAAGAAAGTAAAATATTCCTAGAATAGTATGAAATTCAAAATACCGTTTCAAAATCCCATATTCTGAGGGTCTTGTCATCAGAAGCAGAACATAAAGAAAGTGAATCTGAGGCCCAAGCAACATCTGAAATTCCTAAAGTATGACCTTCTAGGACTTTAACGCGTTTTCCAGAAAGAGGATCCCAAATAATTACTAGTCCATCTGCAGCTATACAAATTTTAGAATTTGGAAATCTAATAAGCTAAAAAATAATTAAAAACTTTGTAATAAGCCATAGGAGAAATCTCAAAAAAGAATTCAATACCTGTTGATGCAAGATATTTTCCATTGGGAGAAAATTTGACTGAAGAAATAGATTTTTTGTGACCAGTCAAACTGTGCCGCAAAGTATAGTTGGGCAGAGTAGTTTCAGTTTTTGGATCTGATTCTTGTGCAGATGAAGGAACTGGTTTGGCTGGAATTTTATTGGAGTAGGTGGGATAGGAGCTGAGTTCCTGAGGTGAATCAAGCTCTTTCACTATGCTAGGTTTATAAAGTGGGCTTTCATCCTGGTGCTGAGCTAGCACTCTCTTGCCTCCCAGTGAATAATACTCTGGCTGCTCTGGATTTCTACCTATCTTTTTTCCTCCTAGAGAATAATAATCTCCAGGCTCAGGATTTCTAGTAAACCTTTTACCAGCGACTGTACTTGTTTCATTATTTTCTGAGACTCTCGTCAGCCTCTTCCCTGATTGCATAAGCATTTCACGGTCAGGGGCCCTCGAGATTCGTTTACCACCACTTGATGGACGAGGGTCATCATCATAGCTAACAATATGTGACCGCTTTGATTCTCTATCACCAGGATAACGTTCTGCCATTTTTATTTATGTACTCGCTTTTATTTATATTAATAACAACTTAATAACTCAAAGTAACCTTGATAAAAGTGACTCTATCTGAGTTAAAGGATACAACACATCTAAAGCATATTTGACTTTCAGTGTGAGAGCTCGATTTTTTTGGCTGAAAGAAACGATTACGGACGAAGCTTATCCACCTATTCGATTTGATGTAAGGTCAGCCTATTGTAAACGAGCTTTCCGTTTTCGTCATTAATATAAACGCTAAACGAACTCCCATTTTGAATCGTTGTTATTAAAATCTGAGAGCCCTACCTGATATTATTGGCTCAATGCCATAGTTCGATTTTCTCCTTTCCTTTACCTCTCTTTTACCAAGTAAGCGAATTTATGATGTCGCCTAAATCGGATGTATTGTTTCATTTACCTTTATCCTTTAAGCTTCAGAGTTTTCATAGCGAAATGGTAAATTCAAAAGATTTAATATAGTGACGTTGAATTAATTGGTGAAAGTGGTCGTAAACCAAAGGTCAGTGAATAGAGAAAAATTTACTAAGGAGTTTGGGCCCTTTTTAATTTTAAAAAAACTTCATCGGTAAGAATCAATCACTTTTTTAATAACACTGAGGAATCGGCAATTTGGGAGAATAGTTGTCAGAGAATAAACAGTTTAATGGATTAGAGCTCAAGTTCAAAGCAATGAAATCATGTCAATTCACTGCATCATGATATTTAATATATAAAAATAAGCAAAAAATTTATACCTACAATTAAAAAATAAACTTAACTCTGACAGAATAAAACCTTCTGAAAATAACACAATACAACATGCACTATACTAACAATTTAAATGCAAATAAAAGTCTTAAAATAATTTCAAAAAAGAATAACAGAGCTAACTAGCCTGCAGGAATCCAAAAATATCAAAATCAACAACCCTTATTAATAGCAACTACCTTAAACAAACTAAAGATGTAATTTCCATAATAACATATATAACCAAATATACAATATACTGTACTTTTCAGAGCTGTTGCAATGGACAAGCCAAAGTCAGATCATAGCTAGCTTAGTCATGCATCAAACCAAACATATCTAGCACAATTTTTTCAGTAATGTTAGGGGTAAAAAGCCATTAATATTTTTAATGTGTCACAGAAAATACACCAAACACCAGTAAAAAGATAGCTAAATTCAAAGCTGATGATACCCAACTGAACAAGAGAACAAATCAAACTCAGGCAAAGATATTCCATATTTCAAAACAACACCTGTATATATATTATTTCTTCATAAAAATTACACTTAAAACATAGAATCATTACACAGAGATCACATAAAAGTCACCTATACAGCAAGCAATCCCAGTCAAATAATGTTGTATTTTCACTTTATTTTAGTGAAGGTAAGTCCCAAAAAGGAAAGAAAAATATCCACAGCCAACTTAGTGAATTTTATTTAGGGAATAGGGAATGCAACTTAAAATTCAGTTCTCTTATCAGATCATTTAAATTTTAGCTAGTAAGTTTATAATAAAATTCAACTCATTAAACCTACAAGCCAAAGCTATATTTGTTTTTTGTAAGAATTTAATTGAGTCTTTAAAGGGGTTTTTGCAATTGATAGTAATCTTTCTATTATCAACACTCAGTATCAAGAGCTTATGGCAGGCAACAACTAAGAGCATGGGGCTAATACAGCTGGCATATATGCCCAACTCTTTAACTACACTCAGTAGGATGAAGAGATCTATGTTCCTGCCATTAAAACTGGTGACTTGTTGTTTGTATATCATTTGGAAACCACCACTGATCAGGGCAATCACCAAGCCTGTGTATAAGATAACATTAAAATCAAACTATCTTTGGCCAATGAACCCATCATTATATCCACTTTGTTGCAATGTAATGCCCTAGAATTGAGAGTACAACTCTGGAGGTGTGGGGGAGCAAGGTTAACATGAGGAATTGTGTTGGGCCAGTGACTATTAGATAGATGGTCATGAACCATCTAAAAGCCTTTTAATGAACATTAAATCCCACAAAGTTCCCTTAAAAGTAAGTCAGAAATAGTATACTGTGGTGTATATTGCCAAGGATGTGGTGGATCTGGGCAACACCATAGGCGGTCAGGTGTGTATGATTTGGAGTTTAGTTGTAATGACTCCTGATAGTAGACATATTCAGTGTTGTTGGGCATTGATCAACACTGGGTAAATGTTTGCTGATTACCCCCAATCCCAAGGCATGATATTATAACAGCAGAGAAGAAGAGGTGATTCATCTTTGGTCTTGGTTAGGGGAATCTAAAGCTGTAAGTTCACTTGTCTGGTGAACTAAAAGCTGTTCTATTGATACACAGTTGAGAGTATTCACTCAATAATAGTACAACCTATTGCTGAGGATTGAATTTATTAAATACTTGGCTGAAAGATGGGAAAGGCATGGTTGAAACACTGAACTGGGGTACCCATTAATCTAGATTGGCCCTGGATTGCTTTTCTGAGTTGGTTTCCAATTAGTTGAGGCACAACTTTTAGACATGTTTTATCTTTAAGCTCTCCTGTATATATAGGGGCTTCAGCAGGAAATGGGGTTTCTGCTATGACCCTCTGTTTTAATCTAGTGGAAAGCTGTTATGTTTAGTATGAAGCTTAAATCTCCTATTACAACTTATATAGTAATTTTCAAATCTATTGAGATAACAAAAAATCTCAGTCTAAAAACAAAAAAAAAATCAAGAAATTTATATTAAATTACAATATATTTGGATCCACCTTGATTTTGCTTTTAGACCAAGTTGTATTTGTTTTAGACTGAGATTTTTTGTTTATCTCAACAGGTTTGAAAACTACTGTATGGGTTTTCACAGCTTCAGGACGCCTCATTAGGCCTGATGCCACCTGGTTCATCAGGTGAACCTGTCAGGAACCCAAGGTCACCTAGGTTGCTGTCAGAGAAGCAGCAAGTCCTACTTGTCACTGTACAACAGTTATCTCAAGTGATTGGTCAAATAAAATCACTTATAATTATTAAAATCTTAGGTTAGATTTTAATATTTTTAGAGATAGGCTTTATAATTTATGTGAATATAAATTCTGAGGGAAAAACAGGAATCTTTATAAATAAGTTTAAATCCCCATAATTAATTAGGCCAAACTGATTAATGAGATGAAGATGAAATCAATTAAAGCACTACTTGAGACTTAGTGTCTCAGTAAATGATTAATTAACCAGGAAGGTTAATTAAAGCCCAGGAATAAATTTAAAAGGATGTTAATTTCAGGGTTTAGAAATATCTTGATTTTTTTGAGAGGTGTCACAGAGTTAAAGTTATTAAGCTTCCAAATATAGTGAAAATGTTGTTTTTCATAGAGTTTAATAAGTCAGACTTTGTTAAATAGAGGTGATGTTATCTCTAGGTTTGATCAGCTTTTTAAAAGTTAAATTTTTTAAGAGCTTAGATTATTAGATTAATGATATGCTATTATAGCAGAGGAAGTAGGCAATACTTCAAGCTATGTTAAGAATTCCCAGGTAATAAATCAAGGTTATTCAGGAAAAAGGTCAATTATGTTCTTGTGGGATCAGAAATAAATAATTACTACTAAATTAGGATCAGGGATGTTTGATAAGATTATCTCCAAGGATTTTAGGGAGACCCAAGTAGGATCTCAAAGTGAGAGGGGTTTTTAGCCGGGTATGTCACAAGCAGTATATAAATGAAAATTTTAATATTCAATAAAATAATCATCTCTACATTAGTAGCTTTCCCATCACTATCTTTTCAGTTTATCATGTTTATGCTATTCAGTTTCAAAAAAGTGAAGTTTGGGGTATCGAGAGTTGAAAGTTCAGCACTATAAAAATAAACTTCCAAGATCTTTCTAGGAGATTCTTGGGAGAATATGGAGATGGTTAAGACTTTTCTAGGTGACTTAATAGCAGATGATAAGCTGCTTTTGAGGAGCTTTACTCTAATTAATTTCCCAATAAAGAGACACTGGCCTTGGGAACAAGGTTTTTGCCTAGGTCCCAGTAAATATTCTTCAGGGGTTTGATGAAATTTTTGAGCAGATGAAAGCCACTGCTGATAGTGAGATAGAAGGACTAAAATTGAGGGAATCAAAAAAGTGTTGAGATTATGGCCAATTAGAGAGATGAAAATAAATAAGTAAGAAATGAGACAATGTATAATCAAAATTCTCTAAATTTTTACAACAAGAATAATCTAATGATAAAAGCTGTACAGTAATGAAGATGGTAAGTGAAACTAAAATGTCCTGGATCTTAAACATTCCTATAGCAAGTCTTTTTTCTCTTATTACTATGAAACTCCCCTGTTAAGAATCAAGAAAATAGGTAGTGTCTCAAAATATCTTATCACCTTGCAGCAAGCACTTTCTGCTGCCCCAGAAGCCATAATCTATGAGAGTGCCATGCTTCTCACCCTCATTATAAATGGGTTAAAGTCCTTAAATGCAAGTGAGTGCCTATGAGGTGTTGCACATTCATTGGTAACTCTTACAAGGCTATTGGAGAAGCAAAACCAAGTCATAACAGGGTTTTAGAATAATAATGACTCATATGCACTGCCTTGTCTCACATCTAAAAGCTCTTTAATCAATTAGGTTGCCACCCGCTCTTCCAACAAGACAACACAAATCCTTGCAAAGGGGAGCTCCAGATAGCACAGAGAAAAGGTTTAAAAAGGCTGGAGGTTGTAGATATGAGAGGATCTATAACCCTGCTTGATCAACAAACTCAATATCTCTTAACCAAAAACCTCTGTGATTATAATATGCAAAAAGCTGAAAT
>QTSX02004412.1:0-211290 GCA_014839935.2 Entomophthora muscae
CATGTGTATTGTAAGATATGTTAGCAGGTGAGTGCAGAAACTTGGTTGCAACAGAGAGAATTAGAGAAGCTGCTAAAAGACCTTGAATCAGCAATTGCTGAAATTAAAGAGATTGACTGCAAGGTCAAAGCAAGAGTTAATTCTGCCGTCCTTGAAGGGGACAAAATAGACAAGGTGTCCGCAAAGGCCCTTATGACCAAAGTACCAGACACCCCAGAGAAGACAATTGAGCGCTTACTAAATATTCAAAAAACTGTGGTCAAGGGCCTCTAGTTCAAGTCATTTTCACTCTCTGTGTTGTCTGTCTGGACAGATGACCCTGAAATATATGCCCATCTCAAGACGGCCAAGCGCTCCAGAGAGAGGACACAGAATTGCCCACTCAACTTCTTGCGCCAAGAATGGCCAAGCCGGCCAAGGCTGCGGACAAGGAAGAAACACAAGAAGGTAACCTAAAAAATAAAATTAATAAATTATCAAAATACTTACCTTTTTTTAGAAAACATAGACAGTGAACTCTGCCTGGTCCTGGTCCCTTTTGTCCCCCCACCTTCTACGCTAACTACACCACTTATGTGGCCAAGCAGCTGTATCTGTCCTCCCTGTCTTGCAGGAGCTGTATGACTGTATCCACGGGTTCTTTCCTATGTTGCAAGAGGCATTGGCCAGGGTGACACATGGCAAGGGGGCATCCAAGTGGGAAGTTACTGCCTACAAGGATGCCCAACTGGTCCGCCTAGACCCAGTATCCCTCAGTGGAGTTTACTGTATAAACTCCATTGAGCTTGTTTAGGACGTCCTGGAGACGCTCCCATTCAAAAATATACCAGAGATGGGCCAGTCCCATGCGGCTGCTTTCTTCTGCTTTCCAGTGGAGCACACAATATCTTACCTGTTGGAGAACTTTGGGCGCGTGGTGTCAAAATTAGCTGTTGCAGATGCAACAGCCATCAAGAAAACCAAAATTCTCCTGGCAGACTTTGGGCTGGCCTGGAGTGCCAACAAGACAGGGGTCCCTCAAGCAATGGAGCTGAACTTTGCTAAAACAAAATACTAGAAAAAAATAAGCGCAGTATATAATAAGCTGTGTGAGTTTACTGAAGCCTTTGCTGGACAAAGGTTTCATCTGGCTGTTTACCTGGGTTCCTGTTTTACTTCAGGATGAGCACTGATGTGGAGGATCTTGATAGGGTCCTCCTAGGGATTGACAAGGCCAGGCTCTCCCTGGATGGGAAGAAAATCCCCCGGGTACAAATTGGTGGACCACATGATACAAGATGCCCTGGTCCTGGCTGGAATTGACGGGTTTGCAGCCCTGCCAGAGAAGCTGCTGCTTCACTCCTACCTGACCGTACTCCCTTTCACCAGCAGGCAGGAGTATTTTAACCAGGGTGTATCCACCGTCCATGGTGTGGCAGTGAAGGTTGTGTGCCACCTTTATTGCGGGGTGGGTACATACTGCCAAACCCACTATAGGCGCTCCTAATTTATTCTCTATACCAATAAAAATATTTATACTTTATATTATTTTTACTATAATAAATTTTTATAATTTTTATTTCAGCAAACCAGTTTTGCAAAATATATTGCAGAAACAGTTTTCATAAAAGCATAAAATTATACATTAATAAAATAAATTCTAACTTGTACATTTTACATTTAATTTTTTAAAACTATTTTTATATTTATTTGACAAAAGTGATTTAAATATTTTTGTGTAATCCAATATTGAGCATTTAGGATTACCTCAGATGGCATAATTAAATAATATAAAATAAATAAATTACTAACATCCATTGATGGTCCTGCTTAATGTGATTGCAGGCTTGGAAACATCTAAATATAAAATGATAATTAATAAATCTTGAATAGTAAATTAGAGAATATAAAAGAGTTGGACACGCTAAGCCTTAAATGGATTGGATGTTTGACTAGGCACGCAGGGATGAAAAAATCAGTGTGGTCATAGAATTTGGCCATGGTCTCAGCTGGTAGGGTGTGGATCCCGGCCTGCAGCAAATTAAAGAGGTCCTCAGTCCCAGTTGGGGTTCCTTGCTTGACAACTTTCTTGAGCCATCCAAAGTCTTCCTTGATGGTATTTAGGAAGGGCAAATAGGTGGGGAGGAAGAGAGGGTGCAAATTTGCCGTGGCCAATTGCTGGGGGCCCACTGCAATGCTAGTGTCAATCATTGGGAATTCCTTGAGAATATCAGCCACCTTATGGAGACCAATGTTGTCCAGCACAATGACGTTGGTGAATCCCAAGCTTGTGCGCCTCATGTGCTCCTGGACCAATGGAGGAATGATAGAAAGGTCCTGCTGTTATGCAAACCCAATATCATTTTGTTGTAACTGTGCTGTTTTAGCAGAGTTACAAGGGGAAAAAGATTTAGAGGATAGATAATAATCTTTATTATGAGATAGTGATTATATAGCTATTGTGAATCAATGGATAGAAGGAACATGATTGATGATCACACGGCTGGATGGAAGAGGGGGTGGCTTGATCCTGTTAATGAGTCAAGCACCAAATCAAGGTATCCACCGTGAGGGATCATCATTTGCTCATGTTGACTGATTTGGTAATCCAAGATGACTTCTGGGTTTGGCTTCAAGTGGCTGGGTAATTAGATTGCAGGTCACAAACCCGCTTGGTTGGAACCTTGCTGGCGGGTCAAGCCTGCGGTTTTGACAATTTGGTAGAGCTCAGCCCTCTTTGGATCAAGGAGAGCCACCATTGAATAGGCTGTGGCACAGACTGCAGCACGCCAAGCCATCCCGTTGTTTGAGCCTTTTGGGACATAGCCATACTCATTCTGTATAGACGAGGTAAATGCTGAGTCATCAATGTAATAGAATTTGACTGTCCCCTTGTCTTTGAGGGCAGTGTACACCTCTGCGTATTTTTTCCGGGTCTTGACATTGGCTGGGCTGTTTCTGTTGTAGGGAGATACCCCGAGCTTTTTCCAGGAAAATTGCATTCCCTTCACCATAAGGTAGTAAAAGAAAATCAAAGCCTCAACCCCAAAAGTAGATTTGATCATGACCTGAATATTTTCCAGTTCAAGATGGCAGTCCCAGGTTATCCAATGGCAGATTGCCCATTTGTGCTTCTTGGTGAGCATGGTAGAAACGCGCAAGTTGGGCAAGCCCATGAGGCATCCCCATTTTTACCCCCAATCAGTTCAAAGTAAAGACTTGGTTTTTTTAAAAAAAAAATGGTAGAAACGTGCAAGGATTTCTCCACAGCAAGGACACAGCCAGTATTGATGAATTTGTGGAAGGTCTTGCTGGCGTACTTGGGATCCACTCCAACAATGGTTGTGGCTGCCTTGTAGTCACCAGATTCACACATTAGCTTGAGCAAGATAATGTGTTTGATATCTGGGATGCGCTTCTAAGCTGGCTTAGTAGGCTCAGATGAACTGGGATCCTGATTGGTGACAGGCTTGCAAGGTATGGGCACCTTGGTGTAGAAGGCTGCAACCTTTTTGAGCACTAACTGTCCCTCATTAGTTTGATAGAACTCTGGCCCCTTGTTCTCCTCCTGATTACCATCACTGACTTAGGGCTTGTAACTAGCATTAAGTACAGGCTTCACCTTCTCCAGCATGGCTGACAGGACCTACTCTTGCCTGTGCACAACGTCAAACACAAATGAAGTAAGTTCTACCTCCTTGTCTCTAAATTTCTTGATGAAGGTAACCTTGGTAAGCTTCTGGGTCAGCTTTGGGACCTGAGGGTTTATGCTCCGCATCCTAGCAGCTTGTGCTCCTCAGACCAGCTGGGTCAGTGCAGTGTCACTATGGAACTCTCCTCTCCCGTCTCCTCCTTGAGTAGGCACTTGGGTTGCACTAACTCTATTCTTTGACCCGCAGGGGCAATCACAACTGCAGCGCACAACAGGTGCAATGGTACTCTGTTGCTGTGTTCCTTCAATTTTAAAATTTAATAAAATATTAAATAAAACTCAATTAAGTTACTCCCTAGTTTTAATTTTTGCTTTTATCTGAATATGGATATTCAATTAATATTTTTCCCTCCCAATATCCCAATTATAGATTTTTTATTTCTTAATTAGTTGTTTCTGGTTTTACAACACCCATTTTAGAATACCCAAAAATATTTCCACCCATTTCCCCAGATTTTACGCCAAATTAAGCACCCAAAACAATATTTTTAAAATTTATTTTTCAGATCTGTGTCTTGTTTTAGATACCTTTTTATCATTCTTGATTACAATCCATTGCACACACAGAGTGAGTGATTTTGTTTACATAGTGAGTTGCTATTATGTTTTGTTTTTGGATTGAGTTTTGACACACTGCGCTTGGACGTATTTTGTCACCAATTCACATAGTAAACATATGGGTCATTATTTTAGGGATTAGGCCATTTTCTAATACACATGCTGCCCAAGTCGCAGCATAACACAGTTCAATTTGAAAAAATCAAATTACAAATGTTTATATTTAAAACAGTAATAACTCAACAAAAAGTTAATATTTTTTCACACTGTAAACTATAAAAATGAAGCTAAGAATCTTATCTTTCCATTGATGTTAAAATAGTAATATATATATAAGAATTGAATATTATAGAAAAAGCAATTTAAAAGATCATATGTCGGATTTTATTATATTATTTTGATAATGAAATAAAATAGATTGCTTAAAGCTAAAAAAAGTTAAATTTTTATTAAGTAATATATGCTTTTTATTTAACGAAATTAAAGATAAGATCAAGAGCATCATTTCCGCATTTTATTTTATTTAAAAAGCTTAATTATTTAGGATTTTATGGTAGTTTGAAGTTAGGACATTAATTTATTTGCTGTTTAGATGAATTTTGAGGTTCAAGTGAACTGCAAACCTCAAATTAAGCATTTTTTAAATAAAATTCTTTAATATTTTATCATTTTAAAAATATGCGGAACAGTTATGAGTTAATACATCATTTTAATTGATTTGCATAGATTACAAAGAGGATATGATGTAATTTGATGCTTAACTGATACACATATATCACTTGTGTATGAAAGCTGGGGATTTCATTTATTATAGAAATATAAATTCAAGTTGAAATTGTAAATAAAGCTGTCACATATGTCTTTCAGAATGGTGTCATAAGGCTTGGTATATAAGAGCTAAAGCACCACCTAAGGTTTACTTCAAACCATCTTCACAAAAAGATATAATTCCTGCAACCAGCACTCTTTTGCAAGGCATCTCTACAAAGCATCTCTTTATCATCAATCAAAAATCCAATATTATGGAATCTGTTAACTTTACTTCTGCCATGGAGCTATTTTCTTCACTGGAGCATCAACAAAAAGAGAAAGAATTGCTATGCTAAAGAAATCATTCCTCTTTGTTTCTGGAGGCAATCTTAATTACTTCATCAATCACTTCCTCACTCAAACTGAGTTTGGAAAAACTGAGTTCATTCCTTAAATTCAAAATCAGAAACTAAATGGGATAATTGACAACTTAAAGGATCTTCTGAAATCTGCTCCTCAAAAGCATCTCCCAGCCTTGAGATCTCTGGTTACTTCCAGTTACTCTTTAAAAGAGCTTACTGATATGGGATTTAATATAACCAAAAGTGAGTTTGAATACTCAAGAAAAATAAATAAAAATAAAAATGTAAGCTCAAACAAAAAAAGCCAAAAAGATAATAACTATTCATTAAAAAAAGAAATAATCAAAAAAATAATTAAAAAACTGCTGGAAAATTCCTTTGAAACAAGCCAGTTTACAAAAAAAGCACCAGAAAAAATTTATAAAGACATTGAAAAAGAAGTGAATGAATATTCAACTGAAATAAAATATTCTCTATTAAAAACAAAAAAGAAACATATGAAAA
The DNA here is from genome assembly GCA_014839935.2 of Entomophthora muscae. Classification (NCBI taxonomy): domain Eukaryota; kingdom Fungi; phylum Entomophthoromycota; class Entomophthoromycetes; order Entomophthorales; family Entomophthoraceae; genus Entomophthora; species Entomophthora muscae. The sequence goes on from QTSX02004412.1 coordinate 5,866, forward strand.
TATGAAAATAAAAATGAAATTTCAATACCACTTTCAACTTATTATAAATTAATACCAAAAAATATAATAAAGAGTAAAAAACAAACCAACATGTGTAATATTTGTAACTTAAAATAATCCTTAGAAAAAAGAAAAGAAGAATGTGAAAGTAAAAACTTATTATTGCCAGAATCTATAAACAGTGAATTAAAAGCTATTAATTAGCACCAAGACTTTTATGCTCATCAAAATAGGGAATATAAGAAAGATATCAATGAATTGGATAATGAATCATGCATTATAGTCATAGATTTTAAGGAGGATTTAAAAGTTGGTGGTGGTCCAATTGAAACCAATAACTGTTTTTATTCCAAAAGACCTATTTCTTTATTGGGGTTTGCATTGGTATTTAAAGAAAACAATAAAGTTAAATATGAATACCATGACTTTTTATCTCAAATATTGTCTCATTATTCTTTGTTTTCAGGTGAATGTCTAATAAGTCTTCTTAAATCAGATAAGTTTAAAAAAATAATATCAAAGTATGGACTGATAATGAAAACCATTTTAGATCCTATGAATTCTTATATTATCTATTTAAAGAGGTACCACAATATATTAAAGGGTCTATTAAATACAATAGATTTGTAGAATGTCATGGGAAAAGTATTGTTGATGGTCACTTTGGTGTAATATCAAAAACATTAAAAGAGAAAGAAAATCAGCTTTATATTAAGAATATAAATGATATTAAAAATATTTTTGAGCAAGAAGAAAAAAGAAAAGAATTATATAAATTAGCGCTATCAGGCTCAAATATTTCTCAAAAGTCATTCTTTTATATTTATGAGAGAAAAGTTAGGCCTATAAGGAGAGAGCTCAAAGTTAAAAATCTGTGCATTAATCTTTCATATTCGATGAAAGATGGGAAGTTGTATACTTTGCCTTTAACATTTGAAAGTTTCTCAGAATATTCTGAGATAACTTATCATTTGAAATCACGTGATGATACCAGAGAAACAAAAATATCAGAAGATGCTAGTGGTGCACTAGGGCAAGTTCATGAAGTAGGGCAGCTTACTAGAGGGTGTATTTTAAATAGAGTTATCAGTCTTTCAAAAACAACAACCTTTTTTGAAACAAACTAAGAATATTTATGATGAGCCAAAGATAGGGTATAGCATTTATAGCTTTGGGGCTGCTATTACTCTCCCATGCAACTCATCATAAATATTTTTAGCTTGTAGTATGTAGTAGCACTTAAGATATTTCCAGCAATATTATAAGGTGCAATTTTCAATTATAAAATTGATAAATTATTTTTTTTAAAAATATCTAAGCCCAAGATCAATTAAAGATTTGACATTGATTGTATTTTAATCTTTCTGAATAATTTGAATATGAATAATGTAATTAAGTTATAAAATAATCAGTCCAGCGCTTTGGCATAACAAGAAAAATAATGACCCATATGTACACCAAAAGTCAACACACTGTCAAAACAGCAGGCTCAACCCACCAGCAAGGTTCTGAGCAAGCAGGTTTGTGACCTGCAATCTAATTACCCGGCCACTCAAAGCCAGACTAGGAAGTCAACTCAAATTGCCAAATCCAACAACATGAATAAATGCTGATCCCCTACGGTGGATACCTCATTTTGGCGCTTGACTCATTACCAGGATCAAGCCACCCCCTTCACCATCCAACCGTGTGATCAACACTATCATGTTCCTGCTACCCACAATTCACACCAACTATATAATCATTATCTCTCAATAAAGAATATTATCTAGTTTTTAAATATTTTCCCCTTGTAACTCTTCTAAAACAGCACAGTTACAACATTGGTAGCACAGGTAGGTTCTCCATCCTACCACATCTTGTAAAATTATGCCTTTTGCCCGTACTTGCCGCAGTCAACAAATCCTTGACAGAATCATGTCTGGCCTCCCACTTGACTGGACTCTGTACACCCCTGGTACCAAGATACCTGATGGCTTTGTCCTGTACCAGAACACAGTGATCCCACTACCCGCCTTTAACACCATGTCTGCACAAGAGTTCTTCCAGACAGCCACCACCATTCTGCAACCAACCAACAAAAACACCATGCCTGCCTATGTAGCCCAAAGACTACAAATTGCTGCCTTGGAACCTTTTGCTGGGGCCAACAACAACAACGCTGCTGCATGGATCCATTCTGCCCAGAGCAAGCTGGCCAAGATGGAATGCCTGAAGCAAATTTGGATTGCGGAAATCTCCATTCAACTGACCCACAACGCTGGCACCTGGGGTAACATGTGGCACAAAGAACACACCGAGAAGATCTTGGATACCTTCAAACAAGACTTCTTGGGAAGGTTTGTGCTTAAGGACATGGTGCTCATGATCATACATCAAGTAAAGAACTTAACCCAGATGGGCACCGTGAAGGAACTCACCCGCGCCTACAAGGAACTCCAACTTTGTGCACCCTCTGATATGGCCTTTGATACCCCAGCCACACACCTCATGTACTATGACGCCCTTAAATTGCATGTAATGAGGCAAGTGAACCTGGACCAGGTGAATAACCTGCAAAGCTTGTATTGCAAGGCAGAGAAAGCAGAACAAACCTCCAACACCCTTCATAAGGCACAAACTGGAAACAAGAGAGGCCCAAGGATTCTCACACGGGCAGGAGCTCCACTTGAATACCCCCTGGAAACAACAGGAATTACACCAACCATAAACTCACAGGTTCAAATGGACATGGAAGTGTTAACAATGGCCAGTCAAATTGTACCCATTTATGTATCACTGCCACACAAGGCAATCAAGACAAGGGAAAAGCCTGGGGAGAGCATTAAGCAAGCCAAGCTCTCCCCACACAGCTCCTGACTTGCACAACAATGAGTACCAACCTAAGGACGTGGACCAATGCCCAATGATCCAAGTACCCTCAGAAGACCCATTACTTTAAGCCATTGTCAGACATCCCAATAAACTGATGTCTTATCTGTTCTGTTTTTACAGTTACACAGGCTTAGCACTCCTGGACTTGGGCGTGTATCAAACCCTAGTCAACAGCAGCTTTGTGTACAAGTTCAAGCTAGCCACTAATCCTTTGCAGATTAAAAATGTGGTTCTAGCTGATGAACATCACATTGCCGTGACAAGGGAAGCCGCCCCCTTCTCTGTCATGCTCAAGAATCTACACTCCACCATCCAAGGTCCTGGCATTGACTTCCCAAAGTTTGACATTGTACTGGGGTTTGATTGGTTACAAAAAACAATCCTCACATAGACTGGGCAACCTCAGTGTTGACCATCAAGCGTGAAGGTGTCAACCACCAGATCTACCCTGACTCAGTGGATCAAATACTACGCAACCACGTCTTTGTGCGCATCATAGAGACCCTGGACAAAAAGAAAAACCTGAAGGCAATTGACTGGGACTCCTGCCATTATAAGATCATACACTTCAAAGATCACAAGGATACCTCCACGCCTCAGGATCACAAAATTGTGGCCTGCCATCCAGAAATCTTCAAGGAAGCTCTACCTGGGTTGCCTCCAGAGAAACACATTCAAAATTCCATCCAGCTCAAAGGAGCTGTACCCAAAGCACATCCTATCTACAGGCTGACCCCAAACAAAGACAACTCCCTATGTGCCTACCTCAAGGAAGCATTAGAGAAAGGACTTATCTGGCCCTCACAGTCTCTCTTTGGGGCTACCGTATTCTTTGTGGCCAAGAAAGACGGTACATTGCGTCTGGTCACAGACTACCAAGTCCTAAATAAAGTTATCATCAAGAATTTTTATCCACTATCACTGATTGACGACCTCTTTGACACCTTGGGAGGAGCCACAGTCTTCTCCAAGATTGACCTAACCGCAGGCTACAACCAGATTTGTATTAAGGAGGAAGACATATCCAAAACAGTCTTCTGCACTAAATACGGCTCATTTGATTGTGTGGTGCTCAACTTTGGCATGACCAAAGCCCCAACAACCTTTGTGACCTTTGTGAACAAGGTGTTTGCCCCGCACATAGGCAAGTATGCCTTAGTCTACCTAGACAACACCATTGTCTACAGCCCCTTGGTGGGACAGAACCACAAAGACCTAGAGGCAGTCTTTGCTACTTTGGCATAACACAAACTGTTAGCCAAGCCCTCCAAGTGCCAGTTCTTCTGTGAGCAATTGCCTTTCCTGGGACACATAGTCTCAAAAGACGGCATCAAACCCAAAAGTCAAAATATACAGGCCATCTGCAAGATGCCACCACCCAAGGATAAGTCAGAACTCCACACCTTCCCGGGGATGGTGGCCTATGACCAATGCTTCATACCTGACTGTGGCGTTTTGACTTCCCCTTATCCGCCATAACTGGTGCCAAATCCAAGTTTGTGTGGACCCCCCAACACAAACTCTGTTTTAGACGTCTCAAGGAGAAGCTCACAAAAGCTCCTATTCTACAATACCCCAAATGTGATGGGGAATACCAAATGAAAACCGACGCCTCAGAAGCATCCATTGGGGGAGTACTATGAATCAAAAAAAATGATGGTGACTTCCTTCCTGTAACTTATGAATGCCAAAAGTTGACAGATGGCAAGTGTTGATGCCCTATTCATGACAAGGAACTTCTGGCCATTGTACACTGCCTAGTCAAATGGTGTTGTTATCTAGAACGGCAGGAAAAATTCACAGCATTAAACAACCACAAGTTGCTCATATATTTCAAATCTCAAGAAAATCTATCTTACCGCCAAGCCTGCTGGATGAAATCTTGGAGAGATTCAACATGCTCATACAGTACAAATCTGGTCCCAAGCTTGCCATGGTGGACACCATCTCACGCCTGTATGTCCATGCCACAAGAGGAGAAAATGGGCTCAACCCAGACTGGCCCCTCTTGGTACTACAAACAAAATACAAGGGTTTCTCTCCTGGTACAACCAACATAACAAAGGAAACAGTCATCAAAAACAAACACCTATTTGCTGACGTGTACGGGAATTTGCACAGAAAAATGTCTGACAGGACCACCATCCCTTACATCCCCACACACTAGCAAGTGAACACCATCCTACGATATTATAGAGACCTAGGACACACCAAGAGCCACAACCTATATGAGTTCCTTAAACATAAGGCCTGGTGGCCAATCCTGTATTGTGACGTTCAAGAAGTCCTAGACCAATGTGAGGCATGTGAAAAATTTTCTAAAAGCAAAGCCCCTCCAAAATTAGTACTACCCATCCGCACACAACTACCCTTCAAGGTGTGAGCCCTCAACGTTGTTGGCCCCATGCCAGGAAAACACAATGATAATAAATACATCATCACCACCATAGACTTTACTACATGATGGCCAGTAGCCCAAGCAGTAAAGGCGCACACTGGCAATGTTGTGCGACAGTTCATAGGAAGAGAAATAATCAGCAAGTTTGGAAATACAGAGCTCCTGATAACCAATGTAGAGAAAGAATTGACCTCTAAAAACACCAATGTATACCTCGCTAAAAATGGGGTCAAATATACCATGATAACACCATACTACCTGCAGGCCAATGGATGTGTAGAGCGGCTAAATGGCAGCCTTGTGCAAGCCTTGGCCAAACTCACCGCCAGGAGACCTGAAGACTGGTATAAGCAGCTATCAACTGCACTACTTGTGTGCCAAACCTGGGTGAAAAGATCCACTGTAAAAAGCCCTTTTGAGTTGGTATATGGCACACAGCCAAATATCATCCAAGCATTGACAGGACTAAACTGGAAATTCCAAGTAAAGTCCTCCCTTGTTCAGACTCTCAAGTTATAGAGGCCAACAGTAAGCAAACAGAAAAGGAAAAATTGTCTGCAAAAACTTTTGTTCCCATCCAAGATAGACATGAAGTTGGGGACAAAGTTTGGGTCATGAACGTTGATAAAAGCAAACCACAACCCAAGAAAATAGGTCCAGTAATCATTCTAAAGGTAAATAAAAATAATACTTACCTTGTACAAGAACTCAGGAAGCGCAAACAAGACAAGATGTTACACCAAGACTGCCTACGACCTTGCAAAGCAAGAAAAAAACAACACAAAACTGCCCTGCCTGCCACAGAACAACAGCTAGTCCAGTATGGCTCCCAGGCTCCTGACAACCTCCCCAACAGCCTATCCCCAGAGGAGGCCAACCTTCAGTCATGGGGGGTGTCAAAACAGCAGGCTCAACCTGCCAGAAAGGTTCTGATCAAGCAGGCTTGTGACCTGCAATCTGATTACCTGGCCACTCAAAGCCAGACTAAGAAGTCAACTCAAATTGCCAAATCCAACAAAATGAACAAATGCTGATCCCCTACAGTGGATACCTTGTTTTGGTACTTGACTCATTACCAGGATCAAGCCACCCCCTTCACCATTCAACTGTGTGATCAACGCTATCATGTTCCTGTTACCCATGATTCACACCAGCTATATAATCATTATCTCCCAATAAAGAATATTATCTAGTTTCTAAATATTTTTCATCTTGTAACTCTGCTAAAACAGCACAGTTACAACATCACACCATTTTGTTTGTGAATTCATGTATTTCAGATTATATTTTGAATGGTTTTGCTTTGCATGTGAGCACTTCTTTGCTGTGTTGACCCATTTTGCCCATTAACACCAAAAACCCTGTTAATAGAGTGTATATTTTAACCTGATATTTGTATTTTGTTTAAATCTGAAATCATTTTGTTTAAATCTAAGGTATTTTTGGTTGTTGCCATAGCTTTTAAAACTACTGTATTATTAGTGTTTTGTAAAATATACTGTAATCAAGCATCTATATTTTAGCTGTCTTAAAATGGAATGGGGTGATTTTTGAGAATGCCTATGATTCCTAAAAGAATTAGCACAAATCCACTCTATATCCTTTAGCATCCTGTTTTAGATGCCCATAAATTATATTTATTTCAAATTCACCTCATTTTTGATTTGAAATTTGGTTCTTGGATTTGACAATCCCGCAATTTCATATTTGTTAATTTTTGAATGTTGTCTATGATTTGTTAGACATACAGGAAATACTAAATTGTACATTAGAATCCTGCATTTCTTATTCCTGTATCCCTCATTTGTTTGCTGTGTTTTGTCTTTTGTTAGTTGAGTTATCTGCTTAAGAGATTCAAAATTTGCCAATTTAAATAAACCAAAAAAAGTCAAATTAAATGGTTGATTTTATTAAATATTTTAATTTTTATTTGGCTGAGTTGTCTGCAAAAGTGATTTTAAATTTGGACCAAGGATTTGACAATCCCACATTTTTTATGTTTAGGTTCTGAATTTACAGTACACTCTCACTATACAGCAAGGGGAAGTACACCATCATGTGTACCCAACACATCTTGACACCCTAATGAGAGATCATATAATTGTAAAGGTTACAGAAACAGAGAAGAAGAAAAAAACCAGTAAGATTTAGGGGAACACTTTTAATATGAGATCATTTACTTCAATAATACTGAAACCTTTCAGGAACAGGGCCCCATAGTTTAACAATTTGTCCAGGAATTCCACTCTGTATTCCAAGAAAAGATTCCAGGATTACCACCTGACAGGGGTATTCAACACAAAATTGACCTTAAAAAAGTGTCCCTAAAGCTCAACCTATCTACCAGCTAACACCAAAAGAAGACAACACACTGAAGAAGTATCTAGATGAGGCATTGGAAAAGGGGATTATAAGACCTTCCAAGTCATCTTTTGGTGCAGCTGTCTTCTTTGTATCCAAGAAAGATGGAGGCTTAGGTCTTGTTATCAATTACTGTCACAGTAGTTGCTATAATTCCAGGCATAAACTGACCTAGTCAGAAAACTAGAAATCACCAAAATCATGCAAAAATTGTTGGAATTGAAGGATCTAAATCAAACTGTCAATCATGAATGAGTTACAGCAGCTTCAGTTGTTGCAACTGAACTAATAATAGTTCAGTATTTAGATTGGGGAAGACAACAGTCCAATAAAAAGGACAATGATAGGAATAAGATAATGTTTATTGAATAGTGTAATTAATATACCATAGTGGGACGCCACAAGTCTACCAGGGGGTGGCACGGTGGCAGGTTCAACATACAGTAGTTTTAAAAGCTATGACAACAACCAAAAATACCTCAGATTTAAACAAAATCCAACTCTTGGGTTAAAATATACACTCTTTTAACAGGGTTTATTGGCGTTAATGGGCAAAATGAGTCAACACAGCAACAAAAGGCTCACACACAAAGCAAAACTATTCAAAATACAATCCAAAATACATTGATTCACAAACAAAATGGTGTGAGTTGACTTTTGGTGTACATATGTTTACTATGTGGATCAGTGACAAAATACACCCAAGCAAGGTGTGTCAAAACACAAACCAAAAACAAAACACAATAGCAACTCACTACAAAAACAAAATCACTCACACAATGTGTGCAATGGATTGTAATCATGAATGATGCCAAGGTATCTAAAATAAGATACAAGATCTGAAACATAAATTTTAAAAATATTGTGTTGTGTGTTTGAATTTGGCAGTAAAATCTAGGAAAATGGGTGGAAATTATTTCAGGTATTCAAAAATGGGCATTATAAAACCAGAAACAACTAATTAAAAAATAAAAAAAATCTATAATTGGGATATTGGGTGGGAAAAACTCTAATTAAATATCCATATTCAGATAAAAGCAAAAATTAAAATTATGGAGTAACTTAATTGAAATTTATTTAATCTTTATTAAATTTAAAATAGAAGGAACACAGCAACCATGTACTAATGCACCCGTTGTGCGCTGTGGTTGCGGTTGCCCCCGCGGGTCAAAGAATAGAGTTAGTGCAACACAAGTGCCTACTCAAGGAGGAGATGGGAAAATGAGAGTTCCATAGTGACACTGCACTGACACAGCTGGTCTGAGGAGCACAAGCTGCTAGGGTGCAGAGCATCAATCCTCAGGTCCCAAAGCTGACCCAGAAGCCCACCAAAGTTACCACTACAAAGAAAGTTAGAAACAAGGAGGTAGAACTTACTTTGTATGTGTTTGACGTTGTGTACTGGCAAGAGTCAGTCCTGTCAGCCATGCTGGAGAAGGTGAAGCCTGTACTTGATACTAGCTACAAGCCCTACGTCAGTGATGGCAATCAGGAGGATGACAAGGAGCCTGAGTTCTATCAAACCAATGAGGGACAGCTGGTGTTAAAAAAGGTTGCAGCCTTCTATAACAAGGTACCTATGCCCTGTGTTGTTCCCAATGCCAACAAGTCAATCCCCACCACTAAAAAGCCCGCCCAGAAGCGCATCCCTGACATCAAACGCATCATCCTGCTTAAGCTAATGCAGGAATCAGGTGATTACAAGGCATCTGCAGCCCTTGTTGGAGTGGATCCCAAGTACGCCAGCAAGACCTTCCAAAAATTCATCAATACTGGTTGTGTCCTTGCCACGGAGAAATTCTTGTGTGTTTCTACCATGCTCACCAAGGAGCACAAATGGGCAATCCACCAGTGGATCACCCGGGACTGCCATCTTGAACTGGAAAATATACAGGCCATGGTTAAATCTACTTTTGGGATTGAGGCCTCAATTTCCTTTCACTACCATCTGGTGAAGGGAATGTGATTCTCTTGGAAAAAGCTTGGGGTATCCCCCTACAACAGAAACAGCCCAGCCAACATTGACGTCTGGAAAAACTACGCAGAGGCGTACACTGCCCTCAAAGCCAAGGGGATAGTCAAATTTTATTATATTGACAAATTGGCATTTGCCTCGTCAATGCACAATGGGTATGGCTATGTCCCCAAAGGCTCCAATGTCAGGATGGCTCGGCGTGCTGCAGTCTGCGCCATAGCCTACTTGATGGTGGCTCTCCTTGGTCCAAAGGGGGTCGAGCTCTACCAAATGATATTGGGTTTCCATAACAGCAGGACCTTTCTATCATTTCTCTGATTGGTCCAGGAGCACCTAAGGCGCACGAGCCTGGGCTTCACCAATGTAATTGTGTTGAACAATCTTGGTCTCCATATAGTGGCTGATATTCTTGAAGAATTTCCATCAATTGACACCAGCATTGCTGTGGGCCCCAGCAATTGGCCACAGCAAATTTACGCCTTCTCTTCCTCCCTGCCTATTTGCCCTTCCTAAATCCCATTGAGGAAGTCTTTGGGTAGCTCAAGCAAGTTGTCAAGTGAGGAACCCCAACTGGGACCGTGGACCTCTTTAATTTGCTGCAGGCCAGGATCCACACCCTCCCAGCTGAGACTGTGGCCAAATTCTATGACCACGCTGATTTGTTCATCCCTGCATGCCTAGCCAAACAGCCAGTCAATTAAAGGCTTAGTGTGTCCAATTTTTTTATATTCTCTTATTTACTATTCAAGATTTATTAATTATCATTTTATATTTAGATGTTTTCATGCCCGCAATCACATTCAGAAGATCCATCAATAGATGTAAGTAATTTATTTATTTTATTATATATTATTTTATTATGCCATCTGAGGTAATCCCAAACGCTCAATACTGGATTACACAAAAATATTTAAATCACTTTTGTCAAATAAATATAGAAATAGTTTTAAAAAAATTAAACGTAAAATATACAAGTTAGAATTTATTTTATTAACGTATAATTTTATGCTTTTATGAAACCAGTTTCCGCGATATATTTTGCAAAACTGGTTTGCTGAAATAAAAATTATAAAAATTTATTATAATAAAAATTATATAAATTGTAATAAAATTTATTGGAATCATATTTTTATTGTGTGTGCCTGTAGTGGGTTCTTTGGTATGTACCCACCCCGCAATGGAAGTGACACACAACCTCCACCACCACACTGTGGACAGTGGATATGCCCTTATTAAAAAAACTCCCTCCTTCTGGTGAAGGGGAGTAGGGTAAGGTGCAAACTGAGGAGCAGCTTTTCAGGCGGGGCTGCAAACCCATAAATCCCTGCCAGGACCAGGGCGTCTTGGATTACATGGTCCACCAAGTCATATCCAGGGGGACCTTCTTCCTGTTGAGTGTGAGCCAGGCCTCGTCAATTCCCAGAAGGACCCTGTCTAGATCCTCTACGCTGGCACTCATCCCAAAGAAGAAAGGATAGCCAAGTTAAACCACCAAGTGAAGCCTTTGCCCAGCAAAGGCTTCTGTGAACTCACACAATTTATTATAGACCGCACTGATCTTCTTGTCGTGCCTGGTCTTTGCAAAGGTCAGCTTCATGGCTGCAGGGACCCCTGTCTCGTTGGCACTCCAGGCCAACCCAAAGTTGGCAAGGAGGATTTTTGTCTTCTTGACAGCTGTTGCGTCTGCAACAGCCAATTTGCCCACCGTGTGCCCAAAGTTGTCCAGCAGGTAAGACAGAGTGTGCTCCAACAGGAAGCAGAAGCAAGCAGCCGCATGAGCCCGGCCCATCTCTGGTACATTCTTGAATGGGAGCGTCGCCAGAACGTCCCAAACAAGCTCAATGGAGTTTAAACAGTAAACTCTACTGAGGGATACCGGATCTAGGCAGACCAGTTGGGCATCCTTGTAGGCAGTAACTTCCCACTTGGATGCCCCCTTGCTATGTGTCAGCCCAGCCAATGACTCCTTGCGACATTGGAAAGGACCCGTGGATACGGTCCTCCAGCTCCCGCACAACAGGGGTGGACAGATACAATTGCTTGTCCACATGAGTGGCATAATTTGCATAAAAGGTGGCCAGGACAAAGGGGACCAGGACTTGGCGGAGTTTGCTGTCTACATTTTCTAAGAAAAAAGGTAAGTTTTTTGATAATTTATTAATTTTGTTTTTTAGGCTGCCTTCTTGCATTTCTTCCTTGCCCGCAGCCTTGGCCGGCTTGGCCATTCTTGGCGCAATCAATTGCGCTGGCAATTCAGTATCCTCTGCCCTGGCACGCTTGGTGGGTTTGAGATGTTCATACATCTCCAGGTCATCAACCCAGACAGACGGTGCAGAAAGATTGTATACCTTAAATTGCAGGCCCTCCACTACCATCTTTTGGATGTTGAGAAGACACTTGATGGTCTTCTCTGGGGTGTCTGACATTTTTGACATTAGTGCCTTTGCAGACAACTTGTCAATTTTGTCCCCAGTGAGGACGGCAGACTTAACTTTGGCTTTGACCTTGCAGTCAATGTCCTTGATTTTGGCAATTGCCAAGTCAAGGTCTTTGAGTAGTTTTTTGAGTTCTCTCATTTGATTTTTTTACTAACCTTTCCATATGTTTTTATAGCTTTTCCCCCAATAAATTCTGTATTATTTTGATACTTTTGCCTCTTTGTTTATTCCTTTTTGTTTTCCCATCTACTACATTATCCCATCTTTTTACCCATTTTTATATGTTTTACGCTCATCTCAATATGTGTTGTTTGCTTTGCGTTGGCATTGTTTCCTTGATTACCATATTATTTTTGGCGCTTGACATAGCCCCTTGTGAAAATATTAACAATGATTTGGTAATCAGCTAAATTTGAATTAGAAAATTATAGTGTTAACTGTTTTTAGATAAAGTTGTTACTGATCTGAATTCAAAACCTTAATGATAAAATTTAAGCCAATCAGGATCCAAGTTATAAAGTGATTGTTGTGACATAAAGGGTCATTCAATAATTCTTTGGTGCATGTGCGCTAATTAATATGATTGGCTGGATGTTTTGCCATTGTACACCATTGCACTGTGGCAAGTTGTTGATGGACTTGTACCCAACACTACTGGTACACTAGTCCATCAACAACTCGCCACAGCAGCAATAGCGTACAATGGTAAAACATCCAGCCAATCATATTAATTAGCGCACATGCACCAAAGAATTATTGAATGACCCTTTATGTCACAACAATCACTTTATCAATTGGCTCCTGATTGGCTTAAAGTTTATCATTAAGGTTTTGAATTCAGATCAGTAACAACTTTATCTAAAAACAGTTAACACTATAATTTTCTAATTCATTTTAGCTGATCACCAAATTGTTGTTAATATTTTCACAAGGGGCTATGTTTAAGTGCTAAAAATAACTGTGTTCTGGATCTAGATTCACATCATAGGAAATATATGATTTTATAGAAATAAGCTGAACATAAAGAATAAAACCAACTATAAACAAAGAGAAAATGAACAATTGAAATTCAAAAAAAAAGTTAATATAAAGTGAAATTTTTTGGTGACAGGGGTTTATTGGGGCGGGGGAGAGTGATACCTAGGAGGCAGAATAGTGCAGGAAGGAAGTTGTAGAGGCGGTGCTGGCCTGGAGGGTCTGGGATTGGGTGGGTTGGGCTTGCGGGTTAGGGGTGTTGGTGGCGGGGGTGGAGGCAAGAGGATTTTGCGTGATGGCTGCCATATAACACTTGTCGTATTCCTCATTGGTCATTGGCTGGATGGGCTGGTAAGTGGAAGTGGCCTAAGGTGAAAGGCACTTATCCTTACGTGATTGGTTGCCCATGTTCACATGGAAAACCATTTGCGCAAACAAGTCAGCCACCAGTTGGTGACAGCAAAGAGAGAATTGTGGTCAAGAACCCCAAGATAGAGGTTGTTGAAAGCCTGAGTGCGGCGCTCCCGTAATGTGTATCCCATGTTGAAGAAGACAACATCAGCCAGATGGACGTCTGCATGGCCGGCAGGTTAGACTGAGGCCTGGTGCCCGCGTTGCTGGATGGCCTTAAGGGCGGGTGGAGCTACCCTCCATCTGGTGGCTCAAGAAAACATGGTACTTGGAATCCGAGCCATCCCAGGAGTCAAGTAATCCACCAAGGATATGGCTGTATGAGTAGCTATCAATGAAATCTGGGTTTGTCCGATAGTAGACAAAACCCTTGGCTGAAACAGCCAGAAATGCACCAATGAACGTCCCCTTCTTGACCTTCTTCCTTCTATTCTTGGTGGCAGCTTTTCCTTTCTTGCCAAAATCATCAAAAGCTATTGATAGCTTGTAGTAGGAGATGAACATGACATCATCAGTTAGACTAGTCAGGCATTGGACCAGGGTTGATTCAATGGCAGTGTCATATGAGGAATCCTCAGCGCCATCCCATTGGTTGCCAGCAAAATTGGTAAGAACCTGTATGGAAGCCACCTTCCCATACATCCAGAGCTGCACCATGCGCCCAGACACCCATATGTTATGGTGTGCAAGTTGCTTCTGGGCCTGGGTCAATGGAAGCTTGGGATCCCGCTGGAGGAGGTCAAGCATGATTGGGTACACCTCATTGATTTGGGACTTGGGGGCCTTCTTGGGCTTCTTGGCCATCCCAATCAGATTCCCCCTGTTCATCAGGTTGTTGAATTCCCAGATGACAGTAGCTCGGGTAAATTGCAACTGGGCAGCAATCTGTTCCCAGGACAGACCCTGTAGATTCAGTGCCACAATTTCCTGAAGAATTTGGGCAGTGATGCTTTGTTGCTTGAGGCGCTGGGCCAGGGGGGCTGAAGCCTGATTGGCTGTAGGGAGGGCAGGTTGGCTGCTGGCAGGAAGTTGTTCCAAATCAAGGTTGCCATCCTGATTGTTTGGTTGGTGGGCAGCTTGTGTGGGGGTGGGTACGGGAGCAGGGGCAGAGCTAGACTCTAAGTGACTCTCAAACAAGTCAAAGCCATAGGGGTCAGTGGTCAGGTACAGGTCAGCTTCCTTGTTACCCGCCTCAAAGGCTTGGGTGTAAACAGGTGCCTCCACGTTCTGAGCCATGCCTCCATTGAGGCTGGTCTGGCTGCTGCTGGCTTGGATGCTGGCACTGTCAAAGATATTGCTTATAAAAACCATTGTAAAAAACCTAGGATAAAATCAATAAAAGTAGAAAATTTAAAATTTAATGATTTATTTTTATTGTAATCTTGAGTCCATATTTGGAAGGTTCTCAAAACCATTCCATACAAATCTGGAGCCATGAAAATGAATAAAATACCTCTGTTCCTAAATTGGATAGCTGTTGCTTGGCTGTTAAACTGATAGTATTTCTATTTTAGGCTGCTCATACTACACATCTTGTGTGAGTTCATTTTGTTTTGTGCTTATGTAATCTCGCTTCTAGATTGCTCAAGTTTTGTTTCATTTTATTCCTTCTGTTGGTGCCTTGTATTAATCCTGATTGGATTATAATATACTTCAGAACAGCATCCATCCATTTCACTTGTTGTGTCAGTTCATTTTGTTTTTGGTTTGAACTACACCACTTGATGTTTGATATAATTTTGTATAATGGGCTAGTGGAATTTTTTTTATTCAACAGTCCATTTATTAACTGAAATTTAATAAATTAATTGAATCCTGAATCTTGTGCGACTTGGATTTTGTTTAAATCTGAAATCATTTCATTTATATCTGAGGTATTTTTTGTTGTTGCCATAGCTTTTAAAACTACTGTAAGGTTTGAGCTGGGAATAACTTGAGCAAGGGATCAGTATGTCAAATTTACATTGCTTCTATTCAAAAGATAATGCCCATAATATGACATTGGCTGCAGGATTCTCTAAACCATTAGTTACGTTATGGGGTGTCTCTTTGAACGCCCTTGTTTATTGTGAGATATATTATTGGGTGGGGGAGTAATCTTGGTTGTAACACTGTTAATTAGTCAATATCCCAAAATACTGTCAATTTGCAACTTTAAATGAATCAGATAATATCAAATTAAATGATTGATATTATTTTCACTTTATTTTTATCTCAGCTGAAATATTTGGATTTCCAATTTCAACTCATGTATGTTGGATTTGACAAATCTGCATTTTGTCAGACAGATTGTACTTCTCAGTACTGATAAATATAATAAAGCCCTGTAACTGTCACAGTAAATTCCATAATGCTGGGAATTATTTGCCCAAGTTGGAAAGCTGGAAAGCCATTAACTAAATTAACTGATTTGACATATTTAAATCAAACAGTTGATCAAAAATGGGTTACTTCTGCTCTGGTTTGCCATTTGGATTTGATTCCTCCTTGCAAGCTGACACTGATAAATCAACATAATTTGAGAGTCACTCAATACAACCTTATTTATCAGCACATTTGTCAGAAGTTGGTCACACAAGGATTCTTTGAAAGCTGGACTAGGTACTCACTTGAAAATGCAGAAGGAATAGGAGCCAAGGATCCAGGTGGTATTGCTTAGTTGAATTTTGATATATATGGGAAAATTTTCACTTTTCAACTATTAAGAGTTGAGTTGTCCCTAAAATTTTACTCAAATAAAATCAATATTCTCTCTGGTCTAACTTTATTTTATCATGCATCCTGTAGTTGGCCTGCTGTGCTACATCCCTTATAATTTGATTATCAGTCAAATTATCATCAGAAGATAGGGTCCTGCTATTGGCACTTTGTCGTTGTCTCTGTGATAGAAATTGCAGGATAGTAAGAAGCTGTCTCCAAGTAGTTGGGAATCACCACCCAAATCCACATGAAGTTAATGATCAACCACCAACGCAGCTTTCAGATACCATTTTTTAAAATTTCCAAATGAGATACTAGGGTTAAGTAAAATAATTAACCCTAACCAAAGTAGCCTGAGATAAATAGCCTGTGAAAGCATCAGAGTGTCTTCAGAATAAAATTCAGGACATTGAGATACAACCAGATTTTCAGTTTCAAAGATAGGCGGAACATCTCCAAGATTGGCAGGCATGAGATTAACATTGGGCTGAGTTGACGACAAAGTGCCAACAGCAGAACCCCATCTTCCAGTGATGATCCAGCTGAGAATCAGATTGTAGGGGATGTAGCGTAACAATCCAACTACAGGATGCATTTGAAATTAAAGTTAGACCAAGGGATATATGATTTTTATTGAGTAAAATTTGGGAGGACTCAACTCTTAAGAGTTGAAACAGTGAAAATTATTCAAGATATATCAAAATTTGACTAAGCAATGTTGCCTGGATCCTGGGCTCCTATTCCTTCTACATTGTCAAGTGAGTATCTAGTCCAGGTTGCAAAGAACCCTTGAGTGAACAACTTCTGATGACCATGTTGATAAATAAGATCATATCTGGTGACCCTTAAATTACGTCAATTTATCAACGTCAACTTACAGGGGGGAATCAGATTCAACCGGCAAACTGGAGCAGACTGTAACCCATTTTCAATCAACTGTTTGATTCAAGTCCGTTAAATCAGTCAATTTTGTTAAAGGTTTTCTGGCTTTCTGAGCCTTCCTACTCAGCCTAAATAATCTCTGGCATTATGAAACTTACAGTGTCAGTCTCCTCCCAATGTTAATCCAATAACACCAAATCTTAGAGTTTTCCCTACTGTATCCAAAGCTGAGACACTTGCACCATCTCAATGTCCAGAACTCTATGCAGAAGACTCCTTGATTCTCTCCCAGGCTATTTATCTTGGGCTCTTTTGGTTAGGGTTAATCATTTTGCTTAATCCTAGTATCTCATTTGGAAATTTTACCAAACAGTTTTTGAAGCTTTGTTGGTGGTTAATCATCAACTCCACGTGGATTTGAGGTGGTGATTCCCCACCACATGGAGACTGCTTCCTACTATCCGACCATTTCTGTCACAGTAACAGACCTCATGAAAAATCATGGGCCACAAGTTAACTTGAATTATAGGAAACTAACCAAATTTATATTGGCCTATACTCCAACTTTTTAAAGCATTATATCTATGAAAAGACCAACTAGTATTAGATCTGATATCCCATTTTGAAGCTACATATCAACTCTACTTGATTAAACCAAGTAAAGCTATCAATGATATAATTTTCTTCCCTTTTAATTACACATATTAAAAAATTAGTTATTTAAATGTATAATTTAAACTTTATACTTGACATGGACGTTAAATATATGTAATAACAAATTATCTAATTTGAAAATAAATTGTGATCAATTTAGCTATATATATTTAAATTAAACATGTGATTAGCAATCCTGTCTAAAAATCCAAAAAAAATGCATTGAATTGTCATATTAAGTTCAACTTTACACCTGTCCTTAGACTGGCGAATCATCTAGTTAAATGGGAAGAAATATAACCAGTGAAAATGAGCAGCTTGTCTCCAAATTCTATTTCTGAGGAATTTTATCATCTTAAATTGCTAATATACACTTTAAAGTGGTGTGAAAGATGAGTCGCGAATGAGTGGTACATTGAATTTTTTTGCAGTCTGAACCAGAACAGGGCGAATGGGGACGATAGCTCCAACTGAGAATAGAATTCTCGTTCCTTTAAACGACGCTTTTGAACTCTGATAAAATATAGTTTCCCATTAAAAAAATGAGAATAGAATTATCGGATTTTATTTATCGATTTAAAAGGATTTTAGATTTGTAATATATTTCATCTGGTGAAAAAAGTAATCTCATGGCAAAGATTTGGTATAAAAATGAAAAGATTAATAAGCTTTATAAAATCGTTACCCCAATTCCTACTCGTATCATGAAAAGAGCTGGGAAGGTCACCATTTTTAAATTTGAATAAAAATTCAAATATAAAATTCAATTTAAATGTGACCAATCCACCCATTAGCTATGAATAAGAAAATCATAATTTTGCTCACAAACCACAGGTCTTAAAAAAGGAAAGATGGAAGACTTGAGAATAAAGGGAGAGTTCAACATATTCCAATGCCTGGAAGTAGGTTTCGAAATTAGATTGCATGATTTTTTCATACATCGATGTGACCATTAAAAAGCCTTAAGCTCGATACAGACCTGAGTACTCTTAATCAGCCAGAATCAACTTTTAGAAAAGGAAAAATATTTTTCGTTAGCTGCTTCTATGGAGCGTGAAAAGCTAGTTTCAGATCAAAGCTACTTTCCAGC
Source organism: Entomophthora muscae (assembly GCA_014839935.2). Classification (NCBI taxonomy): domain Eukaryota; kingdom Fungi; phylum Entomophthoromycota; class Entomophthoromycetes; order Entomophthorales; family Entomophthoraceae; genus Entomophthora; species Entomophthora muscae. The sequence goes on from QTSX02004412.1 coordinate 24,624, forward strand.
TTCCCCTAATCTGACTGGAAGATCAGGTAAATATTATATAAGCCACCCCTTCCCGGGGAATTTATTTTTAAATTTCCAACTAAGAAAAAATGCAAGCTCAAATAATAAACGTCCAGGATGCCTTTGTTAATGAAAACAAACCAACCGTGGCTCAAGAGGAGAGTTTTATAGTGCCTACAGGGAATGGGGGCGGCTCTGTCGATTGTTTAAAAAAAAGAGATCGACTTCAGCCAATATAATGACGCTCGTTTGAAAGACATGCAAGATGATGGATTATCTGAGAAACAAAAACGCACTTCAGTTCTTGAATACGTTGGGGTAAGTTGAAGCTCAATAGTTTAATTTTTAAAAGGGTCAGGAGGCACGTATATCCAAAGCTTCTGAGAGCTCAGGGGAACATATTACTCAGCTACAAAAAGCTCAATCTTCCTCAGGGTACGTATTTTCTTATCAACCAAATAATGTAGGTTCGATCGACAGTATGATGGATATGCTACAAAATATTAATAAAAACACTATAGGTAATGCTTTTCAATTTAACTTAAAGGCTTTTATTTTTATTTCTATAAGAGACTAACTTAATTTAGATGAACCCAGTTCTTTAGCTGCCCCGACTAAGAAAAAGCCAGTTTCTTCAAATCGGGGCACCATACCACCATTTCGCTTTAATTGCAGTGATTGTACTACAGGCTTCAATCCAGAATGTCGTCAACACAACTGCCAGACGTGCCATCAAAGGGTTGGTGATTTTAATGCTCTGATATGCAGAAGTTGTGAGAATGCCTACCACATTGCTTGCTTAGCTCCACCACTTGTGAATATATTCGAACTCTGGTATGAAATTATTTTTAAAGAGTCATGATTTATTCCTTCAATTAAGGTCGTGTGCTGCATGCAAACAATACATAGTAGATTTAGGTGACAGGCCTGTATATACGGGGAAAATACCAGGAATCCTGGTAGGAAGTTCGTGGAGTTTTCGAATTCAAATGTCTGAAAATGGCTTGCATAGGTATAAGTGAAGCACATGTGCTCTCTGATTGAAGAAAGACCATCTATAGCTGGGATCCATGGTTCAGGGGGGAATCCTGCTTACTCCATTGTCCTTCAAGGAGGATATGAAAAAGATGAAGACTTTGGCGAATATTTTTATTACACTGGCGCTGGAGGACGCGATATTAAAGATAGACATTTCAAGGATCAAGAGCTTTTGAGCAGCAATCTTTCGTTGGCAGCTTCATGTGATTCATCTTTAAATCCATTGGGAGGAAGAGCACGGGACTGGCAAAAAAGTGCGCCTATTCGTGTTATTAGAGGGCCTAAGCTTCTTAAACACAGCCCCCGGTTCGCGCCTACTCACTTTAGATACGACGGAATCTATAAGCTTGTTGAGTACTGGCCTGAAAGAATAGCTGAAGGGTTCTTGATATGGAGATTTCATTTGCGTAGAGACGATGTTGAACCTGCGCCTTGGACACCTGAGGGTGAAGAGTACATCAAGAATAACAACATTGTCCTTGAATTTATGGAAACCTCGAAGCGGTCTGCTCCTACTGAACTCACATCTCCAAAAATTATCATTGAAAACAAATTCACTCAGCCCCTTGAAACGGTCAATCCGTCTAAGCGTCCTTGCAAGGCCGAAATTGCTTCATCATCTGAACCCCAGGAGGCTGACCTTCCTTCTCCCATCAGTGCTGTACAACCTATAGTAGAGCCAACCCACCATAGAAAGCTTGCCATCCTTGATCCCCTGATTGCGCTTGATGTCCGCAACCGGAAATTTTGGGATCAAGTCCGCTCTGATGCACAGCTTGACTTTATCCAATTCCTTGATAAGATCCGCCAGCAATTCGAATGTGTAATTTGCTCTGATCTAGTGGAATCGACTATCCCATACACCACTGTGTGTGGTCATACCTTTTGCCGCCCATGTTTTCGTGGTGAGGTCCGGCAAAACTTAGGCCTATGCCCAAAATGTTTAAATCACCTGCCCGATATTAATCTTGAAGAAAATGTAAACGATGGCAACAATGCATTGAAAATCCAAGTCAATGAAGCCCTTGCAAACATTCTGTTGCTTCTTAAGCCTGCCTTAGACGAAGAGGCCTTGCGACCTTCTATGCACAACCAATAATAGATTACAGCTATGACTTTGAGCTTAGCAATCAAATAACCTTTAGTTCCTTGGAATATACTAAAGCTATAATAATATTGTTTTATGTATAAACAATAGGCCTTAAAGTTGTTCTTAGTACTCATTACAAGTTTTGTTGAAAAGATTCTAATGTATAATGTTGCAAGTAAAGGTTTTTTAGGTCAAATCAAGTATATTGTTGGATAGGCTCTAACCGTGTTAGGCTAATAGCTATACATACTTATCATTCTTAAGGAAGATAATAGGAATGCTGTAATTTTTTAAAAAAGAGTCTACTTTTTAAATTAAAAGCTATATAGCTTAAATGCTTGTCATCTAGTTAAAGCAAAAAGTTGAAAATGATATAATTTTCTAGCTTAAAAGTTTAAGCTATCATTATCTTATTAGTTTTCTAGTTCTTGAGAAGCCATGCAGAAATATAAAGCTAGCACTATGGCTTATATTGCCAAAGGTATTTTTAAGAAAATTTATTTGCTGTCCATTTAATTTATAATTCTTTTAAAGGTCTATACCAATCTTTAGCTTTTGATAAAAAAAATCATTTAGTTGTTCCAACTAGCTCTGTGGTATGAGATCCAACTCTGTGTTCTGTCACAATTTTCTATCCATTTGGGAAAAGAAAAATGATGGAAATTGTGGATTTAATTTTTTAAAGGGGTATTTTTAAATTAGCCTGATTTTACATGTATTGTTTCTAAAAAAATGATTTCTTTTTGTACAGTAGTTTTTAAAGCTGTGACTTAAGCAAAATTTAGTCATCTGTAAGCAAAATGAACTCGAATGAAATCCACGTATCAGTGTAAAATGAACACTCTGTTAACAGGGATTTAGAATGTTAACGGGGAAAATGACTCAACAAAGCAGAAAACCGCCCATGCTAAAAAACAATCACGAGACATTAAAAAATCATGAAATCACAAAAAAAATAGGTTTCCTTTATTTTGGTGTACATATGTTTACTATGTCACCTTGTGAAAAGATCCACTCAGTCGTGGTGGGTCAAAACTCAACCCAAATACAAAGTACAGTGATAATCCAATCCACAGACAAAATCACTCAGTTGTGTAAAATGAGGTTTACACAAGCATGTTGCCCAGCTATCTAAATTAAGATACATGCTATGAGGCATAAATATCACAACACAAAACCAGATGGAGAAATGATCTATTTCCAGCATCATGGTTGCCACTTGGCTAACAAGACAAACCCAGATTCCTTATCCTACTGTAAATTCAGAACCTAAAGATAAAAATGCGGGATTGCCAAATTCTTTTGTGTGAACTCACCAACTTAATGGAGTAATTTTCATCACAGAACAACTTACTCTTTTTATATAAAAGGATGAAAAATATTCCCGTAAGTTATTGAGTTCATGCAAAAGAATTTGACAATCCCACATTTTTACCTTTAGGTTCTTAATTTAAAGTACATGTGACCATTCTTTAATACACGCCCAAACTTTTAACAGGAAAAATACAGTGTTTTAAAACCTGTTGAGACAAAAAAATGGTTCTGGTCAGAAAAGAATCAGTTCTGTTCAATCCAAGACAAAACAAAAGCCAACCAGAACCAGTTGAAGGTTAATTTACTCAATAAGCCCTCTATTTATCTAGGTCCAGATTACAAAAATAGTCCATCACACAACAAAATTTAAACCAAATACTGAATCACAAAAATGAGACAGCAAACAAAAGCAATCCATATTCAAAGCAAACATAAACCAGTCACATCATAGGGCAATCTACATCAAACGTGATAGTGACTGTGTAACAAAAATGATACAACCAGAAACCAAAATTGGTTCAGTAACAAAAGTGATATTTTCAAACACAAAGCAACTCTCCATTTTTGCTGTAACTGTGCTATTTTAGCAGAGTTACAAAGGGGGAAATGATTTGAAACTAGATAATAATCTTTATTGAGATATGTGCATTATATAGCTATAGATGAATTAGAATAACAGAAACATGACTGTGAAGAGCACTAAATTGGATTGGATAGGGGGTGGTTTGATCCTGGTAATGAGTCAAGTGCTAAATTGAGGCATCCACTGTATGGGATCATCATCTGCTCATGTTGTTGTTTCTGGTAATTTGAGTTGAATTCTGCATTTGGCTACAGTTCACTAATAAGTTGGATTGCAGGTCACAAACCCACTTGGTTGAAACCTTTCTAGGGGTTGACCCCATTGTTTTGACAGCAGGGTGCAGCTCTGACTGTAACCCTAAAGACTCACCTCAACCAATATGTTCTGTCCCTCAACTTCTGCAAGCCCTTCCTCCTCCTTGTCTGGGACTTAATTAATACCATGTTGTATCACAAAATACCATAAATGGAGAGAGTATAATAAGAAGTCAGGTTTTTTCCCTGCCTGAGTACACAATATTGCACATACTATAAAATTTTAAAGAAAAACTAGCTAACTTTACCAATAGTTCCTCTGCCGTCATGCTTACCATAGTAGGCGTTCTTGAAGACTTCAGGGCCTCCTGGTGCTCCAACAAGACCAACTTTCTGATGAACATGGAAAAAACCTTTGCAACAACCTCCATAAAAAATAAAATAAGGACCATATATAATAAATTTCTGAGTTCTTGGCTCAGTTTGCAGGGCAGAGACTTCACTTAATCTTTGACCTAGGTATTTTTATAATGACAGGGATTAAATAAGAGGCTTGTGATACAGTTAAATTTAAAATTAAACTGGAAAAAATGTGAAAATATCTAGATGTAAAAAGGATTGCATCTGGGTAAAGCTCAATAAAACACATTTTTCAGGATGCAGTTATTCTTAAAGCCACTCATGGGATGTCTGCTCCTCTTGAAAAGATCCTCCTGCCCAATTGTATCACAGTATTGCTGTATCTAAATTTATATAAGTTATATAATCAGAAAGCCATTTCAACCTTTAACCCATCCATAGAAATATCTATTTCAATTTAAAAACAAATCCTAGATTTCCACTGATCCCACTCCCAATAAATCTCATTATGTCCTATTCAAATATCATAATGATTATATATATTTCTAATTAAATTCTACTATATTACATACTATTATCACAAATCTAATAAATGTGTGTTAAAATATTAAAATTTTCATTCACTCATCTCCTTTGTTGTGTTAATTTTTATTACAACTGACAGTATATTATGTGAAAATAAATAAATTACATTCTATAAATCTACTATTGAAAACAAATATTTTGAAAATTAAAATTAAAAAAGATAAGCCACATATTTAATTGATTTTCTGTTTAAAAAGACATGCAGGGATAAACAAATCAGAATGGGCATAGAATTTAGCCACAATCTCTGCTAAAAGGGTATGGACCCCAACCTGTAGCAAATCAAATAAGGCATTAAGTCTATTTGGTGTCCTCACTTGATAACTTGATTGAGACATCCAAAGACCTCCTCAATTGGGTTCAGGGATTTTTAATATATGGGAAGAAACAATAGTTGCATAGGCCCTGTAGCTATTTGCTGCTGGCTAATTCCATGCTTGTATCAATCATTGGGAATTCCTCAAGAATATCTTGCACCTTGTGGAGCCCAACTTTATCCAGCACAATAATATTAGTGACCCTCAAACTAGTAAGCCTGAGGTGCTCCCAAACCAATCAGAGAAATGCAATGAAGCTACTACTATTATAGGAACCCTTAATTATCTGGTACAGTTTCATGCCAAAGGGACCAAGAAGGGTTACAATTGAGTAGGCCACAACACAAACAGACACACACCAGGATTGTAAAGACCCAACAATTGGGGTAGTATTCTAGCTAAGTAAGGTCCCAAGTTTTCTACTTGGAACCCAGTGAGCGCGGTCACAATGGGATAGACTATCATCATCCACCAAAAGACCTTTGCGTGAATGTTATAACAACCAAAATTACCGGTAAAATACGTGAGTACATAGTATACAAGGGTGTATATAGCTACGGACTGAGTGGAGTGGGGCAAAATCAGCATGGGCCAGGAATCAGATTGGAGGAGTTAGCTGCGCTGGCTCCTTGTAAAAATACTTGCCATTTGGATTATTGAATGGCCCATGTGGTTGATTATATTGGTGGCCCCCAATCCCTAGGCATGCTGTGAGGACAGCTGAGAAGATAAGATGATTCATCTTCTGGTCCTGGGGAAGGGCAGATAAACCTTAGTGTATTTTAACTTCTTGTAGGGTAAAGTTTTTAAATTGATTTATGTGATACTATTGAGGGGTAATTTCACTTGATGATAGCACAAACTACCATCAAGTGTTTGATCTTTATTATATACTATCATCCCTGGTGGGGCATGAATAATGAAAAACATTGAACAGGGAACCCCAAACACTTGGTGCTGTCTGGAATTCCCTTTTGGGGGTGGGATTGGAGAGGGGTTGAAGGTAATGAAGTGCTGATCTCTGACTTGCATTATTTGAATGTCTCTTCAAGCACTGTCATGCACCCAAATTCCACTTTTGCAATTACTGCATTGGTGGCTTTGCAGGGCATCTCAAAGTCCCTTCCAAATCTGGTAGATTCCAAATTTGGACAGCACTTTCCCCTACTTTTGGGGTTGGGGAAATTATCTTTTTTGGTTTACCAATTTGGCAGTTTCCCCATCTGGTGGGGGTGGACGGTCCTGCCGGCTGGGTGGCTAGGTGGCAGGAGCAGGCGGTTGGTTAGTCGCGTGTGGGCAAGCCGCCAGGCTGGGCGTGCAGCCAGCGGGTGCCTGCTGGTTGGCCGTGCAGTCTACAGAAAGCTGGTAGCCAGGGTATAAAACCCAAATTTTTGAATTTTTGAATTTTTAAATTATTTTAACAACTTGCTGTTTTGCGGCAGTTTCCCCAATCAGGGGGAACTGCTGCCATTTTTTGTTTTGACTTTTAGGTCTGATTATGCACAAAACCTTGTCTTGTAAAAGGTTATTGTCAGGAATATTCCTGATACAGGATACACCAATCCTTTGCCTCCTTTGGGCACATAGCCATTGTTGCAAATAAGCTAATCAACAATGAATTTGATGGACATTAAGTTTGAAGTCAGATCTGGAATCAATTATACATTAGGCAATTGCGCAATAAATCAAGCAAGAAATAGTGGACACCAGAGAATTCTGGATTCTTCTTGAATCTCCTTGGGAATTGTGATACTCAAAGGTTCTTTTTAGGTGTAATCAACAAAGCATTTGATTCCAGAATTGGAGCACACACTTGGCGTTTGAGTCTAAAAGACTAAATGGAGGTGGCATCAACAATCCAGTTGCCTGATTGATCCTTACTTCTGGACATAAAATCAATAGCTAATATTGACATTGATGCTAATATTAGTATTGTTGCCAAACCTGACTCTATTTTCCAATTCCCCTAATTCCCCTCTTTCCAATTTCCCACCCTACTATATATACTTGGTAATATTAATATATATAAAAGTGAGTTTATCTGTCTGCAATGTCACCTTGAGTGGGCTCAAGCTGTAAGGGATTTGACTGAATTGATTTTTCTGTAAATTTATTTTTGAAAGTTGATGATCAAGCCAAAAGCTCAATTTGGCTCATCTTTACATTTGATCCCTTGCATACATCTTTAAAAGTACTCAGGTTGAATTCAGTGAAGTGTGGTCTAAATTATGTTGAGCTGAAATATAATCCACTCAAACTTATACTAATTTGTAAATAACTACTTGATTTTTAAATTAGTGGCTAACCTCATACAGCCATATCAAAGAGGTTTATCTGTAAAGATTGCCCAACTCTAGAATGGGTGAATTATAATTAGAAAGTTGGCAGCAATTGTTTGAGATGCCTTTATATGATTGGATGTTTAAACTCTGCTGATAATTGAATTGACTGATGAAAAGAGAGCTTGATCAGTTTTAAATATATTTAATTGAAAAAGATACATAAAATTTAGTTTAAGTACAGAATGGTTGGCTAGGAAATTTCAAATCTATCTATTCTAAAGTGAAACAATAGAATATTCCACTTGGATACATCACCCAATCCAAGTGGCTACTGATTGTTTTAGAGTAAACCTTGCTTGCCAAAGATTCATCCCAAAAGAACATCAGTGGAGTAAACTAGCTATGGTAAAATTATGATTCAATATAATGGTTTTCATGAAATCTAGAGGATGTATATCAATTTTTCAGATGTTTCTGATCAAAATGGTACCAAGCATGATAGCTCTAGCTGCTGAGATATATAGGTAAGTGCTGGTATTGGGTTCACAACATAATCAAAGGCTTGTACTCAATTTGATATTATCTAAATTTACTTTTAATACACACTAAAAAACTAAAATCAATGTATCTCAGTGAATACTAAGCCAATTTTGATGTCCGATATCTTATTTTAAAACTGCAGATCAGCTCTATATTTTGAACGGATTTAAAAATAAATACTAAATATTAAAATAATTAGTTTAGTTTTTACTAAACTTAATAGTGATACTACACTTATTTAGATTTAGTTTTTATTCATACTTGGAATATAAAATTTTAATTTTAATTTTAAATTCAAATAAATATAATTGAAATTAATTTTATATAAATAAAGTAAATAAAATTTTAATTAAATATGTTATAAGTAATTCAAGCCTAAAAACACAATAAAATATATTTAATTGATTTATTAAATTCAAATTTAATTGTGTCCTTGGATGGGGCAACCACCTAGTATTAATTAAAGACAAGTTTTATCCCCAATCTATTGTTCACTCCCATTTCAATTCAATATCCTGCTATAATATATAGTAATTAAACAGTTACAAGGAATAACTCTTATTCAGTATACTCCAACAGTCTGGATCCACAACATTTGGTGCTCATGGCAATTTTCAAACAAGTAACTGGTTCTTCCCACCCCCCGCAAATCCTTCTTGATGGAGGGAGGGATGCCTTGTGGCAATAATAACACCTACCAAGACCTACCCAGTGGTCTTGCCCAACTCCAACAATTCATGGATGATATCTCCCAGCCCTCACCACTTGGCAACTGGAGCCCCCTACTATTGACTGCGCCTGCACCCATGGAAGTGGATGCTAATGCCAGTCCCTCCAAAGAAGCCATCTGGCAATCCATGATCAGAATGGACAAAGGATCAGACAACAAAGGTCAACAATCACAAATGCTGGCCATCCAACATCCCTCTGCAGAGATATCTATAGAGAAATTTCATAACATAAGCATGGTAAACCTTGATCAACTTTGTAAAGACCTCTGAACTGCTGAACATGTGAAGGATTACATCCAGAATTTTGCCCACCCAGTCATCTGCCACAATTGAGTACACTTGGGGCGCCTACAGAGCTTGATACAAGATCAGGGAATACTAGTGACAAACCAGCAATCATTTCTTCAGCTTTTATACCACAATCTGACCACCAACTTGATTTAATGAACAACCAGCTCTCAGAAGTGGTGACAGTCCAGAACAGCATTATCCCCTGGTCCAAAGCAGTCAAATAAGGACTGAACTCTCTGGTCCCCCATCAAGTGATACAGACCTTTTGCCACCAAGGGTTGGACTCCAACTGGATTGCCACAGTGGCAGCACACATCAAGGAGAATGGACCAGTCATCTGCAAGCTGGTCCAGGAGGTGACCATCTTGAGCCAACGCCTGGCAGCTCTTCCCTTGGCGGGCCCCACCCAACCTGTAATATCTACTCCTTTCCCTTAAAGAGCAATGATGAATAGAGATATATTGGAACGGCAACAGCTCCCATGTTGACTCAAAATCTCCTATGTTTTTTGCTAGTCACACTAGCTTATTTCTTTTTAAAGCGTTCAGGGGTGCAAACCCAGAAAACACAACAAAATTGTGGCCATTTAGACACAATTTAATATTAAGCTCAATAAAAAACTTGATTTAACCAATTTTTCCTTTATGTTTACTAATAAAAATTAGTTTATTTTTTATTTGTTTTCATAACATAAAAGTGTCAATATCAACACTTTTTAATCATAACTTATTTTTAATACTAAAACTGAAACATCTACAATAAAAAAATATGCAGATTTAAAAACATTTTTTATTACATTATTATATTAAAAAAGACATTGCACAATAGCTGATTGTTGAAAAGTTCATGTTATAAATATATATGTGGCACTTATTCCAACTTTAATATATTAAGTGGATTGGTGGCTACCGGCGATCCAATAATTTAAGTGTGAGTTACTATGTAATTTACTATAAAGTTTATTATTAAAAATAATGTCAACACTAAGAAATGTTGTTTATTTGCCTGTGATCATCTGCTGGGGTGGATTTAAGCAAATTAGAGTGGCGCAATTAAGCTTAAATTAATATGCTACCTCATATAAAGAATGTTGTAAGTGACATTGTCAACACTTTACCCTTTTCATTACTGAAAACAACTTATTAACAACTTTACATAAGTGCTATGGTAAAATATCATATTACCACTACCCAAATATAATTTTTAATGAAGAAATAAAGAACTTTGATTATTTTTTTACTTATTTTCATATGTTTTTTTTTAATTTTATTATGTGAGCAAAAATACATAGAAAACAGTTAATATTTGCTAGTCCACATAAATTTAATTAAGCATACTAAGTTATTTATAGTAAGTTTTCAAAAACTGTTGACAGTGACAATGTTGTCAATAATAATGTCTACAATTTTTCTAATTGACAGTGAGAATTCAGCTTTTTTTATTATTGTCACTCATAATGTTGACACTTTTCATTTCTCACATATGGAACTTTATGTTTTACATAATAAAAACATCTGATTTTTTGATATGTTGTATTTTTAATTTTTAATTTTTCTCTTTTATATTTTCTAGTTTTTAAAATAGAATCTATATATAAAGCTATTACTTTTACATAAATCTCTTAACTTTTAACTTGTTATTTAAAATTATATTAAAATAAAAACTATTTAAGTATTTTTTAACTTTTAAATGCCAATAAAAACTCTACAAGGTTTAATTTTTATTTAGCATGTTTTATAGTTGTTTTTTGTTTTTAAATACATTGCTTTATTTTAAACCCTTTTACTTATCATTTTAGGACAAGAGTACCTCAAAACAACCAAATGGTATCAAGCGTCCCTCCAAGCCCACCAAAGCCACCAAGAAGAAGCCTGTCTCATCAAAGAAGGCCACTCCCAAGCCCTCCTCTGAGCCCTCTCCCAAGAAGAGCCCCACTCATTCCACTGGGGGAGAGAAATCTGATGGTTAAGTTACTTACCACAGTTTCTACAACTTGGCTTCAGACAAGGAGCCTATCAAGAAGCGGCGTCAAGCCAAGAAGTCCCCTCTAAAGGATAAGTCTCCTACACATGAGGAGCACCAAGATAAGCCCCCTTCTGCTCCCCCTGCCAAACCCCCCTCCTTCAAGTTCATCTGGGGATGATACAAAGCCCCACCCTGATTACTTCCCTGGCTTCTGCCATGCTCCTGCTGGCCCATGGGACCCTCTGTTGGCCCACAATATCTGCAATGTCAATGAGAAGTTCAAGGTTCCTTCCACCTTGCCAAAATACTTCCCCATAATGAGCGCCAAAGGGGGGCCAGCCATGGTAGCAAATGGTTACATCTTCTCATGAAATAATACCAACCAGGGCTTCAAGAGACAGCACTATACATGTGAGGACCGCTCCTGCCCAATGCAGCTCAATACTGAGCACTGGGACTTGGTACAAACCATTAAGGGTGAGCATACCTGCATCATGCCCAACACTACCATCTCCCGCCTTCTCAAATGGTACCTTGTGAAGATTATGACTACCTCCAAGGACCTTTCCCCCACTAAGCTGGCTATGCTTGCCTGTAAGCACCTCTCCCCCACCAATCTGAAGAGGGTGCCAACCCACACCCAGTTGGTTAAGTTTGTTAGTGATAGGCGCCAAGCCCCAAACCCCCTGGCCAAGAGTGCCACCACAATCAAAGACCTGGTACTTTCTGATGCCCTCAAGAAAACCAAGGATGGAGATATGTTCCTGCTCCATGGCAATGGGCAGGAAGTGGAGGATAGGATCATTGCCTATGCCACAACTCAAAACCTGGCGCAGCTCAACACTGCTACCACCTGGCTGTGTGACGGCACATTTTCAACCTGTCCCACCCTTTTCAAGTAGCTTTGGGTCCTGCATGGGCAATTTGATGCCCAGGTTATCCCCCTTGTTTTCTTTCTCCTGCCTGGTGCCAAGACAGAGTCCTATGCCAGAGCATGCAAAATTGTCCAGGATGCTTTGAGCTCCCTTCCTGCCAACCAGCTCCCCCCTCCCACCCACACCACAAGGGCTAATTGCTCCTCTTCTGAGAAGGATGAGTCTACCCTAGCTGCAGAGCAGCTTGCTCATGCGCACTCACTTGGGCCAAAGGTGATTATTATGAAATTTGAGCTTGCTCAGTTCAGAGCCTTCAAGGCCACCTTCAATTGAGAAGTATAGGGCTGCTTCTTCCATTTTAGGCAGGCCCTCATCAAACACCTCAAGAGCAAGAATGAGCTTTTTGACAAGTATCTTAATGATGGTAAAGGGAGGTGCCGCTTTGCCATCACCCAGTTTTCTGCCTTGGATTTTGTGCAGCCAGAGCATAATGGGCTTGGCTTTGAGGCCCTCCTGGAGGAAGCTTATATCAAGAAGCACTCCACCATCTTCAAGGGCTACCTTGATTACTTTGAGCAACAATGGGTAGGCAAGAAGGTGACTTCCTGGAGAGATAAGAGTGGGACTACTGTCCCTTGGAACTACCAGAGCGCCTGTGTCAAGAGGGGAGAAGACCACATTCAGCCTGGAAGTGTGGCACAAGCACCTGAAGGTGAAGTTTGGGTCAAACTCTAAGCACAACAAGTTCTTCTCCAAGCTGCAGGAAGAGAAGGCCCAGACTTTTTCCAAGTTTTGCAACCTGGCCAACTGGGTGGCCCCCAAGAAGAGGAAGTCCAAGGAGAAGGACTACCAGGAGGACGTCCAGAAGGTGATCAAGAAGAAGTACAAGGTGGCAGAGATCAAGAAGTACCTAGAAGATGTTGCCACTGCTCTTGCTGGTGGCTTTAATCAGCCCAATAAACCTTGCTTTGCTTTGACTGTATATTTTTTACTTTTTATTTTTATATTTTTTATTTTTTTGGATATTACTAATTTTTTTAAGTATAAATGGTAAGTGTTAAGATACAGTTTCAATGTGTTTTGTAAGAAATGTCTTATATTTTGTTAATTTATCTTTAAGGTATGAGATATTTTCAGTTGTGCTTATATAAAGTATAATAAAGTTAAATTAGAATTTTCTTATATTTTGTATTTATTATGATATATAAAAATATCTTTATTTTTGGTTCATTGGAATTTTAATTTTTATGGGAATAAAAATAATTTTATAATAAAGAGTGTAATTTAAATAGTAAATTGAAAAATAGTTGCTTATATCTCCTTATTCTTATTACTTTTGGTATGTTTTTTTGGCATTTTTAGATTCTATGGGGCCATTTTACTATAATGATGTATTTTAAAATATTTTTTATATTAAAAATGTTCATGGTAAAGTGTTTTTTTACTTAAAGTGTTGACATCCAGGAGATAACATTATGTAAAACCAGGTTATTACTTTACTATAGTGTCAACATTTTTAGTGTCAATATGGGCGATGTTGCCATTGGAACTCTATGACCACCTATCAAAATTACAACATGAAGTGAAGGAAGCAGGCATTGACTTGACTTTCATCTATTGAGAGTTTGGCAAAGTCAAACACAAGGTTGATGAATTTCAGGCTGAGAAAGCCACCTTGTCTAGCTGGTGCCAAAGCCAAGAAAAAAACCAACACTGATAAGATATCAAAGATCCAAGAGGCACTGACCAACCAGGAGAAGAGGATAGGCCTACTGGAAAAGGACTTAGATATCACTTGTCTGGAGAACTGGGCCTACACAGATGAACTGGATGAGCACAAGGCACTTATGGCTTCTATCCAAGACCAGTTGGAGAGAGCAAACAGTACAATGGCTTCACTGGAACAGAAGCTGGATAGTCTAAAAAATCAACACCAGCACAGGGAGACTGGAAGCCAATCTCAATGCAGCTACTGGAACTCATCTGGGCAAGAAGAGTATCACAGCCTGGACAGCAACAATGAGACCAACCGGAGGCTCCCCTGTTCTATCCAAGTACTAGAGGTGGTAGCAGGGAATGGTGGTCTAGCCACAGTTACCATTGAAGATACGTACAAGATCTTGAAGCACAACAAGAAGAGCCACACAAGGCTGCTACTGAAGCCCGCTTTGCTGCCTCCAAGGCCAACCACAACAGACCTGCTTCCCCTATCCAACAGGCTGCACCAGCTACAACTGCATCCCATAACACTTTGTCCTTCTTCAAACCAGCTAACCTCCCCAGGTTTGACAGAAAGAGTAATGTAGCCATGTTCCTCTGGCTATACCAGAACTCAATGTATGGGACAGATAAAGCTATGAAGGACGCTACCATAATCAACTGCCTGGACACTGACACTGATACTACCCTGTCTCCCAGGAAATGGCTGGACTTATGTCAACATCTTACAGACCTTGATGGAAGAGTTTGGTAGCCAGGAAGCCCTCCTAGGATGCAAGATGGACTTTTTGGATACTAAACTCAAGATGGGAGAAACCTTGAAGGAGTTTACTTCCAGATTCTACTTGGAAGCACAGACTTTGGCTTTCTATGAAGGTAGTGTAGTTCATTGATGTACAATCAGCACTTCTAAATGCAGTACAGATCAAAACGGAACTTTCACTTGCCTTAAAGTCTGGAATCTACACTGCCCAGACAGTCCCTGACCTGATCCAATTTCTGCAAAATTACAAGGAAGATTTTGAGATCCCTCTACCTAAGGGAACACCCAAACCCCTCACAGAAACTAGAACCAGAAATTTCAGTACTGAAGGTTCAAAGACAGTTGAGCCCAATACTGGTACTTTGAACAACTCAGCATGCCTTTTCTTCAAGTGTAACAAACCTGGGCATCTCTCCCAGGATTTTAAATCCCCACACAAGGTCTTGGTTGTAGGCGCAGAACCAGAGGAGAAGGACTACACTAATGATGCAGATATTGAGGAAGACAATGAGGACCAGTAAAAAACTACTAAGAAGCCAGGACAAGGAGAATTCCTTGGCTACCCTTGTAGTTTTGACACCCTCATCTCCCTCATACCTCTACCCCCCAACAAACCTGCTCTGAGGCCTGCTGCCTCACCACCCTCTGAGTTGAGTTCTAAGGAAGAGCCCTCCCTGATTGACTTCAACTCTCAACCCTTACACAAGGATACTGACTCAGAAGGAGTTCAAGAGGACTTCCTACATCAAGTTCTCACAGTTAACACTTGAACCCATTGGACAACACTTTGCCCTGAGGTGGTCATCCCACAGATAGCTTGGAAAATGGTCTCCTTACTGTATGCAAAACAGCTGTCTCAACCAGGCATGGAAGTTACTCACAAGGAGGATAGCGCTGAACAACTGACCAAGCTGCTATGTACTGGAAATGTCTCAGCCCCTCTGAAGTCCCTCAAGGAAGCAAGCCCAGCTGTAGGAGCTGCCATGGCTACCTTCCTGGAGAAGTTCAAGGGACTGAGAGTACACCAGGTCTCCAAGATTTTGGAGATCAGAGAAGACCGCCAGAATTGTACTTATATCAACCTGGTAGTAAACAAAACCCACATCTGATCCATACTGGATACTGGTGCTCCAGGGAACATTATATCCTTGCAGCTGGTCAAGAAGCTAAAACTGGCACCAGAATTGACTTATCAGGAAGATTTTGGTACAGCTGGGCACAGATCACTAGAGCAAAAGGAGCTTACTCTTCTCTCCCTCTTTGCTTTGGAAAACTAATGGTCACTGCCCCTGCCATAGTTCCGGATAATAACAGCTATGACATCCTTATTGGAATTAGCTTTATGGTTCAGTATGGCACTATGACCAACCATGGAGACCATACTTTTGGGGTCTTGGGCCACTCAATCCCCATGTTCTACCATGGCAACTGCCCTTCTGACCTGCCCCTACACCAGTTGCACTACATCAACCTGGAGTATATAGATGGAGAACTTCCAATTGCCTATACACTGCGTAGTAAGAAGGCTATGATTCTCCCTCTCTTGGTGGGAGAAGCCAAGGGTATTCCTGTGTATGCGTCTTCCACAGTGTTCATACCACCAGGCTTGCAAGTAATTCATAACACTGGTCTATCACTTGCACTTCCCGCTGGTACTCATGAGGAGATTTTTGACATCCCCAATGCATCACGGTTGGGGCCATGGGTAGCACCAGGAATCATCATGCCTAGCAATCAGGAAATCTTGGTATTGCTGGCTAACATGAGTCAGCAACCAATGAATGTCTCTAATTATCAATTTCTGGGACACATACATTTAGAAGAACATGGTAGCCTACAGGAAGTTTCTCCTTTTTTGGACTTCTCAGAGTTGGGCTTACCCTGTGAGCAACCAAGAGTTCTGTCAGTCATCAGTTGTGAGTTTCTATCAGGCCTCTCTGAAGATCAAAAAGACCTAGCTATGGATCTATTTGCTCAATACAGGAACATGTTTTCTAAAGATGACTATGACCTTGGGAAGGCAGTAGACATAGCAAATTGCATTGATACCCAGGTTAGCCCCCCAATTAGCTCTAGACCAATACAATGTAGACAAGCTAATTGTGCTGTAGCCAACAAAGAGCACCAGAAACTACTGGGTACTGGACTCCTGGTTCCCAGAAAGAGCCCTTGGGCTTCCCCCTGCTGATTGTCAAGAAGAAGGACAGTAGTAATCAAGTGGTGATTGACTACTGCCATCTGGATGCAGTCACCAAGAAGGACTCCTACCCACTTCCTCACATTGATGATATGCTGGATTGACTGGGAGGTGTCAAGTTCTTTAGTGAAATGGACCTTATCAGTGGGTATTGGCAAATCGACCTGCCTCCTGCTGACCAAGAGAAATTTGCCATCATTATCAATCAAGGTTTTTTCCAACTCACAAGGATGCCCCAAGGCCTATCCAATGCACCAGCCACCTTCCAGAGAGCCATGGACCCAGTGATGAGAGATCTCAAGCTATCCTGTGTCCTAGTATACCTTGATGATATGAATGTCTTCTCCTGCATCTTTAACAAACACTTGGCCCATCTATAGGAGATTTTTAAGTGGCTCCTAGCTGCCAACCTAAAGCTGAAGCCACGCAAATGCAAATTCTTCAAGGAGCATCTAGAGTTCTTGGGTTTTATTATCAGTTTCAATGGACCCTGCCCTGTCCCTCTCAAGGTTGAGACCATTGAAAAAATGCAGGTTCCCTCTAGTAAAAGGGATGCCCAAGTCTTCCTAGGGATGATAGGTTACTATTGCCTCTTTATCCCTAATTTAGCCACACTGGGGGATGCACTCTTCCAACTCCTTTGCTTTAATGTGACCTTTTTCTGGAGCCCAGCGTGCCAGACTGCATTTGAGGCCCTAAAAAAGACTCTCACTGCTGCACCAGTGCTGGACTACCCAGACTTTTCCAGACCCTTTGTAGTTCACCCAGATGCCAGTTTGACAGCCATTAATGGTGTTCTTTCTCAGCTGGACGCTGATGGATTAGAACATCTGCTAGGTTACTGCTCTTGCACCCTCAACATCCATAAGAGGAACTACACGGTCACAGAACGTGAGTGCTTGGCAGTGATTTAATTCTACCAACAATTCAGTGTGTACCTTCATGGATTACACTTCACAGTTGTCACAGACCATGCTTCCTTGCAATGGCTGAAGACACTGAAAGATCCTGAAGGTTGGCTAGCATATTGGGCCATCAAGCTACAGGTATATGACTACAAAATTATTCACTGAGCCAGTGCAATCCACCAAAATACTGACTGCCTCTCCTGTCTGTCTACTGTTGCCTTAGTCTCCCCCATGGCTGACATTCTCTATGATAAACTCATGGAGGACCCTTCTTTATGGGGGGAAGAACCAACAGAAATACAGAAGGCCCTCAAGAAACTAGCTGTTTACACCAAGGTCTCCAAGGGACAGCTCCTAAAGCTTTTCAGGGGCTCCTGGCTTCCGTATATACACCCATCTCTGTGCATGTACTCAGTGGTAGCTGCACACAAGACTACTGGGAACGGTGGTATTCAGAAGAAACTAGCAATGCTATAACAACATTGCTTCTGGGAAGGAATTCACACAGTTATGATGGAGACTTTAGCCTCTTGCCATGACTGTAACATTGAGCACCCAAAGGTAGCCAGGTTCCAGAACAGACTAATCCAACTGGGGTTTGGCTTTCATACATTAGCCATTGATGTAGTGGGCCCCTTGCCAGTTACCAACAGTTGCAACAAGTTCATTATTGTGGCTGTTGATTATCTGACTAAATGGGTAGAAGCCAGGGCAATTCTAACCAATCTGCACTGGTGACAGCCACGTTCATCCTGGAGAATATCATATACAAACATGGTTGCCCCCAGATTCTGCTGACAAAAAATGGTACCAATTTCACCAGTCACATCATCCCCTGCCTCAACCAATTGATGGGAATCTGTGGGACACTATCCACTCCTTATCACTCACAGACCAATGTTATGGTAGAACACACAAATGGAAGCCTGGTACAGATACTACAGAAGCTTAGTCATCAACAGGAGACAGAATGGAATACCTTTCTCCCAGCTGCAACCTTTGCATACAATATTGGATGTTATCAGGCTACAGGAAATCCACCCTTCCATTTACTCTACAGGCAACAACCAGGACTTCCACCCCTGCTATACTTGTTGGTGAAACCTAGCCTGGAAGTATCCCCAGACACCTAACTCAATAAGCTGGTTCAGACGTTGATACAGCTACAATCTGAAGCCTACACAGTTAACCTTAACCAAAAACTCCAAGACCTTGACTGAGCCATGGCCAAGCGCCCTTCCCTACAGTCCTACATGGTTGGAGATGAGGTCTACTTCTTCAGCAACAGAGGTTACAGACGAGAGTCTAAACTTGCCTCCCTCTGGCAAGGTCCTGTTAAAGTCATCCAAAAGACTGGCCCCAACTCATAAAATTGAAGGAGCCAGTTTCTGGGCAATTGATTACTAAAGTGCATGCACAATATATGCATGCCGCTCCTAGTAGTCAAGAGTAAGCCCTAATGAGAACAACAACCCAAAAAAGAAAGCCTAATGAAAAAAATCCATGGGTTTTTGTCCAGTTTGCCAAAACCAAAATATATATAAAAAAGGAAATAGGAAGACCTTTATTGTTGAGATACCAGACCTTGCATATACCAGACCAATTGAACCAAGGCCTAAACCGCAACCAATTAATAAAGCTGGTTTCCAGAGGACTCACAAAGTCTATATCAAAACAGCAGACTTGAGCCGCCAGCAAGGTTCCAAGTAAGCGGGTTTCTGATCCGCAATCCAATTATCCAGTCACTTGAATCCAGACTAGGAAGATGATTCAAATTTTCAAATCCAGCAACATGAACAAATGATGATCCCTTACAATGAATGACTCAATTTAGCGCTTGAATCATTACCAGGATCAAGCCAAATCCTTCACCATCTAACTGTGTGATCAACACAAGCATGTTCCTGTTATCCATGACTCACATTAACTATATAATTATTATCTCTCAATAAAGAATATTATCTAGTTTCTTAATATTTCCCCCCTTTTAACTCTGCTAAAACAGCACAGTTACAACATTGATAGCACAGGTAGGGTTTCCATCCTACTTTACCCCCCAAAAAAATAATTCTGTCTGTTGCCTGTACTTACCGCGGCCAACAAATCCTTGATAGAATCATGTCTGGACTCCTGGTAGACTGAACACCGTACACACCTGGTGCCAAGATAACTGATGGGTTTGTCCTCTACCAGAACATGGTAATCCCACTCCCCGCGTTCAATGCCCTGTCAGCACAGGGTTTCTTCCAGGCTCCCTTTGCTCTACCTCAAGTAACTGATGAAAACACTATGCCAGCCTACATAGCCCAGAGACTTTGCAGCGCTGTCTTGGAACCTTTCACCAGAGCCAACAACAACAACACCACAGCGTGGATTCAATATGCTCAGAGCAAGTTGGCACAAATGGAATGCCCACAACAATTCTGGATTATAGAGATATCCATTTGGCTAACACACGGCGCTGGCACCTGGTGCAACAAATGGCATGAAGACCATACCAAGAAAGACTGGGATATCTTCAAGCAGGACTTCCTGGCAAGATTTGTGCTGAAGGACACCACACTTATGATTATATGCCAAGTGAAGAATATAACCCAAACAGGCACAGTGAAGGAGCTCATCTGCACCTACAAGGAGCTCTGACTATGTGCCCCTTCCAACATGGCTTTTGACACTCCAGCTACCCACCTCATGTACTACGGTGCACTCAAGTTGCATGTAATGAGACACATAAACCTGGACCAAGTAACCAACTTGCAAAGTCTGTATTGCAAGGAAGAGGAAGCTGAATAAACATCCAACACTCTCCACAAGGTGCAAAATGGAAAGCAAGAGAGAACCAAGGTCTCTCATCCAGCTGGGCGTTCCAATTGACCACCCCTGGGAACAACAGCATAACACAAGCCACAAACCTGCGGATTCAGATGGGCATGAAAACAGGAGCACCAGCCAGTCAAACTGCACTCTTTTCTGTATCACTGCCACACAAGACAACCAAGACAAGGGAAAAGCCCAGGGAGAGCACTAAGCAAGCCAAGCTCTCCCCACACAACTCCTAACTTGCCCACCAATGAATATTGATCCAAGAACGTATATCAGTGTCCAATAATCCAAGTGCCCTCAGAAGACCTGGTACTTTACACCATTGCCAGGCATCACAATAAACTGATGTCTTACCCTTTCTGCTTTTGCAATTACATGGGCTCAGCGCTCCTGGACTTGGGTGCAGATCAAACCCTAGTCAACAGCAGCTTTGTAGATAAGTTCAAGCTACACACTAATCCTTTGCGGATTAAAAAATTGTTTTAGCCAATGAACATCACATTGCTGTGACAAGGGAAACCACCTCCTTCTCTGTCATGCTTGAGAACCTGCACTCCACCATCCAAGTCCCTGTCATTGACTTTCCAAAGTTTGACATTGTACTGGGTCTTGACTGGTTACAAAGGAACAACCCCCACGTAGACTGGGCAACCTTGGTATTGACCATCAAAAGCAAGGGCGTCAACCACCATATCTACCCGGACTCAGTAGGCCAGCTCCTATGCAACCATGTTTTTGTGCGCATCACAGAGACCCTGGACAAAAAAGAAAACCTTAAGGCAATCAACTGGGACTCCAGCTAGTATGAGATCATACACTTCAAAGTCCACCAGGACACGGCAACTGTGGTAAGTTTAATTCTCTGGTGATTGACTCCCTGGTGCTTGAAACTCTATTAAAGTGAGAATTCAGCTTTTTCCCTGATTGACAACTGGAAATCAACACTTTTTTAATTAACAGATCTTGATGTACTGAAAACTTTTAATAAATAAAAACTAAGCTATACAGTTATGGTATACTAAAGTGACCCCAGAGAGCTCAAAAATGCAATAAAAATGTATCTTAGCTAATTAGAATAAGGAGAAAAAAGTAACTATTTCTCATTTTGCTATGTAATTTACACTCTTCACTATAAAGATATTTTTGATTACCATAAAAATTAAAATTCTAATGAAACATAATTAAACACAAACACAACAATAGAAGTTATGCAAAATATGAAGAAATATTAATATTTATTTGATATAGTTCATATAAGTATAAATGTGAATTTCTTTTGTTTTATTAGGAAATTAACAAAAATTAAGATATTATCATTCACTTTCAACCATAACTATTCATATCAAACTTACCATGTATACATAAAATAATTAGTGCTATCTAATTAAATCAAAAAATAGAAAAATTAAAACTAAAAAGTAAAAATTAAAACCATAGAAGCAAGACAGCAAGTTTATTCCTCTTCATTCTTCCCCTTCTTCATTTTGGCCCCTTCTAGGAGGGCAGTTGCAATGAGCTCAAGCTGGTGCTTGATCTCTGAGGCCTTGTATTTATGCTTGGCCACATTTTGAATTGCCTTGATGAATAGGGTGGAGTGGGCTGTGGGCTTGGTAGGGGGACGCAGTTTACCAAGTCACATAGCTTGGAGATGGTTTTCTCCTACTTGTACTGCAGGAGGGAGACAAACTTATTGAAATTTGGGTGGAGCCCAAGGTTGGCCTTGAGATGTTTGTGATAAGCCTGCAGCACTGAGGTGGTCTTGAGCTCACCATTCACTGCCACCCGGTACACATTCCAGCTGGCCTTGGCGCAGGCCTTGCCTTGCCTCTGCGTGACAACCTTCCCAATCCACTGGGTCTCAAAGTACTCAAGGAAAGGCTTGAACTCTGAGTGCTTTACTACGTAAAGATCCTTTGAGAGAACCTCAAACCCCTGCACAGTGTGCTCTGGCTTTAAAAAAGCCAAGGCACTAAATTGTGCAAACACAAATTTGCAGGTGTCCAAAGTGTCTCTCTGGCTCAACCTACTTAGCTCAGCATGGGCCTGCACATTCCAAGCAACTGCTTGACGGTGATAGAAGTGGCACCCCTGCACCTCCCTGCTGAGTAGCTGCTTTAATGCATTGAACTGAGCAGGCTCAAAGTCCATAATGCACATGGCAGGCCCAAGAGCTCTCAGCCTTACCTTTTCCTCCAAGTCCAGGGTGGCCTGGTCTTTGTCAGTGGCAGGAGGGTTGGTGTGGGTGTAGGGAGGGGTCTTTTTGGTATTGTTGTTGTCAGAAAGAAGAGAAATTGCTTGACAGAGGATGGTAAAAGCAAGGGTGTAAATGGCCCCAGGAAGAAGAAAAAACACAAGTGGAATCACCTGGATATCAATCTGGGCATGGATCATCCAGAGCTGCTTGAATATCCGGGGGCAAGTGGCAAAGGTACCATCAACTAGCCAGGTTGTAGCCCTTTTTAACTCCAGCAGGTTCTGCTGGGTGGCATAGCAGATTATGCGGTCTTTGGTGGTGGGACCATTGTCATGGAGGATGAAGCGCTCCCCACTTGGAAGCTGCTTGAGATTGTGGGTGAGCGTAAGCTCCAAGAGGACGTCCAAAGCCTTGGGGGGAGGGGGATTGGCAGCAATAGACTTATTGCTTATGAACTCAACCAACTGCTTTTGATTTGGCACCAACTTGAGATTGTTGGGTTTTAAGTGCTGCAGGGCTTTTATAGCCAGATCAGATGACTAGAGGTGAGAGAATGCGGGATCACCTGGACAAGGTACCATTTTAACATCCAGGTTATAAGATGATTGGGGGCTCACAAGAGTGCTCCCCCTTCTCTGAAGTTACTTGCTCCCAGCCCTCAGTGTTTAGCTGGGCCCTGTAAGTCTTATCCTCACAGAAAAAGTGCTTGCTCTTGGTTTGGCGCTTTTGATTGTTACAATTAAAATTTTAGTTATCAGTAACGTAGCATGGGCTGCCATTTACAGACATAATTGGGAAGTACTGGGGGAAGCGCTTGGGGACTTTAAACTCTCTGTCCACATTGCAGATATTGTGGATGACCAGTGGATCCCAAGCCACATGACCAGAAGCTTTGAACTTCTTGGAGTACTCCTCAGGCTCATCTTGGGGATCAGATGAGGGAGGGGGGAAGAGCCACCAGGAGGGGGAGGGGAAGGGTTCTTTGAAGCCTGCTTGGATGCCTTCTTTTTCTTACCAGAAGAAGAGGTGGGCTCCTTGGCAGCCTTTGAATTCTTGATATGTTGCTCCTTGGTGGGCTTGGAGTCGGCCTCTGAGTGGTAAAAGGAGTGGTTGGTAAGATCACCATCAGATTTATTGGGGGAGGAATTTTTGGGGGAAGGTGAAGGGGATGTGGAAGATGAGGGTGGAGGGGAGGGAGGAGTAGGAGGAGATGGGGTTGGAGACTTTGCCTTTGCAGGCTTCTTGGCACTCTTGGGAGTGGAGGCAGTTTCTTTGAAGCCTTGAAGGCTTGGCTCTTGGGCAGTTGGCTGTTCTTGTTTGATCTTGTTCAAAGAAAAGGTTTAGTTTTGTAAATAAAACAGTGTGAAAGATATGAAACACAGAGGTAAAGAAAAGTAAAAGTTAAATGAAAAGTATGCAAATAAAGTTTTATTTATCAAGAAAAAACATAACAAAGTAAATAGAAGCAAAATAGAAACTTAAGGTATAGACATAAAGATTAAAACATATAAAATAAGTGAATTTTTGATGAAGCATCAAAGATGTTAGGGTCAGCATAACATCTTAGTGCTAAATCAATGTAAAAGTATAATTGAAAATCAAAAAAATATATGAAAATTATATGGAGAGTAGCAGGAAAAGTAGTAGATTATAATTATAGAAAAAATAATTATTATCTGGAATTTATTTTATTGGGAGTTTAAAAATCAAAACATAGTAAAGTGTCAAGTTTGGCACTGTCAATCAGCTGGGAAAAGCTGAATTCTTACTGTTGAGTATGCCAGAGTTGAGCAAAAAATCAAATTTACTGTTTTTTATATATAAAACTTGCTTAAATTTAAAATAGGTTTGAAAGTTAACCCAAAAGCAAGGCAGTTTCATATGCTCAAAAATAAAAAATACAACATAAGTTAAAAAAGTAAATGAGTAGGAAGGTGTTTATTAGTGATAATATTATGCTGTGAGGAGCTGGGAGTGATTTATTTACCATAGTGTTGGTTAAAAACATTAAGAAGCTCTCTGTACTAATCCCCAAGTTAAAGTGTTGAGTGGACAGGTGTTGAGTGTTACTCATAGTGTGTCACATATTAATTTAGCCTTAATTCCAAGCCTTTGATTAGTTAAATCTGAAACCAATCAGGTGGCAAGTGGATAGAGTCAAACAAAGAAGATGTCAAGTTTCAATTTTTATAAATTACATATGAAACCTCTTAATAAATTGGGCTTAATTTATGTGGCACCACTTAATCCACAAACCCGGGAATGTCATAAGGTAAAACAAGTGGGGTACTGTCAATTCAGAACCTGAACGTAAAAATGCGGGATTGTCAAATCCTTAGTCCAAATTTCAAATCACTTTTGCGGGCAACTCAGCTGAGTGAGAATTAAAATATTTAATAAAATCAAACATTTAATTTGACTTTTTTGATTTATTTAAATTGGCAAATTTCAAATCTTGTGAGCAGATAACTCAACTAACAAAAGACAAAACTCAGCAAACAAATGTGGGATACATGAATCAGAAATGCAGGATTTTCATGTACAATTTGAGATTTCCTGTATGTCAAACGAATCATAGACATCATGTAAAAATTAATGAATCTGAAATTGCGGGATTGTCAAATCCAAGAACCAAGTTTCAAATCATAACTGCGAGGAATTTGAAATAAATATAATTTATGGGCATCTCAAACAGGAAATCAAAGGATCTAGAGTGGATTTGTGAGGATTCTTTTAGGAATCATAAACATTCTCAAAAATCACCCTATTCTATTTTAGGGCAGCTAAAATTTAGATCGTAATGATCACCAACTTACCATATATAACAATAAAATTGACTAAAATATACATTCCTCTTCTTGAGTTTAAAATTATAATAAAATTTTAATTATGCCTTCTTCTAACACCAACTAAGTCAACAAGCTGTTCCCTGGCCTTGACAAAATTATGCAGGGCTACACCAGGTCTTCTAATAGTGAAGCCTCCCTCTATGGCTACTCCCAACCCGCAGGCCCCTCTGCAAGCACTACCCAGGAGTGTGTTCTTTCTCCTGTGTCCTAAAGCATGGCCCTGTTTGCCCATTACGCACAGGCAGCTGCTAACCCAAATCATATAGCAACACTAGCATCTGTAACTGACCAAGTGAGCCACAGGGCCACCAATGGAAGCCAGAATCCAGAAACAGCCAATCAGATGGCACTGTCTGGTTCTCAAGGCAGACACATCCTGCCTCCAGCCAATCAGCCTTCAAGACGCAGAAGAAAGATAATTACCCCAGAGATTGTTCTTGAAATAGTCAAAAAACAAGGGATGCTTATGTCCCTCAGGGAAATTGCGGCCGCAATGGGTTTTGCAAAGTCCACTGTGGCTGCAACCCTGCGAGCCCACGCCAACTGTGGCCCCCCTACCAAGAAGACCTCAACTGGTGCCTGTACTTCAACCAAAGGTGACACAGCCCATCCCCTTATGATGGCCATTATGGAACGTGACCTGCAGATGCCCCTGGTCCAGGTACATCTCCATCTGGGACTCCACGGCATCTTCACCAACAAAAGAACGGTGAATTTGTGAATGTACAGAGTTGTAGTTGCCGCCAGAATCCTATCCAATCAGGCTCTTGGTGGCCCCAGTTTGGTGGATACCAACCCATACAATTCAACCATCATCAATTTTATTAAAGGGAGGGCAATGAGGGCCCGTAATGACGTCATCTTCCTATCATACACTAAGATTTCTGCAAGTATCCAAGACTATGGAGAGAAGCGTATCCAGTCTGATGTGTACAAGCGTGGCCCAATCTTGTATCATTTTGCTGGGGTTTTATTGGTAGTTTCCCCATTGGGCGTCAATTATTACTTGGCAATATCAAACACCACAGATGGGTATGCCTACCAGACGGAACTCAAGGCCATGCTGGAGGAGTGGGCCACACAAAACGCCGTGCACACAGTTGTACTTAGTGCTGAGATGGAGCAGCAGGAATGGGCAACCCAAGAAATCAGGGCTGCGGGGCATACCTGTTGGTCCTACCCCATCAACCACGCTGACATGCATCTTGCAGATGTATGTCTCTACAATTTTGATTCTGCCCTCAGGCGCTTAAAGCCTGCCACCTACAACAAACTATGCACCTGAATTGATAAGGGTTATGAGCTTTTCCCTTCTGTGTCTGTCCAGGACTTATCACTATCACTTTCATAGAAGATGATGAGATCAAATAAGTCCAGAAAGGACTCTTGCCTTCCCCCTTGCCCATCCATCCGTTTTTTCAAGCCTGCATACGTGACGGAAGAAGAATTTGAGCAATTGAAGCAAACCGCTCTTGCTGCCCCTTCCCAGTCAACAAACCCTGCCTCTCCAACCCCCCATCAAGCCACCCGCCTTCCAACCCTGACTCCCAAGCCACTACTAATCCCCCCCACTATCTCTGATGCCGCCCCTTTCACATGCGCAGATGAAGGCAATGTTCATTCCGCCCATTCCCATCCTTTGATCAGTAAAATAATTCTTTTCTTTGTGACAACTTATTAAAATTAATATCTCTCTTTCAATTCATAATTAATAATATTTTCTTTTTACATTATCAACATTTCCCATAATTAATACAATGTTGTAAATTTTACTAATAGCTTAAAATTATTAGCATACATATTTTACATCATAATTAATAAATTAAAGACAATAAACGTAAATATTGCATTTTAATATAGCAATTAGACATCATCTTTTGATTTTTAGAAATTATGTGCATAACTCAATGCATTCTGATTAATAAAATTCATTGTAAACTTGGCCTTTTTCATTGTAATTTTTTAAACCGGATTGTGCTTATATTAGAGAGCCATTAACGCTTAGTACAAATATTGATACATAGTGCAATTTACAGCCTGTATATTTACCTATTGGTAATAACTTATAAACTTTTCAGTTGGATTTTACAAGGTAATAATAATGTAATGTGTTAATAAATTACTATTCATTGTCATTAATTGGCTGATTTTCTTTTCTGTGGCAATTGTGCATTTTCTGATATTTACACATTAGTATCCAATTGGTTGGTTTCACATCCAATTGCACAGGCAATATGAAATCAAGCCGCCACCCTGAGACCAGATGTGGTTGGGGTGGCGGCTTGATTTCCTATTGCCTGTACAATTGGATGTGAAACCAACTAATTGGATACTAGTGCGTACATATCAGAAAATGCACAATTGCCACAGCAAAGAAAATCAGCCAATTAATGACAATGAATAGTAATTTATTAACACATTACATTATTATTACCTTGCAAAATCCAACTGAAAAGTTTATAAGTTATTACCAATAGGTAAATATACAGGCTGTAAAATGCACTATGTATCAATATTTGTACTAAGTGTTAATGGCTCTCCAATATAAGCACAATCCTTTTTAATAAATTACAATGAAAAAGGCCAAGTTTACAATGAATTTCATCAATCAAAATGCATTGATTTTATGCACATAATTTCTAAATATCAAGAGTTGACGTCTAATTACTATATTAAAATGCAATATTTACGTTTATTGTCTTTAATTTATTAATGATGATGCAAAATATGTATGCGTTGAAGGTAGTACTATAAAAACCAGTTTTTGATGGAATTCAAACATAATGTCAAATATTTACACACTTATCAACAAATTAGAGTCAGCCCTCCAAAAGGTTGTTGAGCTTGAATACAACATCAGGGAAATTGGGGTAAATCAACTGGGAAATGAGGGAAGAGCCTTGGTCCAGCAAAAGGAAATTGCAAAAAATAGCCTGGGAACAATAGTTAATGAAGAACACAAGGAAATAATTTTTAATCTTCAAAAGAAAATACTAAGCAGTTAGATTTCAAAAGCAAAAGTTACAACTTGTGGGAATTTGCAAAACCCAAGAGAAAAAATACTCAAAAAATCAAACTAATTGAAGGAAATGAAATTTCAAAGGAAATCAACACAAATGAAGAGTAAAATGACCAAATGGAAACAGAAAAAAGCAAAGCTCAGTCAAGAAATAGGAGCGCTTTAAGAAATACAGAAACTTTATCAAATGAAAACCAAGAAGAAACACAAGTTGCAAGAGATATAAGAAAAATTAAGCCTAGAAAAATTAATGAAGAGCAGCCAATGCTCATGAAATTTGCTGAGGTGGCGCCCGTGGCTGAGGGGGCCACAGGGGAAACAATTAGTAAGTCTTTTTATGTTTTATTTATATTTATTTTAGTCATCACCAGGACTGGGGACAAGGTTGCAGAAGTGGCAGCTTTTACGCTGAGTTGGTTCTACGGGGGTTACCAGTCACTGGTAGCCCCTGTAAAACAAATAAATAAAAACCAAATAAATAAAATAATTCAACAGAATATGAATAATTTTTCAAGTATTGAAGCTAAAGATAGAGAATATTTACCACCTGCAGGGTGCTTGCCGTGGTTGAGGGAAGCATATGAAATAGGATCAAATATCAACCTCAAAGAAATGAATGAAGTTTGCTGGGATGTCAAGTTAAACTTTGATGAATATATCTATGAAAGGATTCAACAATTCCCATTTGCAAACATCAACAAATATGAAAAAAAAACTTAATAAAAACTGACTTTCAAATAGGAACTGATTAATTAAAAACTGAAATTTTTAATGAAGTATTCAAGGCATTGTCAAACAAAGTTGGGGACGCAGTCCTTGTGAACACATTTAGACCTTTATTAATATTGCTTGCCGAGGCATGGGGGGCTGATACAAGTTGGGCGCCCCCCAGAACCCTCTTTAAATTCAATCAAACATCATATATCAATAGGTTAGTTCAAGTCTTCAAAAAACTGTGCATGTTCTCAGAAAAATATACCTCACAAAGAATTCACGCCGTGGTATACCTGGGAATCCTCCTTCACTGCATATTAAAAACAACGTCAAAAAGTTGGAGGATGTACCTATTTAAATGGACATATGCCGGTTAGCACTCAAACTCCAAAAGACACTGCAGGGTATAGGACATTTAATACACGTCCTGTATGACTCCTTTGCATTGGCAACGTTGTACAGGTAATATGTTCCCCCTGAAAAAACCTATTAGTTGATTCACTCACCTGCCTTCCTTTTATTAAACTTTCAACAACCACCGGGGTACAGGGTGCCACCCCTCTAGCAATTGCATACAAGGTTGTCCACCACATACAGAAGAGTATGTGGATTCAATTAGACGCTCTAGCCAAATATTTAATTTCAGCGCATAATTCCCCAGAATAATTGCATTCCCTTTGCAATTAGCATCCCCTCAATAAATATTTTTCCCTTGCAAATTAAATATTATTTTTTGTTAATTTTTTATATTTTAATACTAAAAGTTCAATATTGAAATATGTAATATTAAAAATTTTATAGTAAAATTTTAATTTTAAATATTTAAATATTAAAATTTTAGTATCTAAAAGTTAATATTAAAATTTTAATAATACATATTTCAATATTGAATATAGTACTATTAAATAAAAATAGTTAAATTTTGAATATTTAAACTTTAATATATAACTTTTAAGATTTATAATTATAATTTTATTTTTAATATTTTAAGATTGTTTTAAATTTTAGTAAGTAAATTATAGTATTAATATATCTAAATATATTATAAGACAATGGTTATAGTTGTAACCACGTCAAATAATAAAAATAAGTTAAAAATGTTTTTATTTACTAACTTGTCAAGTACAGGTTCATTTATTACATATACAAACAACAAGAATTGATTTTTCTGCATCATGCAGCCCGCTCCACTTATATTATAAACAATTGATTGTTTAGAACTCAAATTAACTTTCCCTTGTAATATGATTTGATAAATATATTTGATATTCTTGACCTGCAGCTAAGTACTGATTAGTAAGCAATACATGAAAACCATTGGTTTTTGCGTTGTGTGGCTATAGTGGCACTAAATCAATCAGATCAAGTGATAACTCACAAGGTCCAATTTGTGGCTTAAAAAAGCCAATGTACTAAAAAGGCTCACAATTATTTAAACAAAATTAATCTATTTATATCATATTTAATTTACATATTTGTTAGCTCTACTGTTAATACAATATTTGGTGCATTATAATAAAAATATGTGTCTCTATATCTAGTATAATTAATTTTATTTAACTTTTGTACAAATTCTTATATGTCTATAATACAATTCAATGTCAAGTCATTATATATAAATAATAATTTTTTGAGTCCTACTAAAAACAAAATAAATAAAAATAAAAACAAATTAAACCCAGGAAACCCATTTATCTGATTGGCCCGGAGGCCAGGGCTTTGGGGAGGAAGGATTCTGAGTGCTTGTAAAAAGCCGCCACCACATTGGGTGGCATTGCAAATTGACTGACCTCAAGAATATTGAATATATCCTCAGTGTCCTGAGGAAGGCCTTGTTTCACCTTATTCTTGATCCAACCAAACACCTCCTCAATTGGGTTCAGAAATAGAGAATAGTGCAGAAGGAAGAGGAGTCTCATTGGGCAGTCAGCCAGGCAGTGGCTGGCCAAATGGCTATTTTTATCAACTGGCAGGAACTTGGACACAACCAAATCCACTTTGTGAAGCCCAACATTATCCAGCACAACAATGTTGGTTGTACTGTGGTAGTTGATCCAGAGATACTCCTTGATGACTCGGAGAAAATTGAGAAAAGTTCCGCTATTGTGGGAACCCTTGATCATTTGGTATTGGTCCAACCCGCGAGGACCAAGAAGCGCAACCATTGAATAGGTCTGGAAACAGATAGCTGCACAATGGGCTACGCTGTCCTTGGACCTCTTCTCAACCCACCCATGCCTAGACCTGAGTGAGGAGGAAAACATCAATTTGTTGATATAGAAGAACTGGACATTCCCAGTCTCCTTCAGTGCCAGATATGTCTTGGCATAATTGTGTCAATCCTCAATGGTCTTTTCACTGTTTTTATTATACAGAGAAACTCTGAGCACCTTCCACAAGAAGCCCAAATCAACCATTGTTTTGTAAACAAGGGTTTTGGAAACAGAAAGCCCAAACTCTGTGGCAAGTATTGATTGGACAACAAGTGTGTCCAGGTGGCAATCCTTGGCTACCCACTACTTGATTGTGTCAATGTGAATAGGCTGAAGGAATTTGGGCTGTCTTTTTGCCTTGGTGGATTTGGCAATTTGCCTGGTATTACAATACTTGTTGTTGATGTTGGCAATGTATCTGGCTGTGACACCAAATTGGGACGCAATATCCCAAACTGCCATTCCCCCGTTCAAGCAGTTGA
Source organism: Entomophthora muscae (assembly GCA_014839935.2). NCBI lineage: Eukaryota > Fungi > Entomophthoromycota > Entomophthoromycetes > Entomophthorales > Entomophthoraceae > Entomophthora > Entomophthora muscae. The sequence continues at coordinate 56,730 of QTSX02004412.1, forward strand.
GGAGAGCTTCCCACTCACTATCTGTCAACCAACGCCAGCCCTTAGCAGGTACCACAGCATCCTGGCTACAGGCTGAACACAGGGGACGGGACCTTTGTGTAGAAGGTGGAATCACACTTGCTTGCAGTAGCGCTGTCAATGGTTGAATACACAATAGGTGCAGATGGTTCCTCAGTTGTGGCCAATGGCTGATAGGAGGTATCAAAAACACGGGGGCAGGAAGTAGCAACTCTTGGGTCAAGAGTGCGGGGCCAGGTGACAACTGGGTATACAGTGGAGGTGTAAGTAACCTCATTATTCCTGATGACCTTTGTGTAAGAGACTTTGGTTGCAGGCCTTGAGAGCAGCTTCTGTCTAGGATTAAGGCTGTGTGATCTGGCTTGAGACGCAGGAGGTGGTTGACTGGCGCTGACGCCTTGGGAGGCCTTGTATTGGCACAACTCCCTTCAATTTGTGTTCTGGGTCTGTTCTTGGACCCTCTGGGACACCCTTGTGGACAGGCTGCCCCGCAGGCTGGTGCAGGAGCTGGTTGGGAATGCAACTGACAGTCCATAAAAATAAAATAAAAAATATATTTTAGATTAAATATGTATTTATTTGGATTTATTGATTTAGTTGTGAGTAGGTATTTTCTCTTGATTTAGCCTTGAATAGTAGCAGAGTTTCTATATCCGTAATTTGAAGTGTATAATATTGTATCTTTCCCGTTTTGGATAATTTTAAAGTTTAATCACTTTTTATGTCTAAACATGGTTATTGAGATTAAATTTAGTTTGATTTTAGTTGTGGTGGAGCTTCTTTATTTGGGTTGGTGTTTCCTAGTGTGTTTACTGTACATTGAATTAGGATTCCAGTTCCCACAATTAATATCTGAGTTTACTAGTGGCATCCAAAAGTGATTTGAAATTTGGTTCTTGGATTTGACAATCCCGCAATTTCAAAAAACATAGTAAACTTAATGAAAATGGCTGATGGATTTGAACATTTCAAATCTGATTCCAGTTAATTCATTTTGTCCATTGGAAATATGCAGTTTGACTTGAACTTTGCAAAGTGTCTATGAGTTCCCGCATTTTCACATATTCAAATTAATACTCAAAGAATTCAATTTAATTAAAAAAGGCCATCTTGCAAAAGTGATTTGAAATTTGGACCAAGGATTTGACATTCCCGCATTTTTACATTTAGGTTCTGAATTTACAGTATTTGATTAATGTCTATACCACTAAATCCAGTATAGTGGCGCTTGGGAGCCTAATCAACAACTATGAACACTAATAATAAAAATATAATAATAAACTAATAAATAACAAATTTTATATAAGCGCATATGTATTTTATTAATAAAATTAAAATTTGGCTTAAAAAGTGTCAAACTGGTCACTTTTTGTTTTAGAGTGTCAAACACAGGTTTTTTCATTTCTATTAGTAAATTTACTTATAAATTGCCCCTTAAATTGATATTTCAGCTAACCAAATTATTAAACAGAGTTGAGTTCAAGTAAATTTAACCTTGGCTTTTGCTTTTAAACCCCTAAATTACTAGTAAAAATTAGCTTAAAATCAGTTAAGCCAAAAATACTTATAGATTCACATATGCGGCACTCAACTCCTTGGTACTTGACAAAGTGTCAAATACCAGGGAGTCAACTGCCAGGAAGTCAAACTTACCACAGTTGCTCAGGACACCACTACACCTCAAGATTGCAAAATTGTAGCCCGCCATCCAGAAATCTTCAAGGAGGCTTTACCTGGGTTGCCTCTGGAAAAGCATATCCAACACTCCATCCAACTCAAAGAATCTATGCCTAAGGCACAACCCATCTATTGTCTGATCCCAAACAAAGACAGCACCCTATGTGCTTACCTCAAAGAGGCATTGGAGAAAGGACTTATCTGCCCCTCACAGTCTCTTTTTGGGGCTGCTGTGTTATTTTTGGCCAAGAAGGATGGTACTCTACGCCTAGTCACATATTATCAAGCCCTAAACAAAGTTATCATTAAGAATTTTTACCCACTGCCACTCATTGACAACCTCTTTGATGCTCAGGGCAGTTCCACAGTCTTCTCCAAGCATGAATTAACCGCAGGCTACAATCAGATTCATATCAAAGAGAAAGATATCCCCAAAACGGCATTCTGTACTAAATATGGCTCATACAAGTGTTTAGTACTCAATTTTGATATGAGAAATGCCCCATCAACTTTTGTGACCTTCATGAACAAGGTGTTTGCTCCTCACATAGGCAAGCACGCCTTAGTCTACCTGGAAGACATTATTGTCTATAGCCCCTTGATAGAGTAGCACCACAAAGACTTAAAGGCAGTCTTTGCTACATTGGTGCAACACAAACTGCTAGCCAAGCCCTCCAAGTGTGAGTTCTTCCGTGAGCAGCTGCCCTTCCTAGGACACATAGTCTCAAAGGATGGCATTAAACCCAACAGTCAGAAGATCCAGGCCATCTGCAAAATGCCACCGCTCACAGACAAGTTGGAACTCCACACATCCCTAGCAATGGTTGCCTATGTACGTTTTTTTACACCTGACTGTGGTGTCCTGACTGCACCCCTGTCCGCCATAACTGGCGCCAAAACCAAGTTTTTATGGACCCCAACAAGATCTTTGCTTTGGATGTCTCAAAGAGAAACTCACAGCAGCACCTATCTTACAGTATCCCAAACACAATAGAGAGTACCAGATGAAAACCAACGCCTCAGACGCATCCATTGGGGGAGCACTAAAAATCAAAAACAATGATGGTGACTTCCTGCCCATAGCCTACAAATCAAAAAAACTGACAGATGGTGAGTTTCAATACCCTATACACAACAAAGAGTTATTGGCACTTGTACACTGTCTAGTCAAATGGCATTGTTACCTAGAACAACAGGAGGAATTCACAGCTTGACCTACCACAAGTTGCTTATATAATTCAAAACCCCAGAGAATCTATCCCGCCGCCAGGCCCTCTCAATAAGAACTCCTGGAGAGATTCAATATGCTCATACAATACAAGCCTGGTCCAGAACTTTCCATGGCAGACACACTCTTGCGCCTGTACGTCAAGCCACAAGGGGAAAAATGGGCTTGATCCAGACTGGCCCCTCCTGGTACTCCAAACAAAGGACAAGGGCTTTCCCCCTGGCACCATGGACATAACAAAGGAAAAGTCATTAAGAACAAACACTTATTTGCAGACGTGTATGAAACTCTACATCAAAAAAAGTCCAACAGAATCACCATCTCTTATGTTCCCACACACCAGCAAGTTGACACAATCCTACGTTATCATAGAGACCTAGGGCACACAAAAAGCTGCAACCTCTACAAGTTCCTTAAGCACAAAGCATGGTGGCCAACCCTGTACCATGACATTCAAGAAGTCTTGGACCAATGCAAAGTATGTGAGAAATTTTCAAAGAGAAAAACCCCACCTAAGTCAGTACTACCTATCCACATGCAACTATCCTTCAAGGTGTAGGCCCTAGGCATTGTGGGCCCCATGTCAGGGAAATATAATGAGAAGAAGTACATCATTGTTGTGATATGAGGCGCGGCACAGAATCACAAAAGGAAATCCTAACCTTAGGATTGGATTTGTACTAAGTCTTGGTTAGAATGGCAGGGAAGGCTATACAATTACCTTGTGGCCCAGATTAAATAATATCAGCTAGATATGACTAGAGAGGCGCCAAATTACGTGGAGACACAAAGACAAAAATGTTAATAGAACCTAAATTTTATTGGGTATAAAGATTGGGAATATATACTGTGTAGCTTTACCACAAAACAGTATATGGACGGCAGGATCACTCACCACAAGCATGAGTGGGGCAAGTGAGTTGTGCAGAATCAGGAAACCAAACAATTGAATTTCCCAATTTGGAGCCAGCCTCATTTCAAAGGGCAAAAGCAAAAGAGAGGGATTTATCCTCAAAATAACCCATTGAAGGCAAAATTGAAACATGGTGAATGGCGGCATTCATGAAATTGCCCCCCTCTAGATTGGCCTTAGGGGGATAGTACTTGCAGAGGAACCTGGCGTGCACACAAGCAAATAGTCAACCACTAGAGAGGAGTTTTACAGTATACTCTGATCTTTGTTTGAAGATCACTTCCAAGGGCCCAATATACAACTAGTCTAGTTTATGAGCATGTCCTCCTACTCTATGCTGATAATAAAAAATGTGGTCCCCAATGTTGAACTCAGGCAGGGGAGATTGTCCAGCATTGTTGGGAGAGAGCTCAAGCATCCTGGTCTTATATGTGGACGTTTAGGCAGAAGCCTGAATATCAATGATTTGGTTAACTAGATCTTTGATATGGTCATAAGGATTCATGGCCTTATCAGAGGAGAGTAGGGGGGCCCCAAGAGCAACGGAGTGATGGCCTCACAACCATACAACATAGCAAAAGGGGAGTACCTGGTAACATGATGTTTGCTAAGGCAATAGGCAAAGAGAGCAGCGGGTAAGTAAAGATCCCAGTTGACAGCATCATAATAAGTGAGTTTTCTCATGATAGAAACCAGAGTTGGATTTGTGTGCTCAACTGCCCCATTGGTGGAAGGATTATAGGGGGCAGAGAAAGACTGGTGAGACCCCAAGGCTTCAACAACAGAGATTACTATCTTGGCGTTGAAGTTAGTCCCATTATCAGACAACAATACTTGAGGACAACTGTGGCAAAAGAATATATCTTGAAGCAGAAAGGCGGTGGTTGTTTTTGCAGTGATGTTCTTAGTAGGGCGAGCTTCTACCCACTTGCTAAAATGATTGACAGCAATTAGGATAAAGCAGCAGCCAGAGAAGGAGGAAGGTAGAGGTCCTACAGCATCAATTCTGATAGTGTGAAATGTGTTGAGGGGAGATTAGCTTGAACTCATGGGCAGCAGCTCAAGGTTGTTGGAGCTGGCAATCATGGCAACTAGCAATAACATCTGGGATCAGCAGGTAAAGATTTTCCCAAAAGTAGTTCTTCTGGAGCCAGGCATAAGTTTTGGAAACGCCTCTGTGTCCTGTCTCCTTATGAGCTTGAAGTATCACCAAAAGGTGCAGACTAGACCTTAAATAAGGCAAGTAGTGGTCTTGTACTTTCTTGAAAAGCTGATTATCACAAATGAGTGTATCTTCAGATAATTTAGAAAGGGCCACTCAAACTTCTTCTGTCTTGTTCTCCCACAAAGAAGGATATCCAATTAGTTTGTACAGCCTGTCAGCCTCAGCAGGATGTAGAGCAAGGATGGGCATTCTGGACAGTTCATCAGCATTCTGATGTTGAATCCTGGGGCAAAGCAGCGCAGTGAAGCCGTACCCTTGCAGGCAGAGAACCCATCTAGCTAGTTGTCCTTCTGGTTCCTTAAGTTGTTGTAACCATTTAAGCAAAGTGTGCTCAGTAACCACTGTAAAATGGGTGCCATACAAGTAATGGCGGAACTTCTTGACAGCATGCAGAACAGCAAGGCACTCTTTCTCTGTTACACTGTAATTCTTCTCATGCTTATTCAGGACACAAGAGGTATAAGCTACAGGGTGATCCACACCTTCATCATCTAATTAGGCCAATATGGCTCCAATGACCAAGTCACTAGCATCAGTATATAGGATAAATTCCTTATTGTAATCAGAATATACTAGGATGGAAGCCTCTTTGAGTTTTTGTTTGAGAGTCTTAAAGGCTAGTTGCTGGCTGGCAGTCCATTCAAAATGGACATTACACAGCAGCTGGACCAAGGGTTTGCTAGTGTCAGCGAAATTGGGGATGAATTTTCTGTAGTATCCCATCACGCCCAGAAAGACTTGAACTTCTTACAGGTTGGTGGGTGGAAGAATTTTGTCAATGGCCTCAACTTTTTTAGTCATGGGGAAAATTCCTGTCTGAGTCACCTCATGTCCCAAGAATTTAAGGCGTTCTTTGAAGAAGGCATACTTAGATGGTTTTAACTTAAGACCAGCTTCTTGAAACTTTATGAACACTTCCTTGAGATGAGCCAGATGGTTGGTAAAGGTAGTACTAAAGACTGTTATGTCATCTAAGTACACTAGGACACATGAGAGCTTCAAATCATGGAGGATGGAGTCCATGGCTTGTTGGAAAGTAGCTGGAGCATTGCAGAGTCCTTGCAGCATTTGTGTAGGCTCAAACAATCCCTCAGAAGTGATGAGTGCAGCCTTCTGTCTATCCTCAGGAGAGAGATCAACTTGACAGTACCCAGAGGCTAGGTCCATAGCAGAGAAGAACTTGGAACCTCCAAGGCGGCAGAGAGCATCATCAATGCATGGTAAGGGGTAGGAGTCTTTTTTGGTTAAAGAGTTCAATTGTCGGTAGTCCATCACAATACAATGACCTCCATCCTTCTTTTTCAGTATGAGAAAGGGGGAGGCCCATGGAATTTGGGACAGAGCAAGCAGTCCAGCGTCTAGAAGTTGTTTGAGCTCTTTAGACACCTGAGCATCCTCCACACAACTGTGGCAATAAGGTTTAGCGCAGAAAGGGGAGCGTCATCAGTATCAATCTGGTGAATGACGCCTTTGGCTAAACCATAATTAGTTCTATCTTTAGCAAAGATATCTGAAAATTGATCCAGTAGGTCAAGCGCTTCTTTCTTTTGAACTGGAGATAGTTGCAGGAAATCTTGCGCAGTGAACAAGGATAAAACTTGGGGTTTGTCCTCAGGTAGATTAAAGTCCTGGAACGTACCAAAGGGATGTAGTGATAGGACATCAGGGGCATTCAACAACCTGTCATAGCCAACAACCTGCCCTCTAGACACATTCATGAGGAGTGTGGTTAAGTTGGCAACCAGAACTTGAACAGGGTCTTTATGAAGGACATCCAAGATTCCTGGGCAAAGGTAGGGTTTGTTGTGTCCTAGCAAGGGAGGAGAGTATAACTCTAGAAACGTGCGCTCAGGTAACTCATATAATGTTTGAGAGTCTAGGATAGCTTGAGACCCAGGGGGGGATAGTTACAGTGGAGGTGGCCAAGAGATGTATTCTTTCAGACGCAGGGCAAGCCATAGGAGGACACTTCATGTTGTAGGAATGGGTTTGGTATTTTAGAGTGAAAACACCAATGGGATATTCCAAGGCATATTTCTTAAGGTGCTTCCTGGGAACTTTAACTGGCTCTTTGAATATCAGAGGAACCTTGTACCCTAAGATGGAGAGGTAGCCGTCCTTCAAGTTGATTATCCCATTGTATTCCCTAAGGAATTGAATACCAACAAGGAGGTTGTAGCTCTCATTCTCCAAGACAACAGCAGGCGCGGTCAAGAGTAGTTTGCCAAACCACATAGAAAGAACAGTGTCATGTTCTGAGGTGCAGCGCAGACACACAACAGGAAATCCTAACCTTAGGATTGGATTTGTACTAAGTCTTGGTTAGATGAAAGGGAAGGCTATGTGTTTACCTTGCGGCCCTGGAAGATTAATCTCTACTAGTTGTGGCTAGAGAGAGGCGCAGAAGTACTGAAGACACAAAGACAAAAATGTGAATAAAACTTAATTTTTATTGGTGAATATGAAATGGAATATATAGTGGTTAGGAATATCACAAAACACTACAAGGACGGTAGGATCACTTGCCACTAGCATGAGTGGGGCAAGTGAGATGCGCAGGATCAAGAAACCAAACAATTTTATTTCCTGATTCAGTCATCAACTCATTTTGAGAGGCAAAAGCAAAAGCAAGAGATTCATCTTTGAAATGGCCCACCAAAGGCAAAATCAATACATGGTGAATAGTGGTATTCACAACAAGCAGAATAAGCTCCTATAGCATAATTCATGGATAACCCAGCTGTGCCATACAACTGGTGATAGTTAAGGTCAGGGGCAAGCTTGAGCTTCTTGAAAAGCTTCAAGGAGACAACATTAACAGGAGATTCAGTGTCCAAAACAGCCTTAATTTTCATCTTTTGAAGGGATATTTCCACATGAGTGGTAGTATAACCAAAGGGAGGGAGGACAGCCAGAATGTCTTGGGCTTCTTCCAGTTCTTTGTCCCATTTTTCAATCATGCACCTTAGGCCCGGGAATTCCTTATAGACCTTCTGGAGAGGAAGTGAGACTGAGACATTTTTGAACACAGCGTCAGTGACCTCAGCAGCTTTCTCAGAAGACTTGACAAGCACAGGGGATCTCTTGGCTTGAGTGAGGTATGGGTGAGAGACAACCTCTTTGGCTTCAGGCTGAGGCTTGGCAGTTGTTGTAGTCTTCCCAGAGCGTAACTTATAGGGGACTGCAATAGTTTTGGGGACAGCAAGGACTGAATACCCATAGGCATTGGGATCTTCCATATCAGAATTGTCCATGTCAGAGTCATCAGAGATGTTGTGGAATAGCACCAGAATGGGAGGAGCCTCAGTATCAGTAGGCTCAGAGTCATCAATGGAGGGGGGAATTGAAAGAGACTGGGAAGAATTGTCAACCAAGAGCGTCTCTGCCTCTAGGTTGACTATTATTTTCCTGCCTGCTCTTTGGGATCAGCTCCTTCAACCCAATGATTGGTACAGACTTGAGAATGGTGACCTATCTTCTCACAGTTATGGCAGCCTTGGCGTTGAGGAGAATTCTGCGAGTTCATGGTGAGGATATGCGGGCCACATGAAGACAGACCAGAGGTAGAGGTGGCACAATTCTCTTGTACCCCTGCCCCAGAATGGGTAAGGTGCATATCCTGCAACAGTGTCTTTATGCTCTTCATATAATAAAGCATGGCTTTATGAGCCTTTAAGTGAAGACACAGGAGCTGATTAACCTTGAGGGCTTGAGCGCAAGCCATGTATGCTTCATGTGCGGTCAGCTGGCGGCTTGTAATCAGTTGCTGTCCCTCCATATAGAATATATCTGCAAATTCAGCTAGTGTCTCCTTAGGTTTGAAAGAAATGTGCATGAAGGCGTCCTTTTTCACTTCCAAACTAAGATCATCACCAAATTTGTCAATCAGAAGTTGCTTCATAGCCTCCCAGGTCTCAATAGTGGGCAGCTCTGGCACTACTACCTCTTGACAAGTAAGGTGCAGACAGGTTATAATGTGTTCCTTCTTAACCTCATCTGAGGCCCTTCTTGTGGAAGTTTCATAGATAGTTAGGAAAGCTGCAATGATCAAGGTTTTGGGGTCAAAGACTTTCTTAAAGGTAGGCTTGAAATGTGCTTCTGGAGTTGGGCCACCATTGTTGCTATTGAGTACATTTATGCGCGGGGAGAATTCTGCTTTGGATTTGGTGGGGGGCTGTCTGGCCCACAGCTGGCAAATACTTTCCTCAAGGGTAGTCAAGGTTTTGGCAGTTCAGGTGCCTGTATTATTAGCTAAGGTGGTCTGTTGCTCAGTAACATCTAAGCGCTGGCCCTGTGCAGTTACTACCAAGGACAGTTCAGCCAGTTGGGAGGTAAGAGACGGGCCTATAAAAAGGCAAGGAGCAAACCTGTCATTCACTGAATTGATTAACTCACTCATCTCTTGTACTCTTTATCAAGCTCAGAGTGGTCTTGTTTCAAATGGTCCACCTCATTAGCTAGAGCTATCAACTCTCTATCACAGTGAATGCAGGGAGCCCCTGACAATCCAGGGCAACAGCCATCCTCATCAGCAACCCCAGTTGGACTAACAACAGACGCCATCATCTCATGCAAGGTAGAGACCTCTTGTTGTAAGTCAGCAACTTGAGTTGTCAGAGCAAGCACTTGAGGATCTGGCTGAGGGGCTTTGGTAGGGCAATCCTGACTGCAGGTGGACGCTCTTAACTCTTGAATGGCATCTCATAGTCTCTTCTCTCTATCTGCCAAATCATCAGATGGAGGAGAAGGCAGGGCATCTGGTTTGGGTGTAGACAATCCATTTACTTGATTCTGGAGTTTAGCAATGGTAGTGGCGGTAGCAGCCCTTTCTTGATTGAATTCCTTGCAAGTTTACGGAGGCCTTTTGCAGCAAGGGTGACTACTTACTGTAATTGGTTGAAGGAGTAAACAATGAACTTGTTGAGCTGCTGCACAAATTGTTAAAAATTGGTGAGATAGGCGTTCAGGGTGGAATCTACTTGGGTGTACCAGGTCTTTTCCAACTGTTGAAGCTCATTTAGACACTCTCTGACGTACTCAGGGATGGACTGGCGCATTTGTTTGATGGAATTGACCAAGTGGGATTGGGAGGTGACAGAGTTGCGCTGATTGTCTGGCACCAGGGAAAACAGGGAATGGATCCACTGTTGATAAGTAGAAAATTGGTCCCAGTGATTAGTCACAGCTGCTTATAGTGACAAGATTTCCTGAATGTGGAGCCCTAACACCATTTTGTGGTGGGCTAAGGCGGGTTATACAAAGGATGACAGTAAGTGTTCAGCAGAGCCAGCTGCTGAGAGGAGATGCTGTGTAAACTGTGGAGCTACAATCAATTTGTAGTATTCTGCTCGGTTGAACTGAAGCTGGAGGCAAGGAATGGCTCCATCATGGGCTATCCCAAGGGCTACCACCATGACTTGTTCCAAGTCAGGGGTACCCAAAGAGTAGGCCACTAGGCGGGGACCACTTCCAAAGTTCAGCACAGTAGGGACAATAGGCAGGTCAGCAATGCCTTCCTCAATAGGAGGACTGGTAATTTCAGGCAAAGTTGGCTCTTGTATAGGTGGAGGCAAAGGTCCTGAAAACGTGGTTGCAAAAGGGATAACAAAGGGGCTTACAGCCCCTTTAGTGAGCACTATTTTTGCTGTGATCTGAGATGAGGCACAGAGTCACAACAGGAAATGCTAACCTTAGGATTGGTTTTATACTAAGTGTGGTGTTCCTGTCCACCAGTCCCCAAAGTGTGTCCTGGATCATAGCCAGGGAACAGCTGGAAGGTATTGTCATTCTCTAGTAAGGGAAAAAGTATCTCAGAAATATGTATAGGGGTTAAAATGGGCTTTTATTTACTCTCAGAAGTAAGATCTCCTTGGAAACCTTCTGGTATATGGCCCAGGGGGTCAAGGAAACAATATGGATTTGCCAATACCTGGAGTCCTCTAAGAATATCTTGGACTCCTGAACCTTAGTCTTGGACTTTTGCTCCTTAGACTTGTGCTTCTGCTCCTTAGACTTGGACTCCTGCTCCTTAAACTTGGACTCTGGACCTAGAACTTGGACTCTGGCACCGCGTTTAGGATCCAGCTTCTTATTCTTGGGCACCTGCTCCGTTGTTGTGGGCTTCAGCTTTCTTTATAGCTCCAGTGGTCTTGTTACTCCACTTGTATAAGTAAAATCAAGCTCCTTCTGGTGATCAAAAGACTTCCAAAAACCTCTTGGCAGAAACTCAAAAGGCCTCAGAAAGACCCCGTCAAAGACCTGGAAAGACCCTGTAACTTTCCAGCCAGCCACCTTCTTATAGTGTCCTTTTCCCAACGGTTCCGCCTTCAAAATGGTTTTCTTCAGAAGCTTAAACCATTGCCACTCTGTCGTAAAGCTAGCAGAAAAGGGTTTCTAATTTCTACAAAAAGTTAGTCAGGGACCTAATTCTTATTACTATACCTGTTGATGGTATAGTGACAGCCTGTAAAAGGACAGAAGAATATAAAGGTGTAAAGACAAAACTGGTGTTTATTATGATAGTATCACACTTATATAGTGTGAGGCGGGGGAATTGCCACCAGGGGAAGGAAGGCACAGACAGAAGGACTTCTCTAATGAAGGAGAGTAGATTGGCACAGCTGAAAGTCCCATGCAAGAGAACAGCCGGTTTCATGTGGCTTTCCTTAAGGAGGCAGATATAAATAACTTTGTTGTTTTGTTATTAACCTCATAAGTAAATCCTGTGCTTTATGCGCATTCAAAAGGCAAAGTGAACACCTGTTTTGAGGCGTTTTAAACGTCTTTATCCCTAGTAAAATCAGGATGCAATGTAGCAATTGCGTGATTGTTCTGTTGCTTAATCCCTAGGTGGACAACTTAAAGTCTAATCCATTCAGGATCTGCAACATTTCCCTCCACTGGATTAGACAACAGGTTTAAAAATGGCTGGCGTCTCAAGGTGACGGCTATGGTGAACAGTTCCTCTAGAAGAGTCACAAGAAGAGTCTTGAAGAAGGTGAAAGTGGTAATTCCAAAGAGGCGCAAGCATACCAGGCCAGTAGAGGTGGTGAAGGCAGCAGAGAAGCAGGTAGTCTTGCATGATGTGAACGGCAGCTATCTGGACTTGGGGGTTCACCTAGATCAGCTACTGGTGCCTCAGCTGGCCTTAGGGGGGACAGACCCATTGTTTGCTGTGCTGTTCCTAGCTTTGAGTGAGCCCAGGGAGGTGACAGGAACTGGGTTGCAAAAGGGTAACAGCATCCATTGGCGGTTCTCCATGCAAGCAGCATAAGAGTACTTGAAGGCTCAGTTGAAGGATTTCCAATTTGAGGGCCAAATGCTCTTGGTCTTGTAGCAGGGGAAAGTGTCCAGCATAGTGGTCATTCTTTTGTGCTTGGGCAACACCTGGGGTTACTGAGGCTCAACCAGTCAGTTAGAAAACCTCTGACAACTTTGAGCAACGTCTTTGGCAAGCCTTCCAGGAAGTGTTGAAGTCATACACAGTGGAGGGGCTGCTCATCTGGTACCAATGGTGATGGCTGGCAACCTTGTTCTTCGAGGAACCAACCACTGTGATACCAAGCGGGAGGAGAACATGGGAGTCTTCCTTGAGTGGGCCTTGTCTGTTTTCTACGGGGTCAGTGGTCAGGTCCCAGTAGAGTATGCCCTTTGTGAGAGTCTTCTGTGGGACTGTATCTTCTTGGGGGTCGCCTTTCCTGTGGACATTGGGGTCAATTTTGTGTCTTGCTTGGTGGGGGTTTGTTGCCCAATCCTTGGTCATTGACTTTGTGGATCTGTAGGCAACCAGGTGTGTTTTATGGCTGCCATTGAGGTGGTAGAACAGTTTGTGCAGTACTGAAAGATTCTTGTCAATCTCCAATAAACACCTTGTTCTTTAATTCTCATTACTCATACTTTGGTGCATCACTATTGCAAACAGGACAACAACCCATGAAATTTTTAATTGGGCTTTTGTTTTTTCAGGTTGTTGTCCTCATTGGGGCTTACCCTTGGTCACTAGGAGCAGCACACATATACTGAGCGTGTACTCTGGTGATCAATTGCCCAGAATGGGGCTCCTTAAGGGTGTAGGAGTCAGGACCAGTCTTCTGGATAACTTGAACTGGGCCTTGCCAAAGGGAGGCAAGTTTGGATTTGCGGCTGTACCCTCTATTGCTGAAGAAGTAGACTGAGTCTCCTATCAGGTAAGTGGGTAAGGCAGGGCGTTTGGATGCAGCTTGTTCTAGGTCCTGCAGCTTATGGTTTAAGTTTACGGTGTAGGCCTCTGATTGCAAGCAAATAAGAGTTTGAACTAGTTTGTTGAGGTACGCCTCTGGGGACACAGCCAGGCTGGGCTTTACCAAGGAATATAGTAAAGGGGGAAGTTCTGGTTGCCAGCCATAGAGCAGTTGGAAGGATGGCTTGCCAGTGGCACAATAGTACCCAATGTTATATGCAAAGGTGGCCGCAGGCAGGAAGATATCCCATTCAGTCTCATGTTGGTGATTGAGTTTCCAGATTATCTGGACAAGGCTCCCATTAGTGCACTTTACTATACCATTTGTCTATGGGTGATAAGGAGTGGATAGTGTCCCACAAATTCCCATCAGTTAGTTGAGGTGGGGGATGATATAACTGGTGAAGTTGGTACCATTGTCCGTCAGCAAAATCTGGGGGCAACCCTGTTTGTATATGACATTCTCCAGGATGAACATGGCTGTTACCAGTGCAGATTGGTTAGAATTGCCGTGACCTCTCTACCCATTTAGTCAGATGATCAACAGCCACAATGATGAACTTGTTGCAACTGTTGGTAGCTGGCAGGGGGCACTACGTCAATGGCTACAGTGTGGAAGGCAAACCCATGGCGTACAAGTCTGTGTTGGAGCTGGGCAACCTTAGGTCTCTCAATGTTGCAGTCATGACAGTTGGCTAGTGTATCTACTACATCAGTGTACACTCCTTCCTAGAAGCAATGTTGTTGTAGCATTTCTAACGTCTTTTGAATGCCACTGTACCCAGTAGTCTTGTGTGCAGCTATCACTGAGTCCATGCATAAGGATGGGTGTATTTAAGCCAGCCAAGATTCTCCACAAAGCTTCATAAGTTGTCTCTTAGAGACCTTGGTATCAACAGTTAGATTCTTGAGAGCTCTCTGTATCTCTACTGGCTCCTCCCCCACAAAGAAGGATCCTTCATAAGCTTGTCATAGAGAATGTCAGCCATGGGGGATACTAAGGCAACAGTGGGAAGGCAGTAGAGACAGTCAGCATTCTGGTGGGCTTTTCTGGCTTGATGAATGATTTTGTAGTCATAAGCCTGAAGTTTAATGGCCCAACGTGCCAGACGTCCTTTGGGGTCCTTGAGGGTCTTCAGCCATTGCAAGGAGGCATAGTCTGTTACAACTGTGAAATGTACCCCATGGAGATAGACTCTGAATTGCTGGTAGGATTATATCACAGCCAGACACTCTCATTTGGTGACAGTGTAGTTCCTCTTGTGAACATTAAGCGTACACAAGCAGTATCCAACAGGGTGTTCAAGTCCATTGGAGTCCAGTTGGGAGAGAACACCCCCAATTGCAGTCAGACTAGCATCTGTATGAACCACAAACAGCTTGGCAAAGTCAGGGTAGGCCAGTACAGGAGCTGCAGTCAGTGTTCCCTTGAGAGCATTGAAGGCAGATTGGCACGCTGGGCTCCAGAAGAATTCTTTATCATCTCAGAGAAGCTGAAAACAGGGGTTGCCCAGGGATGCAAAGTTGGGGATGAAGCAGAGGTAGTACCCAATCATCCCCAAGAAGACCTGCACGTCCTGATTATTGGCCGGGATCTACATTTTCTCAATAGCTTCCACCTTCAGAGGTACAGGGCGGAGTCCATCTTGGCCAACAATGAAACCCAAGAACTCAAGGTGCTTCTTGAAGAAGTTGCACTTGTGTGGCTTGAGCTTGAGATTGGCTGCAAGTAACCTCTGAAAAACTTCCTCCAGGTGTTGTAGATGATCATTAAAGGTTTGGGAAAACACATTAATGTCATCCAGGTAGAACAAAACACTGGTGAGTTTGAGGTCACCCATCACTGCATCCATGGCCCGCTGGAAGGTAGCCGGGGTATTGGACAGACCTTGAGGCATCTTTGTGGGTTGGAATATTCCTTGGTCAGTGATGATTGCACATTTTTCTTAATCAGCGGGGGTAGATAAATCTGCCAGTACCCACTGATAAAGTGCATGGCTCTGAAGAACTTGGCGCCACCCAGTTGGTCCAAGGTATTGTCAATATGAGGGAGGGGATATGAATCCTTCTTGGTAACAGCATTCAGTCAACATTAGTCAATCACCACATGGTTGCTGCCATCCTTCTTTTTGACAATCAGGAGAGGGAAAGCCCAAGGGCTTTTACTGGGGACCAGTAAGCCAGATCCCAATAGCTTCTGGAGCTCCTTGTTAGCCAGACATGATTGGCTTGATTGCACTGTATAGGTCTGGAGCAGATAGGTGGACTGCCCTGGGTGTCAATGTGATGAGCAACATCTGCAGCCTTGCACAGATCATAATCTTCCTTGGCAAACACATCCTTATACTGGGCAAAGAGTCCATAGCTTGATCCTTCTGCTCTTCAGAGAGCTGGATAGGGAGTTGAAGCTTATGACCAATAGCACCAGTGGTTGCTCACAGGGTAGACCCAACTCATAGAAGTCTGCAAAGGGGGCAGTTCCTGCAGGTTGTCATGATCTTCTAGCCGTATATAAGCCAGAATTTGGTGTTTGGAGACAACCATAGCTTCACGACTCATGTTGGCTAAGAGTATGAGTACCTCCTTCTCACTTAGCATGAGGATACCTGGTGCAACCCATGGTTCTAGTCTGGAGGTGTTAGGGATGCCAAAGATTTCTTCATGAGTGCCAGCTGGTAGAGCCAGCAAGAGGCCTGTATTGTGGATCACCTGAGAGCCAGGTGGGATAGTCACATTACAGGAGGTGTAGACTGGGATACCCTTGGCTCCCCCAATTGAGAGAGGTAGCACCTTGACCTTCTTACTACGCAGCGTATAAGCAACTGGAAGCTCTCCATTGGCGTACTCCAGATTGATGTAGTGCAGACGGCGTAAGGGCAGGTCAGACAGGCAATTGCCATGATAGAACATGGGTATGGAGTGGCCCAATATTCCCAATGTATGGTCTCTATGGTTAGTCACAGTGCCATACTGAATCATGAAGCTAGTCCCAATAAGAATGCCATAGCTGTTGTTTTCCAGAACTATAGCAGGAGAAGTGATCATCAGCTTCTCAAAGCAAAGAGGGAGAGGAGAGTAGGCTCCTTTTGCTCTAGTGGTCAGTGGTCTAGCAGTACCAAACCTTTATGTTAGGTCAAGTCTGGTGCCAGCTTAAGCTTCTTAACCAGCCATGAGGATATAAGGTTCCCAGGGGCACCAGTATCCAGTATGGCCCAGACATGGGTCTTGTTTACTACCAGGTTGATATAGGTGCAATCCTGGCAGTCCTCTCTGATCTCCACAATCTTTGAGACCTGGTGTACACTTAGTCCTTTGAACCTCTCCAGGAAGTTAGCCATGGCAGCTCCCACAGCTGGGCTTACTTCCTTGAGGGATTCTAGCGGTGCTGAGACGTTTACTATATGGAGCAGCTTGATCAGTTGTTCAGCACTGTCCTCCTCATGGTTGACTTCAACGCCTGGTTGAGCCAGTTGTTTGGCATAGGGTAAGGTCACTGTTCTCCAAGCTATTCTGAGGATAACCATCTCAGGGCAAAGTGTAGTCCAATGATTTTGCGTGTTAACAGTGAGGACTTGATGTAGAAGGTCCTCTTGAACTCTTTCAGACTCCACATCCTCACGTATCAGTTGGGAGTTGAAGTCAATCAGAGAGGGTTCATCCTTAGGGTTGGTCTCAGAGGATGGCAAGGCAGCAGGCCTCTGATCTAGTTTTTCGGGGGCAGTGGTATGGGGGGAGATGAGGGTGTCAAAATTACAAAGGCAGCCAAGGATTTCTCCCTGCCCTGGCTACTTAGTAGTTTTTTGACTGGTCCTCATTGTCCTCCTCAATATCAGCGTCCTTGGCGTAGTCCTCCTCAGTGTCCTCCATGCCTACATGGTGGACCTTTTGGCGCGGATTCCTACATTCCCAAGAGAAGTGGCCAGCCATACCAAATTTGAAGCAAGTACAGGGGTGTTGTTGACTGGAGCAGGCCCAACCTTATTGGAAGGCTTGAGCATCTCAACAGCCACGTGAGGTCTATGCTCAGCTTGCTGGCAAGGGCGGCCTTCAGGAAGAGGGACTTCAAACTCCTCCTTGTAGGTGTGTAGGAGGCGGATCAGATCTGGTATGGTGCAAGTGTTGTAAATGCCTGACTTAAGAGCCAGAGATAGTTCCCGGTTGATGTGTACAGCATTAAGGAGTACTGACTGCACATCAATAAACTGCACCACACTCATAGACAACAGAGTTTGAGCTTCAAGGTAGAACCTAGAAGTGAAGTCTTCTAGGGTTTCCCCCACCTTTAACTTGGTGTCAGCAAAGTCCATCTTGCAACCAAGAAGTGCTTCTTGGCTACAAAATTCTTTTGTCAAGGCCCTGGAGACGTTGGCAAAGGTCCAGACATTCTCAGGGAGACACGGCAAGATAATGGTTTGAGTCTTGGTGTCCAAAAAGTTGATGATTGTGGAGTCCCTCATGGCATTGTCTGCACCATACATGGAGCTCTGATACAGGCGTAAGAACATGGCCACATTGCTCTTGCGGTCAAACTTGGGTAGATTGACTGGCTTGAAGTTGTTGGAGCCAGGTTGTATGAGAGCAGGTGTGATCCTCACTGGAGAGCAGATGAGATAGGAACAGCTGAGGGTAGAGGCAGCAAACCTAGCCTCAGAGGCACGTCAACAATTTTCCTCTCACTGTGCTTTGTGTTCACCTTCTCTGTCCTGAGCAGCCTCAGGAGCTTTAGGATTGGCCAGGACGTCATCCTTGGACTCCAGTACTGGCTCTAATACTTGTACAGTGTTAGGAGCCAACCAAGTGTGGTCCGCATTGCTTTTGTAGCTATGATAGAACTCAGGACTAGAGGACCTCTGTGGTCTGTGGTGACTCTTGGAGTTGATGGACATAGCCTGTAAGTTGACGGCCATAATCTTACTGTCCATCCTATCTAATTGGCTCTGGAAGGCGTCCAGGAGAAGTTGCTGCTTGTCCAGCTCATCTTGGTAGACTTTGTTCTCTTGACAGGTGATATCCAAGTCATCTTTCAGGAAGGTAATGTGCTTCTCATGCATGGTAGGCTCAGCTTGGAGCAAGGCTATCACCTCCTTGTCCTTCCTTTCTTGGTTCTGGCTATCTGCTCTGTCATGTGATTGGCAAAGTTTGAGATGATCCTGAAGCTCTGACACAGTGTGGTAGTCATCAAACAGAAAGGCAATATCAGCACTTTGCTTGACCAGTTCTGTCTGCATCTTCTTGTAGTGATCAAAGAGCTCAAGGATGTCACATTCAAGAAGGTGGCTGGAGGGGTAGCTGTCTGTAGCAGTAGATGTGGGGGTGAACAAGGGAATGGTAGCAAGGCAACAGGCTAAGACTTCTACCTCATAAATCAGGCTTCAAACCATGGGGCCAGTCTCAAGCATGTGGTTGGTAACCACACTAATCCAATTGGCGTCTACACCCTGATGGGTGAGGGTCTGTACCACATGCACTGGAACTTGCTTAGCTATTCCCCTCTCAATGGCATCAACCCAGTGCAGCATGGTGTTCTGGGTGTTGGTAACTTCAGCAAGGTATTGATTCACAGTGGCAAAAGTATTGTCAAGCTCAGAGTAAAGGACCTTGAGGAAAGTCTGTTGGTTGGATACCAGTATTCCTTGGTCATGCACTAGGCTTTGGATGCAACCCAGGTGCATTTGGTTGTGGCATACAGCAGGGTGAGTGAACTGTTGTAAATAGTCCTTGATATGTTTGACAGTGTGGAGGACACAGTGGAGCTGGTCAGGGTTGACCTGGGAGAAATTCTGAAAGCAACCCAAGGAGTTTTCAGCAGAAGGCTGCTGAATGGCCAGGTGTTCAGAGCAAGCACCATTGCCAGCAGCACCAGCATCCATGGCGTGTATGGCACTACAGATGGCGTCCTCAGAAGGTGAAGAGTTGGTGTCCATCTCCAAGGGGGCAGGGGCTTGTAAAAGCAGTGGTTGGCCAAAAACAATAGCCTGGTAGTGTTGATGTTCTGGCATGAAGTGGCTTAGGTTGGGCAGGCCATAGGGAACGCCTGCTCTTTCCCCAGCATGGGCATTAGCAGCAGTAAAGGCCAGTGCCTGGTGGTAAGGAGAAGCAGTGGAAGGAGGCTGGACCAGGGGCATTCCTCCCTCCTCATTGAAATGATTGCAGGGGTGGGGGCTGGTGGTGTTGAAAGACATGAGCGCCAATGTCATAAAGCTAGCAGCAAAGGGTTGCTAATTTCTACAAACAGTTAGTCAGGGACCTAATTCTTATTAATATACCTGTTGATGGTATAGTGGCAGCCTGTAAAAGGACAGAAGAATATAAAGATGTAAAGACAAAACTGGTGTTTATTATGATAATATTTCACTTATATAGTGTGAGGCGGGGGAATTGCCACCAGGGGAAGGGAGGCACAGACAGAAGGACTTCCCTAATGGAGGAGAGTGGATTGGCACGCTGAAAGTCCTGCGCAAGAGAACAGCCAGTTTCATGTGACTTTTCTTAAGGAGGCAGATATAAATAACTTTGTTGTTCTACTATTAACCTCAGAATTAAAGCCTGTGCTTTATGCACATTCAAAAGGAAAATCAAACACCCGTTTTAGAGGCGTTTTAAACATCTTTATCCCTAGTAAAATCAGGATGCAATGGTGAAATTGCGTGATTGTTCTGTTGCTTAATCCCTAGGTGGACAACTTAATGTCTAATCCATTCAGGATCTGCGACACACTCACTTTTTCCTACAATAGCTTGAGCTTACATACTTACTTTCTCAAAAGCTTAAAGTATTAATTCACTATTTTCTTGCTTATACTTTAGACTTTTGGCTTCCAACCAATCATTTTCATCAGGAAACCTGCCAGAACTCAACCAATGAATGCAGAGCACAGAAATAGACTATTTCTGAAGTTCCACTTGGATCCAACTAGGAAAATAATTTTCACAGCTCAAACCGCTCAAAGCAACAACTTTTCACGCACCAAAGCGTTAACCAGTCCATTATTCTGACACCAGTCTTCCCTGTATTCAACCTAAACCCATTTAAATAGTAGAATACTACTTAAACTGTTCTTTCTGGACCTCTTCAACGTTTTCCTTATATGTTTACAAATCTTGTAAAATCCAAGGAAAACGTCCCACCAAAACAACTTTGTATCCAGCTCTCATAACAACATACCTTCATCTATCCTAGGAACTTAATATATAAATATCTTACCCACACATCTATCCACGTTCCTTCTTGATTTTACTACTAAACCAAGGCAAAAAATTCTACATTTTCCCACTTTGGCAAATCAATTCAGCAAAATCTTGGCTCATTTCTCCAGACCACTAGTTCTTCACCATCATCTTTGGGTTCTTCAGCCAGCTCTTCAACTACATCTTCCAGCTCTTCAGCTTAACCAGCAAACAGTCCATCTTTAGTTCACAGAACAGCTCCTTTCCAGTCTTTAAACAGCTTATCAGTCCTCTGGCTACTCCTTTATCATGACTGGCTACTTTTGCATCATGATCTTTGATCCCTTTCACTTATTCTCACTAGGAACCATCTTGGTTTCACCTGCACAATGAATCATTTTGGTTCTAAACTTCAATATGAACCAAAAGTTCTTCAACTAGCCTTCTCTGTGATCAAACAGTTCCTCTCACTAGTCTTCTCTGCTGATCCCATGAACCACATTGGTTCTTTATATCAGTCCCTGTTACCAGAACCTGTAGACCCAGGCATGAGTCTACATTGAACTGGCGTTTGACTGGGCCCTTGCAAGTGGCATTCCACTTAAGCCATCAAACCATAGATCCTCACAGCCTATGTTGTTGTTTTTACTCACCCAGGTGATTAAGTCTGAGCTTTCAGTTGCAGAGTAATCAGCTCTACTTCCCAGAGGCCTGATCACACCAAGTTTTGAAGCTTGTTTTCTTAAGCAAACTGCCTTGATGACACCTCCAAGCAAATATACACCCTCCAATGCTCACTCTGGGTTCTCCCCAAAAGCTCCCATAGGGGCATAAACAAGTATATCCTACCAGTCCTTTAGATAGGATGCTTTCTCACAGACCTCCTGTAAGTGTATCAGGGTAAGTAGAGCCCTCAGAGCTCTTCCCCTCCCTGGCAGCCTGCGCTACCTGTCAGGGGTCCAAAACCTTATCCATCTCAAACAGACAAAGTTCCCTGCTAGCTATCTCATTCTTCACCCTTTTGCAGCCACAGTTCCCTGCTAGGTGAAGAAATCTAGCCCACAGCAGCCAATATCTTCTGCTGGGTGGAGGCAACATCTGCCTCTAGTAGTCTTTACACCTATTATCTAGGCCTTACTGTCCCTAGTAGCCATCATTCCATACTAGGCCTCTACCTGCAACAAACAACCAAACTTTTGCTTGGCCAACATTATCCCCGCCTGCAAACCACCAAACATGTGGACCATCACACTAAGTCTTGGTTAGAATGGCAGGGAAGGCTATGCAATTACCTTGTGGCCCTTATTGAATAAATCTGCTAGACATGGTTAAAGAGGCGCCAAAGTACGTGGAGACACAAAGACAAAAATGTGAATAGAACTAAATTTCATTGGATATAAAGATTGGGAATATATACTGGGTAGCTTTACCACAAAACAGTACATGGACAGTAGGATCACTTGCCACAAGCATGAGTGGGGCAATTGAGTTGCGCAGAATCAGGAAATCAAACAATTGAATTTCCCAATTTGGAGCCAGCCTCATTTCAAAGGGCAAAAGCAAAAGAGAGGGATTCATCCTCAAAATAACCCATTGAAGGCAAAATCAAAAACATGGTGAATGCAGCATTCACAACAATCATTACCGCAGTAGTCTTTGCCACATGATGGCCAGTGGCACAAGCAGTAAAAACACATACAGGCAATGAGGTTCAGCAGTTCATAGGGAAAGAAATCATCAGCAAGTTTGGAAAGCCAGAGCTCCTGATAACCAACGGAGGCAAAGAATTGACCTCTGAAGATACCAATGTATACCTCACTAATAATGGGGTCCAGAACATGGTGATAGCACCTTACCATCCTCAGGTCAATGGACATGTGGAGCAGCTGAATGGCTGCCTTGTGCAAGCTTGGCCAAGCTCACTGCTGGGAGACCTGAGGAATGGTACAAGAAGCTATTGACTGCATTGCTTGTATGCCGGACCTATGTGAACAGATCCACCGGGGAAAGCCCCTTCAAGTTAGTATATGGCACACAGCCCAATATCATCCAGGCATTATCAGGACCCAAGCTGGAAATACCAAGCAAGGTTCCACCCCATTCAGACCCCCAGGTCATGCAAGCCAACAGCAATTAATCAGAAAGAGAGGGAAAATTTTTGCAAAAGACACTTGTCCCCATCCAAAACAGACATGAGGTCAGCAACAAAGTTTGGGTCATGAAAATTGACAAAAGCAAATTACAACCAGAGAAAGTAGGCCCAGTGATCATCCTAAAGGTAAACAAAAACAAAAATTACCTTGTGCAAGGACTTGGGAAATGTAAGCAAGACAAGATCCTCCACCATGATTGTCTGAGACCCTGCAAGACAAGACAGAAACAACATGAGACTGTCCTACCTGCCACAGAACAACAGTTAGTCCAGTATGGCACCCAGGCTCCTGACAACCTCCCTGACAACCTGCCCCCAGAGGAGGCTGATCTTCAGTTGCAGGGTCAAAACAGCAGACTGGACCTGCCATCAAGGTTCTGAGTAAGCAGGGTTGTGACCCGCAATCCAATTATCCAGTCACTTTAAGTCAGACTAGGAAGTCAACTCAAATGTTCAAATCCAGTGACCTGAACAAATGATGATCCCTTACAACTGATACCTTGTTTTGGCGCTTGACTCATTACCAGGATCAAGCCACCCCCTTCATCATCCCACTATGTAATCAGCCCTATCATGTTCCTGTTATTCATGACTCACATTAACTATATAATCAGTATCTCTCAATAAAGAATATTATCTAATTTCTAAATATTTTCCCCTTGTAACTCTGCTAAAACAGCACAGTTACAACACATATGCCCAAGAATGGGACATTAAAGACCCACCAAGCGCCCCACGCAATTAATCCCCACAGCCACAGGGAAGGACACACCAAGGAAGAGACAATCCCACAGAAGGGATTCCCGGAGCACATACTCATCTGTAGTCTTCCCACCTAGACGGTAGTAAACCCCAAGAAGCCAGTCAAGGAAGGCAGCCATGCTTTATTCCTTGGTAAGGTCAAACTTGTTGGCACCACAGAGCACCAAGTCCCAAGTAAGGGCCATGGCAACCAGATGGTCTTCACTGACAGGATTAATCCCCTTCAGAGTAGCGTGGAACACACAACAAAGCCTTTGCTCAAAGTTGTTGGTAGCTACCCAACCTTCTACTTGAGGAACAGTCTAGCCAGGCATGGCCCAAGCCCTGACCACTGCCTTGAGGATGGCCAACACAGTACCCTGCTGAGTGGCACCAAGTCATTGACCACAGAAAGTAAAACTCTGAAGATGGCTCTCCAAGTACTCCTCCATCTGATGCATAGGAAATTGCCACTGAACCAAGTTACCCTCCTCTAACTTGAGCTGGGTAAGGATTAGTGGCTGTTGAAGAGCCAAGAACAAGGCTGCCAGAAAAGGATCAGTTCACTCCAGAGGCACAGCAGGAATTGATTCCCACTGAAACTTGGCTGACAAGTCCAAGTACTGGCTGTCCACGTCTACCATAGGCAATAGCTGGGCTAGAGTCTTCTCTCTCACAACTGGGGTCCTTTTTGCTCAAGCTGCCTTAGCTGGAGTCCGTTTTCTCTTAGGGATAACCACCTGAACAGGTTTTTTTTGGGCTGAGGAGATCTAAAAAGTGTAGGAATGAACTATACTGCTACCTGGGACCATGTAGGCGCTTTTTAAACCCTGTCATCTAATCCAGTGGTGGGAAATGTTGCAATGTGCTAAAATGTGATGTATTTGATGGACATTAAATTCAAAGTCATATCCAGAACATGAATTACACATAGGCAATTGCTCAACTGATCAATTGAGAACTAGTGAATACCAGAGCATTCTGGATCCCACTTGAATCCGCTCAGTAATTTGGCAATTCAGAGGTTATACAAAGGGGTAACAAACAAGGCCTTTAATTCCAGAATTAAGGCTCATACTTGGCGCTTGAGTCTGGAGACCTAAATGAAGATGAATCAACAATCTGATTGCTCAATCAATCCCTACTTCTGGGTGTGAAATCAATAGCCTATATTGATATTGATATTTTTATTATGGTATTGATGCCAAACCTGGCCTAATTCCCTGGCCTTCCATCCCACCAATTTCCCCTCTATCAATTTCCCACCTCTCTATATATACTTGGGTTTTATATGAAATAAAGATAAGTTTTTACCCCCACATATTGTTCACTTTACTTTGGTTTTACTACCCTGTATTCAGGTATAGTAATTGAACAATTACCAGGGCTAATTCTTGCTAGCTATACCCAACAGTCCAGACATGACAGTGGCACTGAGTTCCTGATCATAAATAGATGAAGCCCCCAAAATGTCCTTCCAGGTACTCCTCTGCCTTCTGCATAGGAAATTGTCGGTGGATTGTGCTTCCCTCTTCCAGATTAAGCAGAGGGATGACCCCAGGCTAATGAAGAGCCAAAAACATGGCAGCAAGCAAGGGATCTGTCCCTTCCAAGGGCAAAGCGGGAATTGACCCTCATCAGAACTTGGTGGTCAAGTCCAAGTACCGTCCATCTATGTCTACCATGGCATTAGCGGGTCCAGAGCCCCCTCCTGCACCTGGGGCCCTTCTGGATTGGGCTACTTTAGTTGGAGCTGGTTTCCTCTCCATAATGACTACCTGCATAGCTGGCTTCTTTGGCTTTGGTGTTCTCAAGGGATAATGGTGAACCATACTGCTACCTGGGATCCTGAAGGGATTTCTAAACCCTGGCATCTAATCCTATGGCAGGAGATGTTGCAGATGTGCTGATCAAGGATGGATCCAATGGAGATCAAGCTCCAGGACAGATCTGGAATGCAGTTACATATTAGACAATCATGTGATTGACTGACCGGGAACTAGTGGGCACCAGAGCATTCTGGATGTGCTCAAATCTCCTCAGCAACCGGGTCACTCAGACCATCCCATTCTAGGATTAGAGCAGGCACCTGGCAGTTAAGTTGGGGAGAATGGATGAAGGTGGCATCAACAATCTGATCACCTGATCCATCCTTACTTCCGGACATGAAGTCAACCGCCAATATTGGCTTGGATGCCGATATTAGTACAGACCCTAGCCTGGCTCTGTTTTCCCATCCCCCAA
The DNA here is from genome assembly GCA_014839935.2 of Entomophthora muscae. Taxonomy (NCBI): domain Eukaryota; kingdom Fungi; phylum Entomophthoromycota; class Entomophthoromycetes; order Entomophthorales; family Entomophthoraceae; genus Entomophthora; species Entomophthora muscae. The sequence continues at coordinate 82,312 of QTSX02004412.1, forward strand.
TTCCCAATCCCCCTAATATATATGCTTGATGATATATTAAACAAAGACAAGTTTCATCCCAATCTATTGTTTACTCCTATTTGGATTTACTATCCTGCAATCAGGTATAGTGGTTAAACAGTTACAAGGGCTAACTCTTATTCAGTAGACTCCAACAGTTGGGATCCATAACACAGGTGCAGCTCAAGCCTCAATGGAGGGTGATAAGCTTACAACACAGCCCCTGCCCCATCATCCTGGGAGGGTTCCAACTGCAGGTCCAGCCTGTGCCGCAAGAGGTTAGAGTGGGGGGTGGTGGTACTGATCCCAGTCTTGTCCAGGTGGGGCTGGGGGTTGATTTCCATCATAATGAGTGGGTTGAGGTGAAGGGTGCATACCTCTGAGATATCCCTGTTGGGGCAAGGGGGAAGGGTTCTTGGGGTGGGGTAACCATACAGCCAGCATCAGGTCCTTCTCGAGAAGTTCTTCCTGAAGGTAGGCTGAAGACTGAACCTATAAAAGCCACCCTTGCTGTGACTTGACTAAGCACAGTTCAGTGGTTGGGATGGGCAAATCAACATTGCAAGAATGGGGTAGATACTTGGAGTAGGGGATATCTTGGTTGATGGGTAAAAAATATTATACTGTGATGGATAGTCTAAGGACCACCATGGGAAAGCATGGGGGTGTGGTCTGAATAGGGGTCTGGGTCTCAAATTAATTACCAGGGGGTTGGCAGGGATTGGTCTTGCTTCTTATAAGAAAGTAATTTCCTGTATTTCAACATTCAAAGCAGAGGAGGTTATGCTGCTAGGTACGGCATGGGGCGGCTTGTTGAGCACCCTGGTGCACTGTAAGGTATGTTTTTGGTTGAGGTAGAAAACTTGGTTGCAACATAATAGATTATATCTTTATTTATAAGAGAATTTAGTATACAGCATCTGTAGTAGTATCAGGGAGATAAGGGGTCCCTGCTATACAAGGGGGTACTCTTGGGGAATGGAGCTCAAATTTAAATGAAAGGATTTAGCCAGGATATCTCAGCTGAGAAGCTTGGCTTAGCATACCCTGACTTTTAGTTTTTAATGGGTAGTCAAGCCATGGATCTTCTTTTCTGGCTTGGAACCTTTGCGGGGGTTACCCTAAAGTTTTAACACAAGGGTAAAGCAGGTTTCAGCCATGTTGGTATGGAAATTTATTTAGCCTTGGGTAGGTTGAAATTTTTTGAGGTAAACTGATTGATGATGGGGTTAAATTAATTATGTTCCAGGTGGACCTAAATTTGTTTTCTTTGGTGGGTTATTTGATCGGGGGAGGGGTTAATTGAGGGTTCTGGGATGGTGAGTGGATAAGTATGGGGGTTAAATAGCAGGTGAGATGGTTGTCATTAGGGTTGGGGTGGACTATAGTTTTGGGTGGCGGGATAGGTGTTAGAAAGGGCGTGTACGGATCGACCCGAGCTTGTTCTGGACCCGGGAACCTCTTGTAAAGGTTTCCTAGTTGTGGCTTGGGGTATAGTGGTTAAATTTATTGGGAGTTATGCCCCTTTTAGGATCTGGTGGGGAAGTTCATCAAGGAGGGTATCATGCGAAGCTTATGGCGAATGTTAATTGATCAGCGGGATGGTGAATTTGTTTCGTTGGTGTCAATACGCCCCTGCAGCTTCCTCGACCCAAGCACCATTCCTTTTCTAGCACTCTATGGGGAAGCTGGGCTTGATAAGGTCAAACGGATCTATCAACTCTAAAGCTTTAGTGATTGGCTGCAGCTGGTGGGCTTATCTGGGCAATGTCCAATGGAGGGTGTGACGTTAATGGGATGATTTGTTGTAGGCGATAAAGTTTAGATAAGCGGGTGGCATGACGTCTACGTTGCCGCTGTTCAATTGAAGGCCATCGTGACATCATGTGAGACTGAGTGCCACATTATGGCGACGCGTCTTTGGGCGGATCAGCTGGTTACATATGCTTGTTAAGCTACTCATTGTGAAAACACCGCCTAGCAGAGTGTAAAATAAAACCAATCAGAAAGTTCTTTTACGCCTGGTCAAGTTGGTAGATTATCCTGCTTCCGGACAGGTTTCGCCTGCAAGCCGAGAGCGGGGCTGCTTCGGCCAGTTTAGGGCTCAAAGTCAAAAATCTATTTAAGAAGACTTAAATATTTAATGATTCCGTATTGGTTGTAGCGGCCCAGAACCGGAACCTAGCCGGGGTTGAGCCAAAGCATCCCTAGCCGAGAGATCAGTGATGAATATATGCATGCTTACTTGGGCGAATCGTAGGAATGCGAAGCGATTTCGGGATATCGGGCGCGAAACGGGCTTAGCGGCCTCCGGATAGGTACCCAAGTAGGTACTCAGATAGAATAGATATTAATCTTAAGCCTGTCAAACAGTATCAGTCTGCAAACGGGACTCCAGAACGTCAATGCAATCATGTAAATCCCAAGTTGGAAACTTGGTTAAGCACCGTGATTTTTAGGAGCGCATCTCTAAAGCAAACAAATTTGTCCTGTAACATATGACTTGCCTTTTATCGCATGGATTCAAAAGAGATAATTAATTTAGCTTTTATATTGGATGGGGCAAAGGCGTGAATATGATTGGCTGTTATAATTTACCGATAAAATAGGACAATGCAATAAACAAGAGGTTGGTAAAATTAAAGTATGTTTGAAAATGAGGGAATGGTAGATAGTTTAAGTGCAATTAAATTTAAATCAATATTGATTTGGAATTAAATCGCAGTGGCCTTATCCGCGGAGTGGAGTATCGCAAGGAAGATAGCAGATAAGTGTTTCCAAATAGAAATAAGTGGGCTGATGCAAATCATGTGATTTAAGGGTGGCTAAGTTCCACCAATGGAGTCCGAGACACGGCCAATCAACAAGGGCATAAGGAGGGATGAAATCATCGCAACGCAGCTTAATAAATTCCTTGTGGTAAATGACCCTTTGATTTGTCAACAGGCGTGGGAGTTGTCTCTGCTTGGCGACTCCATCAAGGAGTCGGAGTCAATTTTCCCGCGAGTGGATTGAAGTAGGTTTTTATTGGATGGAAAAAAGGGGCCTTATCATGATACGAGGGAGAAGGTATATTAGGGCTTTCTACAGCGACAAGTTTTGTTTTACGATTGAAAACTTTATTAAAGATGCCCTGGCCCTGGAGAAACTTGGCGTCCTCGTTGATGGTTAATTCCTTCCTGCCTGACTGGTTTGGGACGCTAGCGACTACTTCCATCTCCGACTGCTCCCTGTCAGAGGAGCTCGACGAGCTTCTCGACCGCAACAAGGAGTGGGCCACCAACACTTCGTTCGCTCAGCCCAAGCTATTCCCCCGCCTAGCAAAGGCTCAGAACCCAAAGATATTGTGGATTGGGTGTTCAGACTCCCGTGTTCCTGAAACCGAGATCTTCAGAGCAAGTAAGTTACCCTGCTGTTCCATCTAACCTGCTAGACCCTGGCGACTTCTTCGTGCATCGCAACATCGCCAATGTTGTTCGGGAAGACGACGCCAGCCTCAACTCGGTGCTGCAGTACTCCATCGACGGCCTAAACATAAAGCATATCATTGTCTGCGGCCACTACTGCTGTGGCGGAGTCAAGGCTGCCATGGATCCCCCCAACCTCCCCGCCGTCAATGACTGGATTAAGCCCATCTCGGATCTGTACCAAGGTAGCCAAATCTCCCTTATACCGCTAACCCTCAGCCCACAAAGACGAGCTCAACACCGACCTCGTGGACGAGGAACAGGCCTGGCGCACCCTTGTCCACTACAACGTACAGAACAGCGTTGAGGTTATCAAGCGTCATCCCTCGGTTGCTGCCTCTCTCCAATCCGACTCCCCTCTCAAAATCCACCACTGGGTTTATGACGTAGCCACTGGCCTAATCGTTAAGCCCATATTCCGCCCCCTAAAGAAGCCCCTTGCTATATAATCATCCCTATATATATTCCCAATAAACCCTCCCTACTGTTAATATTCTCAAAACATTCACCTCGAGAAACTTGAACCAACCACCCCAACTGGAGGGCCATAAAAATATCCACCCGTGTTTATCTGCAGCCAATCACATCTCAAACCGCTTGCGAACCAGACCCCAAATGCAACTTTCATCAAACCAATCAGACGAGTCAGCCTCTCCAGCTTAGGTATCGAAATTTAAACTAGTTTAATATAAACAAACCACAGCGTGCAACCGCTCCGGTTTAGCAGCTTTTCATTTTGGCAAAGATTCATCTCCGCCAGCAAATCCCAACCCACCGTAAGCCCTCCCTGCACTTCAACCTGGGCAGGGGGTGATCTTCTGGGGTTAATAATCAATAAATCATTCAACTATAACCAAACAAAACAGACCCATGTAAGACCTTCCGTAACCGTTTACAAAACTGCTTGGATGAGCTCACTCTGACATTTATTCACGCCATCAAATACGACATGCTTGCATTGCCAAGTTCATCAAAGCTCCTTCCAAACGAATCAGATCCCCCCAAACCGGCTTTGCCGCGATTAGCTTGCCAGGGATCAATTCGAACCCCGGCCCGCGATTAACTTCCTACACGATCGATTCGAACCCGATACTCATCTGATGGCGAATCGCGAATAAATCCCAAAGTTGATCTCAAACCAAATCAAAATGCCCATAAATCCAAACCTTGGTTCATCCAATGCCCAAGTTACCTTACCACCACCCAATACTCGCCGCAGATAGGCCGAGATAAGCTTGTAAATACCACGGTACAACTCTACCCCTGGCTTATTTCAGATGGAAACATCTTATAATCTGGAGCATGTATCAAGGCTACTTTCCATCCCATTACTTCAATGCAAGTTCAATCCATCTCTTTAGCTAATCTACAACCAGTAGAACTGCACACGATATATCCCCAAGCTCAACCTAGGTTTTATTATCATACCAATCCCCTACAGCAAAGGGGATCATCAACAGTACAGTAGTTTTCAAACCTGTTGAGATAAACATATATTAGTCAGTTTACAATACATGACTCAGTCACAAAAAAAATTTCAACTTGATAGATCTAAATAGAAGATAATTCCACAGAAATTGAGCGCTATTTGGCAAAAATGTCCAGTCATACAACAACCTACTCAGACTGAGGACAAATGTTTAATGATTCAACAACCAGTGTACCAAACACCAGAACACATGAGTTTCAGTCACAGAACACATCTGCTATATCTACTATATTTTTTGTGAACGCATGAAACTCAGTCACAAAAGTTACAAACTTGATCCAACAACAAGCCTTAATAACAACTGAAACAGACAACGTAAATATCAAATATCAAAACGCATGAATGAATCTATAGTACTATTACCAGATCATCCTAGTTGAGAATGCAAACTAGAATACAAAAAGTAAATAGATATTCTGGGTATCTGTTTTGGGATTAGAATCAATAGAAAATATCAAATTTATCTAAGCTCATGATCAGCAGTGCACATTTACAACCAAAAATAATCAATATATAGATCTAAAAATCTAATTTGAAATAAACGGCAGTGGTTACAAGCTTTATGCTACTATATATAGAAAGATAAAAATTAAAATAAATAAGTTATATAGATAAACTATTTTAATTTCACTTTATTTTTATACCAGAATGGACACATCCCAACAACAGAGCCAATCAGAATAGATGTACATGTGGTGGCTTTGTGCTTGGCTCAGACCAGACATGGCTCAGTTATTGTACCCAGTTTAACTTAATGAAATAAGCCTGTTGAAAATAGGAGACATCTTTGTTTGCAAATTGGCACGCCAACTTGTAGTCAATCTAGCACCAGGGAACCCAGTGGTAAAGTGCTAGCTTGACCACAAGTTGGCGTGCCAATTTTCAAACAAAGATGTTTCCTATTTTCAACAGGCTTATTTTATTAAGTGTTACTTTCACTCAAAAAACCCATTTTAAACAAAAGGCAGTACAAATTCTATTAAAATAGAAAAGCAAAGAGTTTCTAGAGAATTAATTTTATAAGTGTGTGCTCCCTTTTTGAGATATTCTCTCAGACATAAATGGCCAAATTTAGACACACATACATTGAAAATAATACTATAGTTCCCTGGATAGATTTTGGTGGATTTGCTCCTGAGATCCACTATTTCTATTATGAGTCCCAAAAATAATCAAGATATTCAAAAAATGAGCCGTTTTTTATTTGAGTTCATCACTTTTGTGACTGAACCTCATGCGTTCTTTGTTTGTATCATATTTGCCACACACTCATTATCAAACTTGATGTAGAATGCTTTAGGAAGTGACTGGATTGTGTGCATTTTGAATTTAAGTTTCATGTGTTTGGTATCTCATTTTTGGAATTTAATATTTGACTTTATTTTTGTTGTATGATTGAATGTATTTGTTTTCTGGCCTTAGAAGAATGAAAGCTTTATTGAGTAAATTGATCTTTATATGGTTCCAGTTGAAATTTTATTTGTGACTGAGTCCATGCGCTCTAAACTGACTAATATACATTTATCTCAACAGGTTTAAAAACTACTGTATAAAATCTTCAATTTTCCTGGCCCCTGGGAACCCATCTCACTTCAAATAATCCTAATCACCTGGATAAAAAGGTGGCCAAGACAGGCTACAGATATTCTATCAGAATCACCCAATTGATCTCCAAAAAAATCCCCACCACCCAACCCTTACCATCTCTACTGATACTGGGTGTATAAATTCACTACCCCCTTTGGCCTTGGATAGGGCAGTCTTTTCTCGTCGTACAAAGAAATCATCTCAAAGTCCAGCTAAACCACTCAACTCTCTTAAATATCTAACTAACACTGTTGATGAGAGATTTTTAGTTGCATACACTGGGGATGCTCCATCCTTCACTGCCCTTTCCATTGAGAAACCCAGATTAATTTAGACTATTTACTAGCCTGGTGTCAATCATTGTTGAAGAATATTATAACCACCCAATCAAATCAAAACACATTGGGTTCCCCAAAGTCAAACAGTTTCCAAAGCTCTGGAGGCAACTCCAGCCAATCAGATGGTGCCTTGGAAATTAACTTGAAACTTTCCAGCTCCCCTGACTTAGGTCAGCAAAATTTCTCTCCTGGCCAATCAGACTCCAGTTTGGAGGTCATGTGATAGTTATTGTCAATTAATCCTTTAAACAAAGCCAGGGGACTTTCAGCCCCCTGCTTGTTGATTCTCTATTCACAATTAAAGTTTAAGTCTTTGGTTGCAACCTTTATTTATTTTGATAAGTTCAAACTCTTTTGGAGTTCCTTATTGAATTTTAGAAGTGTTAGCTGTGGGGTTCCTGTCCACCAGTCCCCAAAGTGTGTCCTGGACCATAGCCAGAAACCAGCTGGAAGGGATTGTCATTCTCTAGTAAGGGAAAATGTAGCTCAGAAATATGTATAGGGGTCAAAATGGGCTTTTATTCACTCTCAGAAGGAAGATCCCCTTAGAAACCTTCTGGTATATGGCCCAGGGGAGGTCAAGGAAACAATATGGATTTGCCAATACCTGGAGTCCTCTAAGAATATCTTGGACTCCTGCACCTTAGTCTTGGACTTTTGCTCCTTAGACTTGGACTCCTGCTCCTTAAACTTGGATTCTGGCGCCGCGCTTAGGATCCAGCTTCTTATTCTTGGGCTCCTGATCCGTTATTGTGGGATTAACCTCTCTTTATAGCTCCAGTGGCCTTGTTATTCCACTTGTATAAGTACAACCAAGCTCCTGCTGGTTATCAAAAGGCTTCCAAAAACCTCTCAGCAGAAACTCAAAAAGCCTGGGAAAGACCTCAAAAAAGACCACATAACTTTCCAGCCAGCCACCTTTTTATAGTGTCCTTTTCCCAACGGTTCTGCCTTTAAAATGGCTTTCTTCAGAAGCTTAAACCATTAAAGCTCACTTTTTCCTATAATAACTTAAGCTTACATACTTACTTTCTCAAAAGCTTAAAGTATTAATTCACTATTTCCTTGCTTATACTTTAAGCTTTTGGCTTCTAACCAATCATTTTCATCAGGAAACCTGCCAGAACTCAACCAATGAATGCAGAGCGCAGAAATAGACCATTTCTGAAGTTCCACTGGGATCCAACTAAGAAATCAATTTCCATCTCTCAAACTGCTCAAAGCAACAACTCTTTGCGCACCAAAGCGTTAACCGGTCCATTATTCCGGCACCAGTTTTCCCTGCATTCAACCTAAACCCATTTAAATAGTAGAATACTATTTAAGCTGTTCTTTCTGGACCTCTTCAACGTTTTCTCCATATACTTACAAATATTATAAAATTCAAGGAAAATATCCCACCAAAACAACTTTGTATCCAGCTCTCATAGCAACATACCTTCACCTATAATAGGAACTTAATAAATAAATATCTTACCCACACTTCTATCCACATTCCTTCTTGAGTTTACTACTAAATCAAGGCAAAAAATTCCACATTTTACCACCTTGGCAAATCAATTTGTTAAAATCTTGGCACATTTCTCCAGACCACCAGTTCTTCATTATCTTACGATCCTTAAGCCAGCTCATTTCAGTCTCCAACAGCTCAGACCAGTCCTACAGCTACTTCTTCAACAGAAGTCACTAAAATTCCACTTGGCCAACATAAGCCCTGTCTGCAAACCACCAAACATGTGGACCGTCACATTAGCCATTTTCTTACCATTTATTACTTTTACCTGGTCTTGTTTGAGCCCAACATCTTCTTTAAAACCCTTAGGAGAAGTGCCAGTGTATAGCTTTCATCTTGAACAGTTATGCTTTCAAAACTGTGCTTTAATTTCAAATTTAAAGTTAGAAATTAATATAAATATCTATATTAACTTTAGATTTTCTTAGGTTTTGCTTGAATTTAAACCTGCTCTTGCCCTAGACACATTTAAAGCCTCCCAAGACATATCCAAAAGCTGCCAGGCCCAATTTGAGAATTTTAAAAGCTGCTGGCTTCCAGCTCTCCTAGTTTTTTATTTCACATAGTAAAAAGGGTAGAAGTTAACACCCCCTGGACTCCAAATTTTTGGGTGAACACAACTTTGATACTCCCAGTACTCAAGTTTGTGATTATTTCCCTGGCTCCTTTTCTGTTGCTCCTTTGGATCACTTCTTCTGATCTTTGGTCTCATATCTCCTCCTTGGCCCATCTTGTGGGCAATGACCCATCTAGCCTGTTTCATCTCCCTGGTGGCCTTCTTGTTTCTGATGAGGCTCTTGTTAAGAGTCTCACTTGCAACAATCAGGATCTTTACTCTGCGGACCCTGCCTCACTTGTTCCACTTGTTGAGAAGGAATTGGCACCCTCACCTTCTCCCTTGAGGATGAGGTCTTGGTACCCTTGTTGACCCCTGAGGCCTCAGTTCATGCCCCCTCTTGTGCACCTTGGTTGCTCACCGGGCTTGCGTTGACGGGACTGAATGCCTATTTCCCCCAACTTTCCCTGGTGTCTTCTATCTGGTCCCCCCAGAGCGGCCATCCAAGTACTCCACTGGGCAGCATCCTGGTGGTTTGTCTCACCAGGATAGGAGCCAAACTTGGTTAGTTTAGCCCCTTCTCTCACAGGGGTGGTATAGCTCCAGACTTAAAATCCCACTAGTTCAATAAAGGTACATATCTCTTATTAAACTGCTTTCTCATACTATATACTTCCTACAAGTAAATTCACAGCAGTTGTAGCTAAGATAGGCTATACATACCTATTCACCCAAAATGCCTGCAAATAAGATCCCTCAAAGAGTGTCACTTCCAACCAACCAAAGAACTTATGAGGAATTTACACCTGTACCAACTAGATCCACCCAACAACCTCTACATCTCATCAAGCATACCACCTTATTCATCACCAGGTCTTTTTCACCAACCATCCTGGTCCATACCCCTTAACACTCAATCATTCTATCCCAGCAACCTTTCTTGCCAGAGATCAGCACCCTTGCCTCCCCCAGCAGTCACCTTCATAGGATCCAATCCCCACTGTCCAAATCTTCCCTTGTTGGATACCCTAAAAGTTAACTAGCCAGCCAGACTTAGTCAGATTTACTGGTATCCCTACCAAATCTTTGAGTGAAAATTTCATATTCCCCTTGGCCTTGGAACTGCTCCCTGGTAAGACTTTGGAATATCTCAGCAGCAGCTGCATCAAAGCCTGTGCTAAACCACCACCAATACTCAATATTTTACACAGAAACAAAAGATGCTACTAGGATCAAGACAGCAGCCTTATCCAATACTAAACTGGAAGGAATGAAATTGGTTGAAATATTAGATCTGTGCAAGCCTCTATACCCAACCCAATGAGAAGGAAAGATAGGATAATCATGTTTAAGCAGGATCAACCCAACGCTTTAAGCCAGATATTATCATCCAGAGTACAGCTACAACAACTGGAACCAAGGACCCTCAGCCAGAATTGATATGCAGAAACGGTTCTACATCCCCAGAAATATGGCCAGCCAAGGCAGTAAGGGGGAATAACCAATCAAACCAGAAGCCTTGGCACAAGTATCAACAGATCAGGGAGCACCCAGTGGCACTTAAATAATCAGTCCTGACATTAGCTGGTTGAGGCAAAGAGGAGAAGCTTCTACCCAGCCTCTACACTTGAATGGGGGCTTGGCTGGCACAGCTGGCAGGGACTCTCTGGCTTATCTGTCCAAGCCAGCTGTACAGCTACCCCTTCTTGCCATCCTCCCCAAATGTGTCACAGTAAGTTTCATAATGCCAGGGATTATTTGGCCAAGTAGGAAAGCTCGGAAAGCCATAAAACCTTTAATGAAACTGACTGATTTAACAGACTTAAATCAAACAGTCAATCACAAATGGGTTACAACTGCTCCAGTTTGCCAGTCAAATACAATTCACCCCTGTAAGTTGACGTTGATAAATCAACATAATTTAAGGGTCACCAGTTATGAACTTATTTATCAGCATGGTCATAAGAAATTGGTCACCCAAGGGTTCTTTGCAACCTGGATCAGATACTCACTTGACAATGTGGAAGGAATAGGAACTCATGATCCAGGTGGTATTGCTTAGTTGATTTTTGATATATTGAATAATTTTCACTGTTTCAACTCTTAAAAGTTGAGTCCTCCCAAAAATTTACTCAGCAAAAATCATATATCCCTTGTTCTAACTTACATTTTTAAAACACATCCTGTAGTTGGATTTTTGCGCTACATTTCCTACAATCTGATTGTCAGGAATGACAATTTGGATGCTCCTAAATATCAAAATATGAAACCAGAGTTGAACCCTGGACAAAAACCTTTGCGGACCGCCAGACCCATAGGTTGGGAACCCAATAACCCACTACTGATGGATAAATTTGTTGCCAGCCCGCCAGGACCTAAACCCTTAGCCGTCCCGCAGGATTCTGCAAGCAAACTGCCAGTGCAAGACACTGGGAATTTCCCTGAGGTGCCAACGCCTGACACTGGCAGTTTTATCAGTAAAATGCACAAATTTATCAATGAGAGTTATTACAAACTCCCCAAAGTCCCAGAGGAGGCACTGAACCTGAAGAGGCACCCAATACCCAAATCAACAAGCAGAAGGATTTAAAGTCTTCTTGTCCCAAAGCAGCCAGTGGCAAACTGCCAGTGCCAAGCCCCACACTGCCATCTAAGATCCCTGATGCCAACCTGCCTGAGCCCAGAAAACCCAACCAGGAAGTGAAGCCTGGAAGTGTGGTATAAATACCTACCAGGCCAAGATCAACCCATATTGTCATTTTTAAATAAAGGTTATGAGATATTGGTTTCCCCAATTATTGCTGTATTTTATTCTTGTCATCTGCCAGTTAAATCAAATATCATCTGACCCTCCTGCCAGCCTGCCTGCTATATACCGCCTGCCAGGTGCTCCCTTTGGTCCTGTTCATTTCACAGAGTACCCCTTAAAGCCTGAGTACAAGGACTACACCACCAACAACATACTAGCCTGGGATCTCTTTGCCAGAACTACAGAGTTAACCAGATAAAACCAAGAAGGCCCTTGGTACATTACCAAACCCTGCCTGTTCAGAGATAAATACAGCTTCCTCCCTGCCTACCAAATCAACATGGAACCACCTGTCACCCCCAAACCCATGCCTGCTGCTGCCACTGAGCTCCTGCTGGACCATATCAACCAGCTTTTTGGAATTATATATATTACTCTCACGGGAGTAATAGATACTATAGTCCCCGCTGCCAGTCTGTGGTTGTGGGTAGGCAAATCAATGTCCTACCTTGTTAAGTTAGCGCCAATCCTTTGGTGGGCCCTTCCCACCCAGTCTGCAACCTGCCAGTCCCCAAACACTAGCAAGTTGGCAGATCAGAGTTGGTTCCCTGATATTATGATAATCTATTTTAAACCTGGTACCCTGAGCCCCAAGATGTTGATTATTCTTGGGGCATCTTGTATGTTTTTTGTAATGATAATCACTTATTACACATTTACAATGAAAAATAACCTAATTTTTTCTGTATGAAAGAATGCAAATGTGAACCTAAACAACCCCAAGAAATCCAGCCCTGCTGCCAAAACCACCAAAGGACCCTCCTCTCAGGTTCAGAATGTAATAGTCAACCAATCCCTCACCAAAGTGGAGATGCCCCAGATGGGAAAACTCACTCTCAAAGAGGCCTGCTACGCCATGCCAGTGCTCCAACTACATTTTCAAGCCAACACCCCATCCTATTCCAGTGACACCAAAAAGGTGCTTGGAGTAGCTGCCATGCTATCAGGAGACGCCCTTGATTGGTTTGACAAAGCCACTGCCAAAGATGTGGAATTCTGCCTAGATTATGCCAAGTTTGAAGCCAAGTTGATGGCCATGGGGGAAGACGCAACACCAGATACTACACCCCAAACTCCTTGTTGGAAATCCGGCAGGGCGCCTGCCCCATCCAAGCGTGCATTGACAAATTCCTCAAACTGAAGACCCACACCCAACTGGAAGACAAACTGGCAGCCATTATCTTCCAAAAGGGAATCAATCTAGCAATGAAGGACCTGTTGAAGCACCACCTGCCCACCCTCAGCCTAGACAATCTAGTTCCCTTGTGCAAGGGCCTTAGCATGAACCAAGAGAATGCTGGCCCCTCCCAGACCCGCCAAAGCCAAGCACTGACCCCCAACAGAACAGGAATGACACCTGAAGAGCTCTAACAACACTACCGCAAAGGACTCTGTTTCCACTGCCACAAGGCAGGCCACTTGATCAGAGCCTGCCCTAAGAAGAACACTGCCCCAATCTCACTGGCGCAAATAAACACTTCTTCCCAGTCTTACAAACTCATCCAAGTGACCATAGAACTATCAGGAAACATGCGCCAGATTGAAGCTTTTATTGACACAGGAGCTGATTAAAGCTTCATTGACACCAGCCTGACAAAGGAACTAGGCTTGACAGCTTCAGAGCGTAGCCTACAAGTCATCACAAGAAACAGCTCTCTGGACACTGGATATGAGTGTGAACAAGAACTTCTGTTGACAATTGGGCATAATGTGTACCCGTTGTCCATGATCCTCTTGCCAGGGCTACCCTACCCCCTTATACTGGGCAACTTCTGGTCCAACAGACATAGCCTGATCCTGAACTATTGCTAACAAACTGCCACGTTGAGTTATCCTGAATCTTGTGACACTGTCCCTTTTTGCATGAGCCATGGCCAAACCCCTACCTACAAACTCTTAACCATAAAGATAGAACCTAACATTGGGATACTACCTACTCCCCTACATAAATGGGACCATGTGTTTAGTGAAGAAGAAGCCACAAAACTACCCAGCCATTAAATCTACAACCACACAATAGACCTATTACCAGTGACTCAACCACATCATGGCCCCATCTATAGCTGTAATTATTGCAAACAAGTAGCCTTGAAGATATATCTAGAGGACATGACCAAAAAGGGTTTTATACGAGTGTTGAAGGCCCCTTGCCTGTCTTGCATGCTGTTAGGAAAAAAGATGATGGAATGCGTCCATATGTAAACTATCAGAAACTGAACAATATTACAGTGAAGAACTGCTACCCCATCCCCAGCACTGATGACCTCTGTGTTGTACTGAATGGAGCCCAGGTGTATTCAAAGATTGACCTGAGAGATGCCTTCAACCAGATCCAAATCAAAGACAGAGACAAATACAAGACGGCCTTCAAAACCAGATATGGGTTGTACAAATACCTAGTAATGTCAATTGATCTGTGCAACACCCCCAGCACCTTCCAAAGGATGATCAACACTGTCCTAGGCAAGTACCTTGATCAATTTTGTGCTGCATATCTGGACAACTTTCTCATATACAGCAAGTCACACAAGGAACACCTCCAACACCTTGAACTTATACTGGAAAAACTATCCCAGGCCAACTTACACACCAAGCTGAAGAAAAGCAAATTCTTCCAGTCTGAGGTCAAATTCATAGGATATTTAGTGAAGACCAGCAGGTTTGCCATGGAGCAGGACAAAGTAGAAGCAATAACATCTTGGCTGGTACCCAAATGCAGAAAGGATGTGAGAATTTTTTGGGCCTGGCAAATTATTGCAGGGATTTCATCCAAAATTTTTCTCACATTACTTTGCCCCTGACCCAACTTTGCTATAACAAGGTCACCTTTGCCTGGACTGACAACTGAACATCAGCATTTGAGGCCCTAAAACTTGAGTTCACATCTGCACCCGTCCTGGCAATGCCTGACCCATCCAAGCCATTTATACTGGAAACCAACGCGTACAACTTTGCAGTGGGTGGGGTCCTTCTTCAGGAAGGAGGGGATAGTATGCTACATTCTGTAGCATATTACTCCAAGAAAATGCTACCAGCTGAAGGAAACTACCCAATCTATGACAAGAAGATGCTTGCAATAATAAAGACCCTGAAACATTGGCGCAGATACCTGTTCAGTGCCAAAAATCCAGTAAAAGTTCTGACAAACCACAAGAACTTAGTCTACTTCTTCAAACTACGTCAGCTGAACCAAAAAAAAGCAAGATGGGCCTTAGAACTGGCTGAATACACCCTGAAAATTGACTATAAACCAAGGAAAGTCAATATAGTACCTTACACACTGAGCAGAAGAGCTGATATGATTCCCACCACAGCTGAGACCAAGGACCACAACACCCACATACTCCTCAACCCCGCCAGCCTAGGCATCCAACTGATATACATGAAGATCATGGCCCACAAGCCTGACATAATTGAGGTGCAGAAATTAGACAAGTATTCAGCGGAACTCATTGCCAACTTGACCTCAGACCCAGATAGCTGCCACTACAAGAAAGGATTCTCATTGAAAGGAACTACCCTGCTATTACACAACTGGATCTATGTACCAGAAAGTGAAGCAAAGATCAAAGTACTCATAGACTATCAAAACTCAGAGATGGCCAGCCACCCTGGAAGACTCAAGACAATCTGAGGAATCAAAAAGAATTATGCTTGGCCCCAACTGGACAAAGACGTGGTTGCCTACATCAAAGGCTATGAGACAT
Organism: Entomophthora muscae; assembly: GCA_014839935.2. Taxonomy (NCBI): domain Eukaryota; kingdom Fungi; phylum Entomophthoromycota; class Entomophthoromycetes; order Entomophthorales; family Entomophthoraceae; genus Entomophthora; species Entomophthora muscae. The sequence goes on from QTSX02004412.1 coordinate 97,778, forward strand.
GCGGAAGGACCAAACCCCGTAGATCCAAACCTGAAGGCTTGCTAAGACCACTAGACATACCAGTGGGACCCTGGAAGTCTGTTTCAATGGATTATATTGTGGAACTGACCTCTTCAAATTTGTTCAATGTAATCCTAGTTATGGTAGATAGATTCACTAAAATGTCCTATTTTGTCCCTACCACCACCCACTGCACTGCTGCAGAGACAGCTAGACATTTCCACGACCACATCCTAACTCAACACGGCACTCTGGCAGAAATCATCACTGATAGAGGACCACAATTCACCTCCAACTACTGGACCCAGGTGATGAAGGACTTAGGGGTAAAGCGCTGTGTATAAACCTCCTATCACCCACAGAGCAACAACCAGACTGAACAAGTGAACCAAATACTTAAACAATACCTATGATGCTACGCCAACACCAACCAAGATAACTGGGCTGAGATGCTACCCATGGCACAGTATGCCTACAACAGCAAAGAACATGCATCTACTGGAATGTTCCCTTTCAAAGCCAACTATGGGTTTGACCCCACATGGGACCCTAGCATTGGAAACAAGGAAATCAACCCGTCTGGACGCAACTGGATTAAACAGATCCACAACACCCAAACCATATGTCTAGCAAACCTGAACCAATCAGTACAGACATACAAGGCCTTTGCTGATCAAAAACAGACCCCTGGTAAACCCCTCCAAGTTGGAGACAAGGTCTATTTGGACTCCTGGAACGTGCCCCTTCATGTGCCTTGCAGAAAATTAGCTCACAGAAGAAGCAGGCCACACAAGATCACCAAGCTCATTGGAGAAGTTGCCTTCAAGTTAGACCTACCCCCCACGTGGAAGATCCATAACATGTTCCACTGTGCCTTGCTGTTCAAAAAAGACAAAAACTCCCTTCCCCACCAGAAGATCAAGTCTAGCCCCCCGCCAATCCGGAAGGACCACTCAAATGAGTACAAAGTTGAGTACATCCACAGTGACCAAGTCCACTATAAGACCCCCCAGTACTATGTCAAGTGGTTAGGTTACCCCCAAAAGAAAGCACCTGGGAACCCTTGAGCAACCTAGCCAACACCAAACAGGCCATCCAACAATACCTTGGGAAGAAGATCCTGAAAGGGGGGATTTTGGGAGGCAGAAGGGGATGATGTCAAGAATGACAATTTGGATGCTTCTAAATCTCAAAATACAGAACCAGAGTCGATCCCTGGACAAAACCCTTCACAGACCGCCAGATCCATAGGTTGAGAACCCAATAACCCACTAACAATGGATAAAGTTGTTGCCAGCCTGACAGGACCCAAACCCTTATCTGTCCTGCAGGATTCTGCAAGCAAACTGCCAGTGCAAGACACTGGGAATTTATCGAGGTGCCAACGCCTGACACCAGCGGTTTTCTCAGTAAAATGCACAAGTTTCTCAATGAGAGTTATTTAAAACTCCCCCAAAGTCCCAGAGGAGGCACTGAACCTGAAGAGGCACCCAATACCTGAATCCACAAGCAGAAGGATTCAAAGTCTTCTTTTCCCAAAGCAGCCAGTGGCAAACTGCCAGTGCCAAGCACCACACTGCCATCTAAGACCCCAATTCCAACCTGCCTGAGCCCAGAAAACCAAACCAGGAAGTGAAGCCTAGCAGTGTGGTATAAATACCTGCCAGGCCAAGATCAACCCACATTGTCATTTTTAAATAAAGGTTATGAGATATTGGTTTCCCCAATTATTGCCATATTTTATTCTTGTCATCTGCCAGTTAACTCAAAGATCATCTGACCCTCCTGCCAGCTTGCCTGCTATGTACTGCCTTCCAGGTGCTCCCTTTGGTCCTGTACATTTCACAGAGTACCCCTTAAAGCCTGAGTACAAGGACTACACCACCAACAACATACTAGCCCGGGATTCCTTGGCCAGAACTACAGAGTTAACCAGATAAAACCAAGAAGGCCCTTGGTACATTACCAAACCCTGCCTGTTCAAAGATAAATACAGCTTCCTCACTGCCTACCAAATCAACATAGAACCACCTGTCACCCCCAAACCCATGCCTGCTGCTGCCACTGAGCTCCTGATGGACCATACCAACAGGCTTTTTGTAATTGTATATATTACTCTCACAGGAGTAATAGATAATATAGTCCCCGCTGTCGGTCTGTGGTCGTGGGTAGGCAAGTCAATGTCCTACCTCATTAAGTTAGCGCCAATCCTTTGGTGGGCCCTTCTCACCCAGTCTGCAACCTGCCAGTTCCCAAATGCTAGCAAGTTGGCAGATCAGGGTTGGTTCCCTGACACTGATTCTCAGCTGAATCATTACTGGAAGATGGGGCCCTGAAGTTGGAACTTTGTTGTTGGCACCACCCAATGTTAATTTCATGCCTGCCAATCTTGGTGGTGTATCCCCTGTTTTTGAAACTAAAAATTGTGTTGCATCTCAATGTCCTGAATTTTATTCAGAAGACACTCTGATGCTTTCATAGGATATCTATCTTGGGCTATCTTGGTTAGGATTAATTGTTTTACTTAATACTAGTATCTTCATTAGAAATTTTACAAAACAGTATCTGAAGCCATGTTGGTAGCTAATCATTAACTCTATGTGAATTTGGGTGGTAATTCCTCACCACTTAAAAACAGCTTCTTACTATCCTGCAATTTCCATTTAAAAATGGGCCCCAGTTGGAATGAGCTGTGCTTAGGCCCTAGCAAAAGCCTGGTTACAACCCTTGCCCCCTGACCATGAACTAGCTCTCCACCCTGGGCCCTGAACCTGAAATTTTCTCCCCAGCTAACCAGGACTCTAGCCTGCCCTGATTTTTAAGATGGGTTGAGTTGTGCTCTACTATGCTGAAATACTAGAGATCTGGGCCGGGAGTCTTTAAAACAAAAAGCTTGCAGATCAAGCTAAGCAGGAGTTAGCAACCTGAGGCTTGCAACAAGTTAGAGTGCTTTGAATTTTTGCCTAGTGTTGAGATAATGTAAGATATGGATCTTCTTGGTCAGCAGAAGCAAAAGCGGGAGCTTGAAGCATAAAAGTCATGCAACAGCAGAGCATGGGCAAACTTGGATCTGTTTAGAGAGGTTAATCACTTTAAATATCAAGGGAACTGATTCTTGTCCTGTCAGTGGAGATACTGATGTTGTAACTGTGCTGTTTTAGAAGTGTTACACAGAAGAAAATGATTAGAAGATAGATAGATATCTTTATTGGGAGGTATGACTTGTATAGTTTGGGTGGATCATGGATATTAAAGAACATGATTATGGTGATCACAAGGTTGGATGGTTAGGGGGTGGCTTGATCCTGGTAATGCGTCAAGCACTAAATCAAGGCATATACTGTATAGGTTTAACATCTGCTCATGTTGCTGTTTCTGGAAATTTGAGTTGACTTCTGCATTTGGCTACAGGTCACTGGGAAGTCAGATTGCAGGTCACCAACCAGTTTAGTCAGAAACTTTCTGTGGGGTTGACCTCATTATTTCAACACCCCTGACTGAGGGTTGACCTCCTCTGGTGGGAGGTCTTCTGAAAGGTTGTCAGGGGCGCAGTTGCTGTAATGCACCAGCTGTTGCTTGGTTGTGGGGAGGACAGTCTCTTGTTGTTTCTGACAGGCTTTGTAGGGTTGCAGTCAGTCATGATATAGAGCATTTTCTTGATCCCACTTGCCCATTCTTGTACTAGGTAAGTGTTGTTTTTTACCTTCAACACAAGGGCAGGGCCCACTTTCTCAGGCTGTAGCTTATTTTTATCTGTGTTTGTCACCCATACTCTGTCACTAACTTTGTGCCTTGCTTGGATGGGGACAAACATATTTTGATGGCATTTTTCCTCCCTTTCCTTTTGGGCACTGTTGGCATGGAGTATATTGGGATTGGAACAGGATAGTATTTTGTTGGGAATTTCCACCTTGGGCCCAGTAAGGGCTTGAACAATATTGGGTTGTATTCCATAGACAAGTTTTAAGGGACTATTTACAGTAGATCTGTTCACCTGAGTACAACACAACAAGTGCAGTTGCCAAATGTTTATGTCACTCTTCAGGTCTCCCAGTGATGAGTTTGGCAAGAGCCTGTACAAGGCTCTTGTTCAACTGCACTACTCTGCCATTGGCCTGAGAATGATATGGTGCAGTCAATGTATGTTTAACTTTGTTCTTGGTGAGGTAAAATTTTGTGTCTTCTGAGGTCAACTCTTTGACTCCATCAGTAATCAATATTTATGGCTTTCCAAACTTGCTGATGATTTCTCTGCCAATTAATTGGCGTATATTATTGCCAGTGTGTGTTCTAACTGCTTAGTCTACTATCCAGAGGGTGGAAAAATAAATGGTGGTGATGTACTTCTTGCTGTTATGTTTTCCTGGCATGGGATCTAAGATGTTGAGGGCCCAGGCCTTGAAGGATAATTGGGTTCAGATTGGTAATGCTGACTTTGGAGGAGTGTTGCTTTTTTCAAATTTTTCACATACTTCACACTGATCAAGGGCTTCCTGTACGTCCCTATACAGAGTCAGCCACCAGGCTTAGTGCTTCAAGAACTTGTAGAGGTTTTGACTCTTTGTATGGCCTAAGTCTTGATGGTAGTGCAAGATGGTGTCAACTCTTTGGTGTGTGGGAATGTATGGGATGTCTACTCCAATGATCATTTTACAATGAAGTTTTCTATAAACGTCTGTAAACAAGTGTTTATTCTTGATGGAGGTATCTCTGGTAATATCTGTGATGCCTAGAGGGAAACCTTTGTCTTTGGTTCAAAGCATCAGGAGGGGCCAGTCCGTATCCAGGCCATTTTTGCCTCTGGAAGCCCTTAAATATAGGTATTAGCCATGGCCAGTTCTGTTCCAGGCTTATATTGTATCTTCATGTTGAACTGCTTGAGGAAGACCATCCAGTGGGCTTGGCGCCTGGATAGGTTGGCTTGTTTTGTGAAATATATAAGGGACTTGTGATTGGTCAGTGCGGTGAATTCTTCCTGCCGTTCCAGGTAGCAACACCACTTGGCTAAGCAGTGTACTATTGCCAGTAACTCCTTATGATGAATTGAATAGCAGCACTTGCTATCTGTGAGCTTGATCAGCTTTTAAGCTACTGGTAGATAGTTGCCTGTGTCTGTCTTAATGCATAGTGCACCTCCAATGGAGGCGTCTGAGGCACCAGTTTCCATCTGGTAATTATCATTACTTTTCAGGTACTAAAGTATGGGGGAAGATTTCAGTTTCTCCTTTAAAAGGCAAAAACAGAGGTTCTGTTGAGAAGTGCATATGACCTTTGACTAGGCACCTGTAATGGCAGATAGTGGTGCGGTAAGGATGCCATAGTCTGGAATAAAACATCAAACATAAGCTATTTTTCCTAGGAAAGTTCAGAGTTTGCTCTTGTATTTAGGCAGCAGCCTTTTGCATATAGATAAGGTCTTCTGAGCATCTGGTTTGATGCCCTCTTATGACACCACAAGTCTAAGAAAAGGGAGCTGCTTGCAGTAAAATTGGCATTTGGATGGTTTTTCAAGAAGTTTATGCTGTATTAAGGTTGCAAATATTGCTTCCAAGTCCTTGTGGTGTTGTTCCACAGAAGGACTGTAAGAAATGATATTGTCCAAGTACACTAAAGCGTGTTTGCTAATATGGGGTTCAAAAACCTCATTAATTAAGGTGAAAAAGGTTGATAGTGCATTTTTCATCCCAAAATTGAGCACACCACACTTGTATGAGCTGTATTTGGTTTGAAAAGCAGTCTTGGGGATGTCTTATTCTTTGATATGAATTTGGTTATATCCTGTAGTCAGGTCAATCTTTGAGAAGACGGTTGCCCCACCCAAGGTTTCAAACAGATAATCAATAAGTAGGAGAGGGTCACAATTCTTAATGGTGACTTTGTTCAATGCTCAGTAGTTAGTAACTAGCCTGATGGACCCGTCCTTCTTTGCCACAAATAACATCACAGCTCTAAAGAGTGATTGTGAAGATTAGATGAGACCCTTTGCCAAGGCCTCCTTGAGTTAAGCACATAGTGTGTCATCCTTGTTAGAGGTGTGTGATATATAGACCATGCCTTGGGCATTACTCCCTTGCATTGTATTGAGTGTTGTATGTGTTTCCCAGGTGGTAGCCCTGGTACAGCTTCCTTTAAGATCTCTGGATGTTGGGCCACTATTTATGATCTTGGGGGTGATATTGTCTTTTTTGTCCTTAAAATGTATGAACTTCTACTGGCAGGAGTCCCAGCCTATGTCACAGTAAGTTCCATAATGCCAGGGATTATTTGGTCAAGCAGGAAAGCTTGAAAAGCCAGAAAACCTTTAAAAAACTGACTGATTTAATGGACTTGAATCAAACAGTTGATCAAAAATGGGTTACAGCTGCTCCAGTTTGTCAGTCAAATCCAATTCCCCTGTCTTGCCCTGCCCCAAAGGGCAGTGTTGTAACTGTGCTGTTTTATCAGAGTTACAAGGGGAAAATATTTAGGAACTAGATAATAATCTTTATTGAGAGATAGTGATTATATAGTTATTGTGAATCCATGGATATCAGGAACATGATTGTGTTGATCACACAGTTGGATGATAAAGGGGGTGGATTGATCCTGGTAATGAGTCAAGCGCCAAAACAAGGTATCCACTGTAAGGGATCATCATCTGTTTATGTTGTTGGATTTGGAAATTTGAGTTGACTTCCTAGTCTGGCTTCAAGTGACTGGATAATCAGATTGCAGGTCACAAACCCGCTTACTCAGAACCTTATTGGAAGGTTGAGCATGCTGTTTTGACAGCAGGCCTTTTAGAGATTTTATTTTATTTTTGGTTTTGTTTAATCTTTCTTTTATTTTTTAATATTAGAAATTTTAAGTTAAATCATTAATAATTAAGCATTCTGAGTTAGTTACCTTGTTTTTATGTTAATGCAAATTTGAATTGCAGTCATTGTCTTTCTTTCTCCTGGCTATTCTATTAGCTTAATATTTTCTATTTGAAATTAGAGAATTTTAATTTTTGCTCACCTTTTTGAAACTCCTGGCTACATTATTGCTGCTCTTCCCCAGCTTCATGTTACAGATCTGCTTTCACACTGGGCTTGTTTCCCCTTTCTCCTCCAGGTTCCTTCCAAACTTTCTCCAGTTGCTCCTCTTTTTGGCTGCTTTCTCCCTGACCATCAATTCCCAACTGGAAAGGCTTTTTCTATAAATAAAGAGCTTTTGAAGAGTAGGCTTTAAGCCAAAATTCTAAGTGATTTCTTCCCCTTCAACTTTTACAATTTTTAATTTCATATATTAAACTTTGTAAATTTATATTTTTTATTTTATTCATTCTAAAGTTTCTCCTTTTTATTTTCTTAAATAAATGGAAGTTGTAAAACAACAAGCCTTAGGCTTGTTGTATCCATTATTTTTCCTTAAGGAATCTTTTAATAGTTATATGTACCAGTTTGCTGACAGAGAGTATCCCAATATTGACATTCCCTTAGTGAATAATTGTTCATTATTAAATACCTTATTTAATATCTTCTTTGCTTAAGTTTTTAAGCTCTATCACTCCTTTTATAACTCAGTATAAGTTCTTAGCAGGATTATGTAAGATTATACTACAGACAGTTCCTACTTTTTTATACCTTTTGAATATTAATTTCAATGCCTTACACACTTTAGTTTATAACCTTGCACCAATATGGGCCAGATCTTACACCTCACTGTAAGTTAGTGTTGATAAATTGACATAATTTAAGGGTCACCAGATATGAACTTATTTATCAGCATGGTCATCAGAAGTTGGTCACTCAAGGGTTCTTTGTAACCTGGACTAGATACTCACTTTACAATGTGGAAGGAATAGGAGCCAAGGATCCAGGCAGTACTGTAGATTCAGAACCTAAAGGTAAAAATGCAGGATCATCAAATTCTTTTGTGTAAACTAACCATCTTAATGGAATATTTTTCATCCTTTTATATAAAAAAGTTATTCTGGGATGAAAATTACTCCATTAAGTTGGTGAGTTCATTCAAAAGAATTTGACAATCCCGCATTTTTACCTTTAGGTTCTGAATTTATAGTATTGCTTAGTTGATTTTTGATATATATTAAATAATTTTCATTGTTTCAACTTTTAAGAGTTGAGTCCTCCCAAAAATTTACTCAATAAAATTAAATATCCCTTGGTCTAATCTTTATTTTTACATGCATCCTGTAGTTGGCCTTTTGGCTACATCCCCTACAATGTAATCCTTAGCCAGATTTTTACAGGAAGATGGGGGCCTGCTGTTGGCACTTTGTTGTTGTTGCTGCCAAATGCTAATTCAATGCCTGTCAATATTGGAGCTGTTCCCCTTACCATCAAAGCTGAGACTCTTGTGCTATCTCAATGTCCTGAATTTTATGCTGAAGACACTCTGATTCTCTTGCAGGCCATTTATCTAGGGCTTTTTTGGTTGGGGTTAATGATTTTACTTAACTCTAGTATATCATTTGGAAATTTCACAAAACAGTATCTGAAGCTATGTTGGTGGTTAATCATTAACTCTATGTGGATTTGGTGGGTGATTCCCAACTACATGGAGACAGCTTCTTATTATCTTGAAATTTCTTTCTCATTAATCAACTCTTCTATGTCTGAGTTTTTAGAAGCAGTTTGTTATGAATTTTTGTTTCTTTTCTCATGTTCTGTTGAGATATCTGCGTTCATCATGTTTATATGCATCAGCTTGTTTCTGAGTTTTCAGTTTGGACTCATCTTTAATTTGTGGTTCCCATCTCCAGTAACAGTTGTTGAGACTGGATAATCTGTTTCTTATTTCTGTTGCGTCATGTCATTTTGGTGTCTGGATTATTTTCCTGATCCACCCACCAATGAATTTTTGTGTGAAGTTTTTCAGCTTTACCATTCTATTCCAGTTCTAGTCTTAGTCATAAATTGCTGGTTTACCATGTGATGACAAAGGTTTCAGAGGATGCTTGTGAATGGTTGTTGTCCACAGTGGAGCTTAATCCACATGTTTTATCTGAAAGTGCATCTTTGTACCCTTTGTTAAAAAATTTGTGTGTATCTATTCAGGACCTCAAAGTATATTGTAAGTTGTGCGCCTTCCAACAGGGTACTACTCCGCTATTGATATTCCTTCCTCAGTTTCTTGCCTACTGTGGTACAATTGATGTTCCCAGGGTGAATAAACTCTCAGCTTGTGGTTAGCAGTTGATCAGACTGCCCAGGATTTGGAAGTTTGGGATTCCCTGTTAACCACAACTGAGGCCCTGGTAAGCAAAATTCTTTCTCTGGTCTCAAATCTGTCAACTTCCAAACAAGGTGCTATGGAAATTGAAGACAAATCTGTCACACACTCATGGTTTTCTGGTACTTGTTCTGTGGTGGTTTCATCAAACTAGAGTTGAGATTATTCTCCCCATGTGTCTTCTCAGTTGCAATTGGCTATCTTGAACAAACTGCTGAGGTAAACAAAATGCCAGTAGTGGCCGTCCCCAAGAGTTTGTTTTCTATGCTCCAACACGTAGTGCCTGCAAAGTCTTTGGTAGTCAAGTCTGAGGAGTTGCCTCTTATACCTATTGATTGTGATTGTCCTGTCCTTCCTGAAGTTGTCTAAAAAATGATTGAGCATTATTTTCAGGAGCACCCTGCCTCCTTAGCTGCTGTCTGTACCACTGAAGAGAAGCAAGATCCTGCTGAGGTTGCAACTTTTGTGGCAAATAAATCTGTTTTTGGTTACTTCTTGTTTTATGGTAGCATCAATAAAAGTCAAAATATCTATTGGCCAGCCATTCTGTTGGATACAGGTGCTTCTGAGAACTTCATGCTTTTTGAGACTGCAGATTTGTTGCAACTCAAGTATCATCCTGGAATGCTGATTAGGGATGGGAACTGTCAAACGTTTTCCTCTTTCCAGCTTAAGAAGCCAGTGAAATTTGTAGTTGCAGGTCAATCTTTTACTGCAAGGTTCTCCATATGACCTACTCTTATGTATCCTATTATCTTAGGAGTGGGATGGTGTCAGGACCATAATGTATTGACCCTGCTAAAAGAAATGAGCTACAAGTGGTTTACTCTTCAGGCATCATCATTTGTATACCGTTATTGGGTATGTCTGAATTAGAGCAGTTGTCACAGACAATCCAGTTGGCTCCTGTTCCTACACTTGTAAGTCTGGATTTACCAGTATGCCTTCAACCCTGGTCCACGGCATTTGACACTACTAGGGGCGAGGTCCTTCCCAAGCACACTCAGTTCAATTTTGACTTTAAGCTTATCTTTGGTCTGATTTGTATTGTGTCTTCTATTTACCCTTTGACCTTGAAGGAGGATGCATGTTTGGAGGAGTGGACTTGGGACATGTTGGCAAAAAGATACATCTTTAAGAAGGCTTCCTAAATCTGCTCTCCATTGTTGTTTGTCCAAAAATCCAATGGATCTCTTAGACCTTGTGTTGACTATGGAAATTTGAACAACATCACAATCCCTGGCCCCAACCCTTTGCCTATCAAAGCACAAATTTCTTGGTGTGTTAAGAAGGAAAAGGTGTTCTTGAAACTTAATCTGTTGAATGTGTTCAACCAAATCAGGATCACAGAAAAAGTGGAATGGTTATCAGCATTCAGAACAAAGAAAGGTATCTTTAGTTCTGCATTATGCCTTTTGAATTGAAGAATGCCCTGGATTGCTTTCAGCGGTTGATTGACTCAGTTTTGAGAGATCTCCTAGGTGTATGTGTCATTGTGTACATGGACAATATTTTGGTGTTTCACCAGATGAGGAGGCACATAAGGCCCATCTGTCAGCAGTTGTAGAGCGCATCCTTCAGGCTAATTTGATTGTTAAAAGGAGTAAGTGTGAATTCTTTAAACATAATATTACCTTTTTGGGTAATATTATCTTTGAGGATGGCCACACTATTGACCCTGACAAGGAAGCAGTGGTTTGAGAGTATGTTACGCCTGTGACAATATTCCAACTTTGTAGTTTCTTAGGTACCTGTACATTCTTGAAGAAATTTACCCCTCATTTTTCAGAATAACTGCCCCCTTGTATTCAGCTAGCAGGAAGATAACTTTGGTCTGGATGCCTGAGTGTGTAAACACATTTTCAGCAGTCAAGGCTCTTTTATTGTCTTCACCTGTAAAGAGATATGTGGATCCTGAGCTTCCTTTTGTGGTTTCCCCAGATGCCTCTAAATACTCTGTGGCTGGTGTGCTGTTACAAGCCGCTGGCAATGAGGTTGAGAGACCTGTAAAGTATTTCTCCTGGAAGATGGAGACTCAGGAACACAATTACATGATTTAAAATAAGGAATTTTTGGCAGTTGTGGAATCTTTAAAGCATTGGCATCATCATCTCATGTTGGAACGTCATGCACTTGTAGTAAGGACCAACCATAAAGCTCTTCTGTATTTATTGTCAACCCAGGGTTTTTCAGGTTGCCAATCCAGATAACATGGTGATCTGACAAGATAAAAGTTCTGCTACAAGTTTATTAAGGGAACAGATAATTAATTGGCAGATGTGTTGAGTAGAAATCCATCCCATCTCCCAGATGCTGGCATAGACATCAAGTTCAACACACACTATGATTCAAGACAAGGGTGTGGTTCCTTTTGTATTACCTCTGCCCGCTACGCTTGCCACCATGTCCTGAACCAAGGGCACAGACTTAGACTTATATTCCAAAGTTAAGTTTTTGCAGCCTCTATCCAAAGGTTACAATAGGTTATTGGAACTAGCATGTGTATATCCAGCTGGCCAGCCTCAGGGTTATCACAAGATAGGATCAGTTTTATATCATCAAGGTTGCTTGTGGGTCCCAGAGGGCACCATTTGGGATGAAATCATGGAGGCCTATCACACCTGTCCCACGGCAGACCACCCAGGGAAAATCAAAACAGTGGAGCTAATCTGCTGACAGTTTTCTTGGAAAGGTTTGACGGTGCAGGTGGCGGCTTACGTTTGAGATTGCCTGGTATGTGTTTGGTCTAAGTAAAGCAATATTGAGACTACTAGTTTGTTGGTTACTTTACAGCCTGCCACAGGACTGTGTACATCTGTGTCAGTGGATTTCATTGGAGAACTTCCAACTTCTAACAGGTTAAATGCAATAATGGTGGTGGTTGATTGCTTCACAAAAATGGCACACTTTGTCCCCTGCTTAACCACAAGTACTTTGGTGGAGATAGCTAGGCTGTTTGTGAATAGAATCTTCTCCCTAAATAGCATCCTGATGGAGATTGTGAGTTACTGCAGTCCCTAATTCATTGCTCTGTTCTGGGAAGCCTTTACTGGAATTCTGGGTATCAAATTGTGCTGTTCCACGCTTATCACCCCCAATCTGATGGACAAACAGAGAGAGTAAACCAAAGTTTGGAGGTTTACCTGCGCTGCTACACTAATGCACAACAAGACAACTGGTGTGCTAATCTACCCATGGCAGAGTTCACATGTAATAATGCCCAGTACATGTTGACTCAGGTTTCACCATTCTATGCCAATTTAGGTTACAATCCTTCATCCAACATGGGTCCTTGTTTGGTTAGCAATGTAGAAGCTGCCACTTATCAAGCTTCTGCATTGAAGCAGGTCCATCAGGAGCTTCAGGTTACTCTTGCCACTGCTGTGACAAATTACAAGGAATATTCAGATTGCAAGCGCCAGGAAGGTCCAACCTGCCGGCCAGGTGATCTGGTCATGGTGGATGCCTGCAATATGAAACTGAAGGTCCCTTGCCGCAAATTAGGTCCCAAGTAAGTTGGTCTCTTCAAAGTTGAACGTCAAATTGCTCCCTCCACATATTAACTAGATTTACCCCTGGCTTTTAAGATTTCCCACACCTTCCACAAATGCTTACTTAATCCTTTTAAGGGTATTGAGACCTCTTCTTCCCAACCAATTCTTATGGAAGGAGAATCTGAGTATGAGTTAAATTGTATTTTGGCTTCCTGTAAGAATTGACGCCATCTGGAACTTTTGGTGTCATGGAAGGGTTATCCTGATTCTGAAAACTCATGGGTTCTCCACTATTATTGCTCCAATTCCACAGATCTCATCCAAGAGTTCTACAAGTGCAACACAACTGCCATTGGTCACCCCAAGTTCACCTTAGCCGCAATGAAACTTCCCCCTGCCCACAAAAACTTCTCCTTGTTCCATCTTCTGGATGGTGATATTGTACCCTGGGCTAAAGCAGAGGGTGATGTCATAGTAAGTTCCATAATGCCAGGGATTATTTGGCCAAGTAGGAAAGCTCAGAAATCCAGAAAACCTTTAACAAAACTGACTGATTTAACAGACTTGAATCAAACAGTTGATCAAAAATGGGTTACAGCTGCTCCAGTTTATTGATCAAATCCAATCCCCCTTGTAAGTTGATGTTGATAAATTGACATAATTTAAGGGTCACCAGATATGAACTTATTTATCAGCATGATCATCAGAAGTTGGTCACTCAAGGGTTCTTTGCAACCTGGACTAGATACTCACTTTACAATGTGGAAGGAATAGGAGCCCAGGATCCAGGCGGTATTGCTTAGTTAATTTTTGATATATATTGAATAATTTTCACTGTTTCAACTTTTAAGAGTTGAGTTCTCCCAAAAATTTACTCAATAAAATTAAATATCCCTTGGTCTAATATTTGTTTTACATGCATCCTGTAGTTGGCCTTTTGCGCTACATCCCCACAATATAATCTTTAGCCAGATTATTACGGGAAGATGGGGGCCTGCTGTTGGCACTTCCTTGTTGTTGCTGCCAAATGCTAATTCAATGCCTGTCAATCTTGGAGCTGTTCCCCTTACCCTCAAAGCTGAAACTCTTGTGCTATCCCAATGTCCTGAATTTTATGCTGAAGACACTCTGATTCTCTTGCAGGATATTTATCTAGGGCTTTTCTGGTTGGGGTGAATTATTTTACTTAACCCTAGTATCTCATTTGGAAATTTCACAAAACAGTATCTGAAGCTGTGTTGGTGGTTAATCATTAACACTATGTAGATTTGGTTTGTGATTCCCCACCACATGGAGACAGCTCATTTTATCCCGCAATTTCTGTCAAAGTCAATATCTTTGAGGTTATCTTTTCTTCTTGGGTCTCTGTAATGTATACAAAAGTGTGATCTTGGAGAAGTTGATCTACAGTGTCTGGGTAGATTTGATGGTTGTCCTATTTGCATTTAATAGTTAACACTGAGGTGACCCAGTCTACCTGCAGTTTATTCTTTTTTTCCAGTCTAGGCCAATTAATACATCAAATTGTGGAAAATCAATGGCAGGTCCTTGGATAGTGGAGTGAAGGTTCTCTAGCATGATGGAAAAAAGGAAAGTCTTCTATGTCACAGCAATGTGGTGCTCATCAGCTAAAAACAAGTTTTAAATCCAAAAAAAATAGTGGCTAACTTGAACTTGTTCACAAAGCTGCTATTGTTGAGGGTGCAGTCTACGCCTGAGTCCAAGAGCACTGAGCCTGTGTAACTTTAAAAGTAGAAAGGGTAGGGCATCAGTTTTTTGAGATATCTGGCAATAGTGTAGAGTACTGGATCTCCTGAGGAAGCCTGAATTATTGGGCATTGATTTAGGTCTTTGGGGGTGGTACTCATTGTTGGGAAAGGCAGGAGTTAGGCAGGTATAGCTTGGCTTGCTTAGTGCTCTCCCCAGGCTCTTCCCTTGTCCTGGTTTCTTTGGGTTTTGGTGACCCAAAAGTGGGGCAGTTGGACTGGTCATTTTTTCCATTATTATGGATATTAGTGCACAAAGACTTGTTGTTTGCACTGTTATTGTTTTTAGAAAGAGGGTGGCTGGAACATCCCTGGGGGTGAAAGTCCTTAGGTCTTTCTCTTTTCCCAGTTTGCGCCTTGTGTAGTGCATTAGACGTTTGCTCTGCTTTCTCTGCTTCACAGTAGAGGCTTTAAATATTGGTTACTTGATACAGGTTAATGTGTCTCATGGCATGCAACTTGAGGGTGTCATAGTACATGAGGTGTGTGGCTGAGCTGTCAAAAATCATATCTGAAGGAGATTGTAGGCAGAGTTCCTCATAAGCTCAAGTGAGGTTCTTTACAGTACCAGTATGAGTCAAGTTCTTCACTTGGTGTATGATCATGAGGGCTGTATTCTTCATCACAAATATTGCCATAAAGTCTCCTTTGAAAGTGTATCAGTCCTTCTTGGTATGGTCCTCATGCCACTGATTGCACCAGGTGCCTGCATTGTGAATAAGACAAATGGATATCTCTGCAATCCAAAAGAGTGTGGGGAATTCTATTTGTGTCAGTTTACTTTAAGCATATTGGATCCATGCAGTGACATTGTTGTCATTTGCTCCTTCAAATGATTCTAAGGCGGCACTGCAAAAACTCTGGGCTACATGGATTGGCATGATACTTCTGTCTGTTACTCAAGGAAAGGCATTAGGCACTTAGAAAAACCATTGCAGTGATAGGGTATTGAAGGAAGAGATCAACATCATCATGTTCTGATACAGTATGTACCCCTCTGGTAGTTTGGTTCCTGGAGTATAGGGCACCCAGTCCACAGAAAGCCTGTAAATAATTATTTTGTATACTTGTCAACTGTAGCAAGTACAAGCAACAGAAGGAATTTCAAAAAAAGGTAAGGTTTAGAACCTACCTGTGCTATCAATGTTGTAACTGTGCTGTTTTAGCAGAGTTACATGGGAAAAATGATTGGAAACTAGATAGATATCTTTATTGGGAGGTATGACTTATATAGTTTGGGTGAATCATGAATAGTTGGAACATAATTATGGTGATCACTTGGTTGGATGGTTAGGGGGTGGTTTGATTCTGATAATGAATCAAGAGCTGAATCAAGGCATCTACTGTATAGGATCATCATCTGCTCATGTTGCTATTTCAGGATATTTGAGTTGACTTCCACATTTGGCTACAGGTCACTGGGAAGTCAGATTGCAGGTCACAAACCTGCTTAGTTGGAACCTTTCTGAGGGATTGACCCTGTTGTTCCAACACTGATTCAATATAATGCGGGTAGAGGAATGGTAGCTCATTAATTGATTGCAATCCAAACCTGGGTAAGCTGAAAATTCCAATGACAAAGTAAAAACCCTCTGTTTCATAGCTTTCATCTTGAACTGAACTATCTGTACGTTTAATTGATAGTACTTTCAGTATTGGGTTTACATCATATCACCCTCAAGATTATCAAATAGGGAGGTAAGTACAAAGGAACTTGGAGTGAACTCTGGAAAATGGGCTTGAAGAGTTCATTTGTATGGTTTAATCAGGATCACACTTGAAGATTACATGAGAGGACTAATCCATAGGGAGTATAGCTTATAAACACAGCCACCCAAACAATTGTGGCAGTATAGTACTTGATCATCTAACTTAAACTCAGGTACAGTAGAGCTGGAGGTATTGGAAGGGGAAATCTCTAAAGTCTTTGTCTTATAGGAAGTGGAATAGACAGTGGCTTGGATATCAGTTACCCAATTGACCAGATCTCTCAGACTTCTTAAAATCAACTACCTCATCTTGTCCCAACAAGGAGTGGCCCAATATTGAGAGGTTAAACTCTCTGCCTTAAAGAAGAGCAAAAAGGGGAGAAGCCAGTAATACAAGGCTTGCTTAGAGGTAAGCAAACAGAGCAACAGGGATGTGCTGATCCCAATTGGGGCATCAAATGAGTCAAATTTTGCATGATTGACACCAAGGTAGAGTTAGCCCTTTCTAATGTCCCATTAGTGGCAGAGTTATAAGAGGCAGATAAGGATTGATGAGTACCCATAGCCTCAACAATAGACGTAATTATTCTAGCATTGGAATTGGTACCATTGTCAGAGAGTAACTTCTGAGGACATCCATATTGATAGAAGATGTCCTATAACAAGAAATTTGCTGCTGTCTTAGCAGTTATGTCTTTGGTAGCCTTGCTTCAACCCATTTTCTAAAATAGTCTACAGCTACCAAGATGAATTGTCACCCAGACCAAGAGCAAGGGAGAGGTCCAACAGCATTGATAATCACAGTGTGAAAGGCATTCTTAGGAGAAATGAGTTTGAACTGATGTTATGATAGTGGAGAGCGCTGGAGTTGACAGGAGTGACAGGATGTGAGGAAGTTAGGGATTAGGAGGCGCATGTTCTCCCAGTAGAAGTTCTTGCACAACCAGTCATGAGTCTTCATTATACCCCATAACCAGTATAAATGTGGGCTTGGAGGATAATAGCCATTCTCATACTAGGGAAAACGTAGGGCAGATAGGAACTGTTGACCTTCTTAAAAAGTTTCTATCCCAAATGACAGTATCTTTTGATAGAGCCTGTAGAGTCAGTTGGGTCTCTTCTGGTTTGGTTGCCCAAGTGTCAGGGCATCTTATTAACTTGCACATGCAATCAGCGTAGGCAGGAAGAATGGCCAGTATAGACATTCTAGACAGCTTATTGGTGTTATGATGTTAAGCCCCAGGTCTGTTTACTACAGTTAAATCATACCCTTTTAAGTGTAGGGCTCACTGAGCCTGTTAACCTTAGGTTCCTTTAGCTGTTGTAACCACTTAAGAGAGGAGTGGTCATTGACTATGAAAAACTGGGTCCTGTAGATGTAGTGACAAAATTGCTTTACAGTGTGTAGCACCGTTAAGCGTTTCTTCTCGGTGACACTATAATTCTTTGCATGTTTTTCAAGGAAACGTGAAGAATATGCTACAGGTTGATCTACAGCTTCATTATCTAGTTAGGCTAAGATTGCACCAACAGCTACTCCACTTGTGTCAGTGTATAAAATAAATTCCTTATCATAATCAGGGTAGACTAGGATGGGAGCCTATTTAAGTTTGGTCTTCAGAGCTTAAAAGGATTGCTGTTGGCTGTCAGTCTATTTAAAGGGTACATTATGGAGGAGTTGGACAAGGGCCTCACTTATTTCAGTAAAGTCAGGGATGAACTGCCGGTAGTATCCCATTATGTTGAGGAATACTTGGACCCCACATAGATTTGTGGGGGACAGCATCTTATCAATGGCTAACACCTTATTTTTCAATGGATGTAACCCTGTTTGGGTGACCTCATGGCCCAAGAATTTGAGGTGCTCTTTGAAGAAGGAGCATTTGGAGGGTTTGAGCTTTAGACCTGCTTCTCAAATCTTGATGAAGACAGCTTTGAGGTAATCCTGGTGGTCATTAAAGGTGGAGCTGAACACAGTGATATCATTGAGGTATACAAGAGCACAAGAGAGCTTCAGATCTTGGAGAATGGAGTCCATGGCTTGTTGAAATGTAGTTGGGGCCTTACAGAGTCCTTGGGGGCATTCAGGTTGGTTCATAAAACCTTCCAAAGTGATAAGAGCAGCCTTTTCACAATCTTCTGGGGACAAGTCAACCTGCCTGTGACAGTCCACATGTTTGGTGGTTTGCAGGCAGGGCTAATGTTGGCCAAGAAAAAGTTTGGTTGTTTGTTGCAGGTGGAGGCCTAATAGGGAATGATGACTACTAGGGACATTAAGGCCTAGCTAGTAGGTGTAAAGACTAATAGAGGCAGATGTTGCCTCCACCCAGCAGAAGATATTGGCTGCTGTGGGCTAGAGTTCTTCACCTAGCAGGGAGCTGTGGCTGCAAAAGGGTGAAGAATGAGATAGCTAGCAGGGAACTTTGTCTGTTTGAGGTGGAGAAGGTTTTGGACCCCTGGCAAGTAACGTGGGCTGCCAGAGAGGGGAAGAGCTCTGAGGGCTCTACTTACCCTGATACGCTTACAGGAGGTCTGTGAGCAAGCATCCTACCTAACAGACTGGTAGAGTGTCCTTGTTTATGTCCCTATGGGAGCTTTTGGGGAGAACCCAGAGTGAGCATTGGAGGGTATAGATTTGCTTGGAGGTGTCACCAAGGCGGTCTTCTTGGGGAAGCAAGCTGAAGAACTTGGTGTGATCAGGCCTCTGGGAAGTAGAGCTGATTACTCTGTGACTGAAAGCCCAGATTTAATCACCTGGGTGAGTAAAAAAACGACATATGCTGTGAGAATCTATGGTTTATGGCCTAAGTGGAATGCCACTTACAAGGGCCCATTCAAATGCCAGTTCAATGTAGACTCATGCCTGGGTCTACAGGTTCTGGTAACAGAGAATGAGATAAAGAACCAAAGTGGTTCACAGAATCAGCAGAGAATACTAGTGAGAGGAACTGTTTGATCACAGAGAAGGCTAGTTGAAGGACTGTTGGTTCATATTGAAGTTTGGAACCAAAATGGTTCATTGTGCAGGTGAAACCAAGATGGTTCCTAGTGAGGATGAGTGGAAGGGCTCAAAGATCATGATGCAGAAGTAGCTGGTAATGATAAAAGAGCAGCCAGAGGACTAATAGGCTGTTAAAAAATTGGTAAGGAGCTGTTCTGTGAACTAAGATGGACTGTTTGCTGGTTAAGCTGAAGAGCTGAAAGATGTGGTTGAAGAGCTGGCTGAAGAACCCAAAGATGATGATGAAGAACTAGTGGTCTGGAGAAATGAGCCAAGATTTTGCTGAATTGATTTGACAAAGTGGAAAAATGTAGAATTTTTTGCCTTGGTTTAGTAGTAAACTCAAGAAGGAATGTGGATAGAGGTGTGGGTAATATATTTATTTATTCTGTTCCTATTATAGGTGAAGGTATGTTGCTATGAGAGCTGGATACAAAGTTGTTTTGGTGGGACATTTTCCTTGGATTTTACAAGATTTTTAAATATATGGAGAAAACATTGAAGAGGTCCAAAAGAAAAGTTTAAATAGTAGAATACTATTTAAATGGGTTTAGGTTGAATGCAGGGCAGACTGGTGCCAGAATAATGGACCGGTTAACGCTTTGGTGTGTGAAGAGTTGTTGCTTTTGAGCGGTTTCAGCTGTGGAAATTATTTTCCTAGTTGGATCTCGGTGAAACTTTAGAAATGGTCTATTTCTGCGCTTTGCATTCATTGGTTGAGTTCTGGAAGGTTTTCTGATGAAAATGATTGGTTGGAAGCCAAAAGCTCAAAGTATTAGAAAGGACTTAGTGAATTAATACTTTAAGCTTTTGAGAAAGTAGGTATGTAAGCTTAATTATTATAGGAAAAAGAGAGCAGCAATGGTTTAAGCTTCTGAAGAAAGCTATTTTGAAGGCAGAACCGTTGGGAAAAGGACACTATAAGAAGGTGGCTGGCTGGAAAGTTACAGGGTCTTTCTGGGTCTTTCCCAGGACTTTTTTAGCTTATGCTGAGAGGCTTTTAAAAAGCCCTTTGATTGCCAGAAGGAGCTTGTTTGGACTTATACATGTGGAATAACAAGTCCAATGGAGCTATAAAGAGAGCTGAAGCCTACAATAACAGATCAGGAGCCCAAGAATAAGAAGCTGGATCCTAAGCGCGGCGCCAGAGTCCAAGTTTAAGGTGCCAGAGTACAAGTTTAAGGATCAGGAGTCCAAGACTAAGGTGCAGGAGTCCAAGATATTGGCAACCCCATATTATTTCCCTGACCCACTGGGCTATAAACCAGAAGGTTTATAAGGGGATCTTCCTTCTGAGAGTGAATAAAAGCCCATTTTGACCCTTATACATATTTCTGAGATACATTTTCCCTTACTAGAGAATAACAACCCCTTCCAGCTGGTCCCTGGCTACAATCCAGGACACACTTTGGGGACTGGTGGATAGGAACCTCACACTGCCAATATCCCAAGGCTAAATCCATGGCAGAGAAGAATTTTGAACCTCCCAATTGTCTAAGAGCATCATAAATTCTTGGCAGATGGTATAAATCCTTTTTTTAAGATGAATTCAAGCAGCAATCATTGATCACAATACGGTGGCCTCCATCATTGTTCTTCAAGATCAATAAAGGGGAGGCCCAAGGGCTCTGAGAGGGAGCCAAGAGTCCAGTGTCCAATAATTGTTTAAGTTCTTTGGATACCTGGGCATCTTCTACCCTGCTGCGGCAGTATAGTTTATCTCAGAAAGAAGGAGCATCACCCATGTCAATCTGGTGAATGATCCCTTTTGCTAAGCTATAGTTGTTGAACCCAGAGGCAAAGATTTTGTTGAACTGATTGAGTAGTTCCAATACATATTGCTTCTGGATAGGTGATAGTTGCAGAAAGTCAGCAGCAGTGAACAGGGAGAGAGCTTGAGGGTCTTCTTCTGCTAGGTTGAAGTCACTGAAGGTTCCAAAGAGGTAGAGGGACGCCACTTGTTCCACACCTAATATGCGTCCATGTCCAACCACTTGGCTCCTAGAGACATGCATGGGCACAGCGGTCAGGTTGGCTAACAGCAGCTGCACAGGCTCCTTATGAGTTTTATCTAGAATCCCAGGGCATAATCAAGGATTTTTATGGCTTTAGGATTCAGGAGAGTACAGCTCTAAGAAAAATTTATTGGGTATCTCATAAGATATCTTGGTGTCAATGATAATTTTGGAGCCTGGAGGGATGATGACAGCCGCAGGAGCAAGCAGAGGCACACCTTTCTCTGCGGGGCTGGAAGGAGGAGGGGAACACATATTGGACAAGTGAGTTCTGTATCTGAGCAAGAAAATACCCATGGGGTACTTGAGCACACAAGTCTTAAGGTGTTTGCCAGGGAGATGCGGATTTTCTCAAAGATTAAGGTGACTTTGTATCCTAAGAGCAATAGATACACATCTCAAAGATTTACAATCCCATTGTATTCTTGGAGGAATTGCTTGCCAACTAGGAGGTCATAGCTATTGTTCACTAGGACAACATCAGGGGAAGCAATGATAAGTTTTCCAGACCTCATGGGTAGAGAAGAGTAGGTACCAATAGCTTGAGTCTGAGCCATGCCTTCTGTATCATATGATTGAGTGTAGTTGAGATCAGGAGCCAGCTTGAGTTTCTTCATCAACTTGGAGGATATGGCGTTGACTGGGAAGCCTGTGTCTAGAATTGCCTTGATTTTACACTTTTGGATTGATACTTTTAAACAGTTAGCATCTTTTCCAAAGGGGGGCAAGACAACCAACACGTCCTGTGCTGCTTCTACCTCTTTTTCACATTTTGCTAACATGCATCTTAAGGCAGGAATTTACTTATACATGGTCTGCAGTGGGAGGGATACAGTCACATTCTGGAAGAGAGCTTCTGTCAGCTCAGCAGCTTCTTCCAAGGAGTCCACTAAGACAGGGTTCTATGGGCTTGAGCCAGGTAGGGGTGAGCTACCATAGCCTTGGCTTTAGTTAGAGATGGGTGAGATGTAGCTGTAGTTTTCCCTGAGCAAAGTTTGTAGGGAACTGACACAGTCTTGGGGACAGCCAGCACAGAGTAGCCATAACTATCTGATTTGTTGTAGTCAGAATCTTCAGGCTCAGAATTTTTTGACAGATGATGAAACAGGTGAAGGATAGTTGGGCCTGAAAAAAGGGGATATTCCTTGCCAGAGGGAAGATCAGGAGGAGAAGGGGGAGATTAGTCAGCAGAGAGTGCCTCTGCCTCTAAGCCAACCTCTCTTTTCCTGCCTGTTCCTTCAGGTTGCAACCCTCTACTTGGGGGGTTGGTGAAGGTATGCAGTGGTGCCCTATTTGCCCACAGTTATGACATCCTTGTCTTTTAGGCTGTCTACTTGAGCCAAGAGTCATAATGCGCGGAGTACAGGAGGTGGTTTCAGTGTTGCTGGTTTTATTTTCACAAACCACTGTACCCCCGTGGGTCAAATTCATGTCTTGCAAGAGGGTCTTAATACTCTTCATAGACGTAAGAAAAGCTTTGTGCGCCTTAAAGTGTAGGCATAGGATCTGGTTCACCTTCAAAGCGTTTGAACATTCTGTGTAAGCTTCACAGGGAGTTAACTGTCAGCTGGTAATAAGTTGCTGCCCCTTGATATAGAAGCAATCAGCAAACTCAGCCAGAGTTTCTTTGGGTTTGAACACAATATGCATGAAATCATCTTTCTTGATCTCCCCCAATTCCTCAATGAGATGGCACTTCATGTCTTCCCACGTGACAATGGAAGGGAGTTAAGGGACAACAACTTCTTGACAAGTAGGATGCAGGCAGGTAAGAATGTGCTCTTTCTTATGTTCATCATTAGACCTACACATTGCAGTCTTGTAGATTGTCAGAAAGGTGGCAATGATAGAGGTCTTAGGGTCAAATATCTATTTAAATGAGGGTTTATAATTGGGATCAATGGACAACAAGGTAGATTGGCTGTTATCACCCTGATTGAGAACCTTAATGAGGGGATTGCCCTCAAACTCAGATTCCGCAGGTGATTGTCTAGCCCAGAGGAGTCAAAGAATATCCTCCATGTGCCTATAGTAGAGCTGTTTTTCCACTGATATCCCTAGTGCTAGTGGCAACAGTTCCAAGTTCATCAACCTGTATCTGTTGTACTGCCAATGTGCCCACAACTCCATTGATACAAGTAACCAGAGAAGTTGTTTGAGCGGCCAGGGTGGTAACTTGTCCATTTATTGTTCCTGTTAGGCAAGAGAGGTTCTGCACCTTGCGCTCTAGAGCGCTCTGCCTATCTGAAACATCATTTGTTACCGCTGTCAAGTGATCCAAAGCAAGGGCACAGTTGACATGAGGTTGACATTCTAAACCAGGGCAGCACTCATGGTTGGTATGAGCGGGGGTGTCACAAGCCTCTGCCTCTCTTTTACTACCTGATTCAGAGGAGGAATCACCTGGTTCAGAAAGGCATTGACATATGTAATCAATCTTGCCTGACATTGTAGCTACTTGGTCTAACAGTGAGGCAATGCAAGAGTCAGGCATAGGCTCATCTGGAGAAGGGTTATAAACAGAGGCTTGGCTTCAAGTAGTGACCTTGAGCTCAACTATAGCTTCCCATACCTTGGCCTTAAAGGCAGATGGGATCTCAGCAGAAGGAGCATATAGATTCTGTGACAGTCCACATGTTTGGTGATTTGCAGGCGGGGCTAATGTTGACCAAGTAAAAGTTTGGTTGTTTGTTGAAGGTAGAGGCCTAGTAGGGAATAATGACTACAAGGGAAGATAAGGCCTAGCTAGTATGTGTAAAGACTACTAGAGGCAAATGATGTCCCCACCTGGCAGGAGATATTGGCTGCTGTGGGCTAGAGGTCCTCACCCATCAGGGAACTTTGGCTGCTTGGGGTGAAGAATGAGATAGCTCAGAGGGAACTTTAGCTGCTTGGGGTGGGGAGTGATCCAGCCTGATGGGTAGTGTATGATTCTCAGGCTGGAGGATGTTTAGACCCTGGTGGGTAACGCAGGCTGCCAGGGTAGAAGTGTATGCCAGCATGGTAGGGGACTTGCCTACCAGGGCTGTGAGTTTTGGACCCTTGCCGGGTAGCATGGGCTGCCAGGGAATGGAAGAGCTCTGAGGGCTCTACAAACCCTGATACACTTACAAGAGGTCTGTGAGAAATCATCCTACCTAACAGACTAGTCAGGTATCCTTGTTTATGTCCCCATGAGAGCTTTGGAGAGATCCCAGGGTGAGCATTGGAGGGCATAGATTTTCTCAGAGGTGTCAGCAAGGCGGTTTGCTTGGGGAAGCAGCTGCAAAACTTGGTGTGATCAGGCCTCTGAGAAGTGAAGCTGATTAATTTGCGGCTGAAAGCCTAGATTTAATCACCTGGGTGAGTAAAAAAAACGACATATGCTGTGAGAATCTATGGTTTATGGCCTAAGTGGATTGCCACTTGAGAGTGCCCAGTCAAATGCCAGTTCAATATAGACTCATGCCTGGGTCTACAGGCTCTGATAACAGGGACTGAGATAAAGAATCAAGGTGGTTCACAGAATCAGCAGAGAAGACTAGTATGAAGGACTGTTTGATCACAGAGAAGGCTAGTTGAAGGACTGTTGGTTCATATTAAAGTTTGGAACCAAAATGGTTTATTGTGCAGATGGAACCAAGGTGGTTCCTAGTAAGGAGTAGCTGGAGCACTAATGATGGAAATAAGCTGTTGAAAGACTGGAATGTTTTGTATGTTGTCTAAGATGGACTAATTGCTGGTTAAGCTGAAGATCTGGAAGATGTGGTTGAAGATCATGATGTAGGATTAGCTGATCATGATATAGGAGCTGGCTGAAGAACCAGAAGATAATGATGAAGAACTGATGGTCTGGAGAAATGAGCCAAGATTTTGCCAAATTGATTTGCTGAGGTGGTAAAATTTGGAATGTTTTGCCTTGGTTTAGTAGTAAACTCATGAAGGAATGTGTATAGAAGTGTGGGTAAGAGATTTATTTATTAAGTTTCTAGGATAGATGAAGGTATGGTACTATGAGAGCTGGATACAAAGTTGTTTTGGTGGGACATTTTCCTTGGATTTTACAATATTAATAAATATATGGGGAAAACGTTGAAGAGGTCCAAAGAGAACAATTTAAATAATATTCTAATATTAAAATTGGTTTAGGTTGAATGCAGGGAAGACTGTTGCCAGAATAATGGACTGGTTAATGCTTTGGTGCACAAAGAGTTGTCAATTTGAGTGGTTTAAGTGGTGGAAATTGTTTTCCTAGTTGGATTGCATTGGAACTTCAGAAATGATTTAGTTTTGCGCTCTGCATTCATTGGTTGGGTTCTGGAAGGTTTCCTGATGAATATAATTAATTGGAAGCCAAAAGCTTAAATTATAAGCAAGGAAATAGTGAATTAATACTTTAAGCTTTTGAAGAAAGCCATTTTGAAGGCAGAACTGTTGGGAAAAGGACACTATAAGAAGGTAGCTAGCTGGAAAGTTACAGGGTCTATTCTGAGTCTTTTTGGGTCTTTGACAGAGTCTTTTATGGGTCTTTTAAGTTTATGACAAAAGGTGTTTGAAAGCCTTTTGATTGCCAGCAGGAGCTTTGTTGGACTGGTACAAGTGGAATACCAAGTCTACTGGAGCTATAAAGAGAGCTGAAGCCCACAATAATAGAGCAGGAGCCCAAGAATAAGAAGCTGGATCTTAAGCGTGGCGCCAGAGTCCAAGTTTAAGGAGCAGGAGTCCAATTCTAAGGAGCAGAAGTCCAAGACCAAGTACAAGGAGCCCAAGATATTGTTGGAAGACTCCAAGTATTGGCAAACCCATATTGTTTCCTTGACCCCCCAGGCCATATACCAGAAGGTTTCTAAGGGAATCTTCCTTCTGAGAGTAAATAAAAGCCCATTTTGACCCCTGTACATATTTCTGAGACACATTTTACCTTACTAGAGAATAACAACCCCTTCCAGCTGGTCCCTGGCTATGATCTAGGACACAATTTGGGGACTGGTGGACAGGAACCCCACAGAGTCACTTTGATTAAGGCCACCTTATCATCCACATAGTTTTGAACCTGACTTAGTGTATTGTCCAGTGCGGCCTTGTCTAAACCATATTATTGGTGCAGATGTTGGCCCCACTTATCAATGTGGTCCCCAACCAAATCAAGTTGAGAATCAACATGCTCTTGGAATTAGTTGAGCTTGTTAACTAAGGTATCAAAATTCTGATGGTATTTCAAGAGAGTTGTTTTTATATGTCCTTGCCATGTATCTTGGTGTTCATCTAATTTGCAAAGTCAATCTTTGATGTACCCAGGGAGAAAGAAGCAGAGTGATTTCATTGACAAGGTTAGGTACTTCTGAGAAGCCAGTAAGTTGAGCTGGCTATCTGAAATACAAGCAAAGAGGCTATGGGACCATTCTTGATAGGCCATATTTTCTGCATGGTTGTTGGAGACAGCAGTAGCCACAGCAGTCAGGAGTTGGTTCTGGGATCCTAAACACAAGTTGATGATGAACCAGGGCAGGTTGGATAAACTGGTTAACTAATACGCCAATAGTCTTCAATTCTATCAGCGCAGGGGGAAGACCAAAGTCCAAGAGAAAGGGTTACAGGTATTTAGAAGCATACCCAGGACAGAGACCAGGGATATTGTGCATGGTCACAGTGCCTGTGAAGAGGAGGGAGCAGGCAGTGGCACAAGCTTGCTCATAATTTATAGAGAAAACTGGAAGGGGGCCCAAGCAGGCCTGGGATACAACACAATAACCATAGGAGTTGAGGGATTTGGTGATGTCTTCTTTAAGCAAGGGCTAAAAAATTTGGGTGGCTCAGGTACTTCAGTGACAAAGGGAGAAGGATCAGAGAAGGCAAGGGAGAACAGAGTAACTAAGGGGCTTGAAGCCCCTGTAGTGAGCACCGTTTTGTTGTGTTTGGCTCATGGGGAATATATCCAGGAGGACACAGTGTGTTGTAACTTAAGCTATCAGGTGGTTGATAGCTGTTTTCACATAACTTGAATACAGCCTTAGTAGTTATTAAAGACTAGGCTAAGATAAGTTCTTTAGCCAAATCCATATAATAAGTTATAAGTTATGTAAATCAATTTTTATTCAATAAGTCAAGAAGAGAGTTATATAGTAGGAAATGGATTACAAGTGCTGCAGAGCGCCAGGATCCTCCATCTACAGCCCAGTTTTCTCTATTACTTAGCCCCATAATAACATAATGATTGGATGATAATTAGTTAATATGAACTCAGAGTGTAATTTAGTTGATCAGTTGAACTAATTATCATCCAGAACAAGAATACCATCATACTCTAGTTCACTGAGCTTAATGGATCAATATGTGATTACAGTGATGGCTAGTTTACAACCAATCACTTCACAACACAGCAGGAAATCTTTATAACAAAATATTTGAGGTTCAAAGCTAGCCTTGGGTTAGTCTTCAGGGAAAAATTAAGGACACATACCTTAATTTCCTGGAATACAAGAAGAGGAATTCCTTTTGGCAAAAAGGAAAGGAAAAAGCTTGAAGAATACAAAAGCCAACACAAATGTGGATGAACTTGTCTTTATTAGGAGAAGTATTCTACTTAAATAGTAGACAAGGGTCAACAATCACTCAATAGGTAGACAGAGTGGTAGAGGGGATTTTATTGGTTGAAATCATACCAGGATCAGTCAATGGCAGGTATGGTATTCTGGAATAGGTGGACATTGATGTCAACCCATTTATTGAAAGCAAGGGATTTCTGAAGTTGAAAGCAAAACCAACCAAATCTTTGCACATATCATTATTTGAAGGCCATATCAAAATGGCATTAATGGCGTAATTTCCAACAGTGATAGCCTTCAGAGAGAAACCACTGGCAGAGATGAAGAGCCTTGAACTCAGGGATTTCTGGCTCAAAGCCAAGTTGGCAGCCAACAAAGAGTTGCCTTCCAGGAGAAACCTCATGTCTCTGGTGGCCCCAGTCTGGGTGTAAAGTAACTTTCCCTTGGCCTTGAACCCAACAATATTTCCCCGCTGTATAGAAAAATGCCCCAAAATTCTGCTAAGCCCTCAAGCTCTTTGGAGGGTCTGGTACATACAGTTGACAAAAGATCTGTCCTTGCATACCCTTACTGAACTACCCTCTCCGCAGCATGCTGCTTGTCTTTCATGGGAAGGGATATTGATCAACTTATACTAGCTACTAGCTCAGTGTTGTCTGTTCTTTAAGAGTGTGCACTGCAACCAATCAATAACTACCCCATTGTCTCCTTCAGGATCAGAAGTTTCTGGAACAAACTTCTCCCAGGACCATCTGTCTGGCTCCAGAAAATCA
This sequence comes from Entomophthora muscae, assembly GCA_014839935.2. NCBI lineage: Eukaryota > Fungi > Entomophthoromycota > Entomophthoromycetes > Entomophthorales > Entomophthoraceae > Entomophthora > Entomophthora muscae. The sequence goes on from QTSX02004412.1 coordinate 126,279, forward strand.
GAGGCATCTTCAGAAATCAATTCAAGAACCTCTAAGCCCCGCCCTCCTGCCCTGCAAACTTTATCTCCCAACCAACCAGGAGGCTCCCCTGCTCCTGGTGGCACTGCTGCCTGAACTCCTGATCCTTAAAAGACATGCAGTTTAATTTAGGCCCTGATTTTTATTCTTCTTGATAAAGGTTTCCTTCAACAATTATGATCAATATCCTGGACCTGGTTGATGGGGTCTCCCTTTAGAATATGGTTAGTGAAAAGCGGTTGTTTATCTATTGGTATCCATCTCCCTTGAGTTATGGTGAAGTCAGTGGTTCTCTAGAAGTTAGCTTTGACATAAAATTGGTTGTTACCTGCTTTTGCTTCCAAAAACCAAGCTCAGACCTGAAAATTTGGTTGGAGATCTATACAATCTCTTACTTTAAATTCAAATCTTTACTTTTTGCGCTTCTATTCAACTTCAAATTCACGTATATTGAACTCAAAGCCTCTCCCAAGCTTCTGACAACCTCTGGGGAGATGTTCCTGGCTATAGTAACCCCAAGCAGTAAGTTTCTTCCATGTCTTTCTTCCTTTGCTGCAAAAGAAGATTGTTAAGCTTCTGGTGCTCTAAAAAAATCCTTCTCCCTGCCTTCAAATATGTTGTCTTTAACTTGGCACCTGCTCAACTGCTCATCTATCCACATCTCCTGATAAGTGATCCTGAATTTTTTCTGCAGTCCATCTGGTGAGAGGGGACCTTGGCCAGCTCCTGTAGCTTCTGGACAACCTCTCTGATAGGACTTATGGTATTCTCTTTACTGGGAAGACCCTTGTCAAGAGTCTTACTTGTGATGACTTAGGCTTTGCCCCCCAGACCTTAATCCTGTAGACTTATTTCCTAAGGGAATCTCTACAACTAATCCCTTTTAGGAAAATAATTCACTACCTAACCTGGACTTGCTGATGATCTCTTAATATGCCACAAGTGTACTTCCTAGCTACTTTAAGACATAATATTGGTGGCATTGAACATCTACTTCTCTTGGTTGTCATCTTCCCTGTCCTTCTGGACACCTGTAAAAGTGGCTGCCTCAGTCCTTCACAGGATGGAACCCAGGTGGATCTCCTCCTGGGATGAGAGCTGAACTTGGTTAGTTTAGCCCCCCTCTCTCATGCTGGGTCTTTGCTAAAAACTGCAAGCAGCTTGAGTTGGTGTACAGAGGTCCAGAAAGGGCTATTAAACACTGCCATATTACAGTATGTACCTTGTAGAACCTTTTAATGCTGAGGAACTGGTACTGAGGAATATTGTAGAGAATATCTTTTCCCAAGATAAAATGATTGTTCTGGTATTGCAGTGCCAACCACTTGCCAACTGAAGAACTATATGGTATCCAAAGTTGAGACTGGACCTCCCCCCTGATATCCCTGGCACAGAAGACTAACTCCTTAGGTGGGGAGTGGATTAGTTGAGCGGAGTTGAAACTTAAAACCTTATATTTTGATGATATTTATCCTGAATTTTACTAAAATGATAAGTTATTCATGTGGCAATCAACCACCCTAGAAGATTAACCTGTGCTCTATCTTTGTAAATGGGTGGATCTAGATACAATAGATTTAGATTAACATTCAAGTCTGTTGGTTGATAGAAATGTTCTTCTCATATTTCTTCAAGGTTGCCTTGGATCTTTGCCCTGTCATTGGTTTTGATGATTATGGTGGATCACTTACATAGGTCTATTTCTTATCTAACTATGTATTGCTGAGTTATGATATATTTTAAATCATTGCCTATAACTATAAGGAATATAGGTTAATATTTTTGTTTTTAAGCATAAGTGAAACTATGCTTGGCTACAAACAAAACAGGGGTAGATTCCAAGTATTTGGATTGCAATGGAGTTAAACAATGGGTAAAAACACACCATCTTGAAAATTCCATATCAAAACACCTGTTTTGAAATATGTCATCTTGAAATCATGCTATCTTTAAATTATAGTAAAAACACTATTTCAATTTACAGCATCACATCTATAAAAAACAGGGTTTAAAAATTTAGAGTTTTTCAAACTAAAAAAACCCAAAAAATAAAATTTAAAAAACATTTCTAGGCTTAGAAAGGCCTCAGAATTTCAAATATGTAATAAAAAGGGGTCAATCAGAAGCAAAAAGGCTGCATAAAGCCCAAAAGGTAAAGTATACCCAAAAACAACCATTTCATTTTGTATAACCATTATTAATACTTTAAAATAAGCATATAACTATACCAAATACTAAATAAAATTTAAAGAATGATAAAATTAAAGGAAATAGAAGAGAAGATGAAGAAGAGTTTATTGGGAAAGGGCCCAAACATAGATTGAAAGTGCAACAGAGATGGCCTGAAGATGCTCAAGATTTCTATCCTTAGGATAGTAGTCAGGAACCACCTTGCTGATCTCTGTGTACTTTTTCACCACTTTGGTCTGCTTGGGGGGGTTGCCCTTGGTCTTCATGCTGGTCTTGAAGAGGCAGGCAGAGATGGCTTTTTGGGTCTTGAGATGCACTATGATTTTTTTAACTTAGGCTTCTTGACCCTGACTCTAGTTGCAAATTGGCTATGCCACCCTTCAAGGAAAGAAACGGTCTTGATCAACCTGTCTTTGACCTGCTTATAGCAGTTCCAGGTGATTGATTCATTGCCTTTTCTGATGCGGTGTGCTCCTTGGAAGATGTCAACCCATTGAGTTTCAAAATAGTCAATAAAAGGCGCAAAGGCTGCCTGGTTGGCTATGATATATGGGTGACAGAGGAGGATCTTGTAGAAGTTATTGGTTTCCTCCTTTCTTACCAAAGCAGGGGCAGCAAAGCAGTTGAAGACGTCCTTGGCCTCTTTGGTCTCTTCTTAATTGATGAGCTCATGCAAATCTGAGCATTTCCAAAGGTGTGGCAGAGTGTCTGGCAGAAGTAAAAATATCATCCCTGGGGGGAGCTCTTGAAGGCTTTTATTAAAGCATTGGCCTGAGCCTATCCAAAATCAACTACCAGATATTCATGGTATTGTAGGTTTTCTGACTGCTTCTTAGGGATGGGGGTGTGTTATAAAATATGCAGCCTGGGTGCTGAATTCTACAATTAGTTAGTCTACTAATTTTTTTTATTAATTCTATACCTGTAGTTGGTATAGTGACAGCCTTGGTTAAGACAGAAGAATAAAATTAAATAAGACAAAACTGGTATTTATTTAGATAGTAATGCAGTTATATAGTAGAAGGCAGGGAATTTCCACCAGGGAAAAGGAGGCTCAGCCAGAAGGACTTTTCAAAAGGAGGAGAGTGGAAAGCACAGCAGAAATATCTGTGCAAGAAAACAACTGGTTTTACGCGCTTTGTTTAATGGAGGCAAGTGGCAATTATTTTGCCACTTTATTTATAACCTCAGAAGTAAAGCCCACACTGGATGTGCAATTCAAATACACTTAAAACACCTGTTTTCTAGGCATTTTAAGCGCAATTAACCTTTATAAACTGTGATGCAATAAGGCATTTGCGCAATTGTTTTGTTGCTTAAACCCTAAGAGGGCAGTACTTTGTCTAATCCATTCAGGATCTGCAACATTTCCCCCACTGGATTAGACAACAGGGTTAAAAGGGCTTGGCGTCTCAAGAGGACAGCTATGGTGAACAGTCTCTCCAGAAGAGTCCCAAGAAGAGCCTTGAAGAAGGTGCAGGTAGTAGTTCCCAAGAGGCCTCAGCGTACAAGGCCAGTGGAAGTGAAGAAGGCAACTGGGAAGCAGGTAGTCCTTCATGATGTGGACGGCAGCTACCTTGACTTGGGGCAACAACCATAATTAACTCATTCTGCAAGTTGAATTATTATATGTCAATAATCAGAACTAAAAATACTTTAATGTCAACCACATTGGAAAGTCAGAATTAAGTTTTTAATAATGCAGACTACTAAATGTTGACACTTTTTTAATAAGTAGAAACCTGTTTCCTGAACATTTTACTTAATAAAACTTAAGCTTCAGAATACTTTTCAGGGTAATGTGACAACACAGATTCAAAAAAGTTTATAAAAAGTTATAAATGGTAATTGAAAATTTCATAAAAATACACTTCAAAAATAATTCACTATGAAATTAGCTATCTTTACTATAAAATATTTTTTTCACTTATAAAGATAAAAATCCAATATACAAAAAGGTACTACATAAAAAATTAAATATTTTAGGAAAAATAAAAATCAGAAACAGTAATACAAAGTTTTTTCTATATTGAAAACTACAAAAAACATATAATTTACTAGTAAAATATCAATATAGGACATGTAATACAGTCTAAAGCATCAAACTATCAAAAGAAAATAAATGATTTTATAAAAACAGTACCATAAATTATTAATGAGTTATTTGGAATAACCATTTATTTAAGATTATTATATTTAACATATAAAAACTATATAAAGAATTAGGCAATACCCAATAAATTTAATTAAAAGCTAGACTGTTATCACCTGGTTGCCATTAATAACTGTGCCAATCTTATTGATGTATTCCCCAATCTATGAAAGCTTATATTTGGCCTTGACAACGTCCTTGATCTTCTCTTGATACTGTTTCTCTTTGGTGGTTCTCTTCTTCTTGGATGGGCGGTTCTCAATATCTCTGATGGATGCAGAAGTCTTCCCCTGTTAGACTTTGAGGTGCTCCTAGAAGGTGTTGTATCTGGGCTTGATTCCAAAGGAGAACTTGACATGCTTATGCCAGTCCTCCAAAGATTAAGTAGTTTTCATCTCATCCTTAAGAACTGCCTGATAGCAGTTCCAGTTGGCTTTGGCTCTGGGCTTGCTCTGGGCTTAGTGACCTTAAGTCCAATCCACTGTGGTTCATAATATTCAATGAAAGGGTAGAAGGCACCATCATATTTCTTGGCATATGGATCCTGGCATAGAAGCTCAAAGGCTTGTCCAGCATGCTCTGGCTTTATAAAGGATAGTGCTACAAACTGATGAATTAAGAACTTGAACTTTTTTGATTTATCTAGACAATGGAGTTTGCTGAGCTCAGGTAGACCCTTTAGTTGCCTGTTGACAGCCTGTCAATAATGAAAAAACACCCCTGGACCTCTCCATCAATGGTATTTATAAAAGCGTTATACTGGACAGTTTCATAGTCCATGATTATAGTTGAGGGGCCAAGTGCTTTATCATGAGCTTCTTGTTCTGCAGCAAGGGCAGCTTCATTCTTTTCATTATCATCTGGATTGGCTCTAGTGTTTTGGCCAGGAGGACTCTTTTTATTACTGGGTAGGACTTTGATGCCCTCCTGAAGGATCTTAAAGGCCCTTATGTAGATCTCTTCTGTTGCCCAAGGAAGCAGAAAGTAGGCAAATGGGAGCACCTTGCCTTCAATAAGGGAATTTACAACCCATAGTTGGTAAAAAAAGGTGGGGCATACTGAAAAGGTACCGCCACATAATCAGGTCTCTGAATCTCTTAACTGCTCCAGGTTCTGTTGTGTAGCATAGCATATAATTCTTGCCTCTGCTGTAAGCCCATCATCATGTAAAAGGAACACATCATTACCATTAAACATCTTTAACTCCTCTGTCAAGACTAACTCTCCTTGGACCATGGCAGATTTCTTATGGGGGAATAGATCACAAGGTTTGTCACATATGTATTTCACTAACTGGTTGCAGTCAGGGATGGGCTTCAGGTTCTCATTACTTAGGTGTGTGGTTGCCTTAACTGCCAGATCAGAAGCCTTGACGTCTTTGGAGACTGGGACCATTTGGTAGAGGTACCACTTTAGAAGCTTTTCAATAAGATTGATTTGAGCATTGCATGCTTGCTCTCCTTTTTCACTAGTGACTTTATCCCATCCTTCTATGTTAATCCTGGCAGCGCAGCTTCTATCTTCACACACATAGTGCCTGCTTCTTCCTGCTCTCTTCTGATTGTTGCAATTGAAAACATAGCCATCACAGACTAAACTTGTACCTCCTTTGACAGACATTAGAGGGGAAAACCAAGGGAACTTCTTTGGGAGCTTAAACTCTCCTTTGACATTACATATATTGTGAACTTTTAGGGGATCCCATGGAAAAATTGGTGCTTGATGATAGTCAGAAAGATAATCATCACTATCCTCTTTATTGATTCTTGATGAGGAGGATAGAGGTGCAGATTTGTTGGGCAGAGGAGGGGAATTATCTGGAGTTGGATTCTTGCGCTTCTTAGACTGGGACAATCTTGATTCCTTGGGGCTTGATTCCTTTGAGCTTGGATGGGGTTCTGGACTCTTGGGCATCTTCTTTCTTCCTTGCTTGTTTAGTGGAACCTCATCTCCTTCTGATTGGTACCAGCTTGGAGAAGAGGAGGGGGCAAGGGAGGGCTCTTTGCTTTCAGGGTCTGGGGTCTTCTCCTTTGTCTTCTTTTTCTTTGAGGGCTCTTTGGCTGTTTTTTTGTTGGGGTAGGGACTTTGGGCCTTTTCAGAGGGTTTGGGCACTTTCTTGGTTAACTTGGGGTTCTTTTGTGGCTTCTTGGAAGATTTGTCCTACATTAATTAGAGTAGAGTTCATAAAGTAAGAATAATCAGTTGAAACACAAATAAAATTAAATAACAATAATCTGTTTTATTTTTATTATTAAATGAATAGTTTATAGAAGTATGGAAAGTAATTTTAGAGCTAGTTTATTAGTAAAGAATAGAAAAAACCCATGTTTAAATAAAAAGTTGAGGTTCTGGTAGTCACAATAGTCAAAAATATTTAATTTATCTTGTCAGCATAAAAAACACTTTAATTTTGACATTGACATACTGACAGTCAGCATTAAACTAGAAAAACACTATGTAAATCACTTATAAAGCATAGTTAATATTTTCCAGAGTTGGTTTTTTAAGGCCAAAATTGATTATTTTTAAATTTTAAAAAATTAAAGATTTGCATATGTAGCTTATGAAACCTAAATAATAGGGATTGTAGAGAAGACTCTAAAGTACAGCCCTGGGTACTTTGGCCTGAATTACAATACCATTATATGTGTGCTTTTTGTTAAGCAGCAGTGTTTTACTAATAAACCAGTGAAGGTGTCAACATTCAGGCAGTCAGCGTTCTTTTATAGTAACTCTTGTATTAATTCTTGCTTAAATTATGTTGCTTTGTTTGCTTAGGCAAACCCCTTTGTTGAAATTTAGGTGACATGTTGATTTGACACAAAGCCAACATTATAAATACATATATAAATTCTAGTTTTCACGTATACGTTTTGGCTTAAGTGGACTTCTGGAAATAAGCTATAGTTTATCCACTGAGTTTAAAATAACAGTAAATATCTAAATAATACAAAGAACACTATGAAAGTTGATATATTTCTTTGTTCAATGCTTATCTTATTATATATTTAATAAAACATTAATATAAAATTGAAACATAGCTATATTTAAAATATTGTATAATTTATTAAGAAACTCATGGATTCTTATTTGGGGTTGACATCCAGATTTACTTACTGGAGTCAGCCTTAATGTAAAAGTACATTGAAACTTACATTTTTATAGTAAGTTATATTATATTTTTGGCTTAAGATCAAGCCTTTGTTTAAATTGTGTTGACATCATGTGTGTTTCTTTTTAATTTTGCAATTATGACTTAATAATTCACTATCAAAAAATAGCTTAGTTTTGGAAATTCCCAATTCCGGCAGATAAATACTAAAATAATGTTGACTTACCAAATGTCAACAAATTTTTGACATTCTGTGAGTTGACTTGCACAATGAGTTAATTCTGGCGGTTGCCTGACTTGGGGGTTCAACTAGATCAGCTGCAGGTTCCTCAGTTGGTCTTAGTGGGAATAGACCCATTGGTTGCTGCATTGTTCCTAGCCTTGAGTGATCCCAGGGAGGTGACAGAAACTGGGTTGCAAAGGAGTAATAGTATACATTGACAATTCCCCATGTGGACTGAAGAAAAACACTTGGGGACTCAGTTGAGGGGATTCCAATTCAATGGCCAAGTGCGCTCAGCCTTGTAACAGGGGACAGTATCCAACATTGTGAAGTCAGTTCTTTGCGCTTGGGCAACACCCGGAGTTGAAGAGGCTCACCCAGTTGCTTGGAAAGTCTCTGATAACTTTGAACTGCGTCTTTGGTGGGCCTTTCAGGAAGTGTTGAAGCTGTACAAAGTGGAGGGTACCGCTCATCTGGTGCCAATGGTGATGACTGGCAACCTTGTCCTTTGGGGGACCAATTGTTACAACTCCAAGTGGGAGGAGAACATGGGGGTCTATCTTGAGTGGGCCTTGTCTGTGTTCTATGAGGTGGGTGGTCAGGTCCCAGTAGAGTACAGTAGTTTTAAAACCTATGACAATAAGCAAAAAGGCTTCAGAATTAAATGAATCCAACTCAGATGTAAATGAAATCAAATAATCTGAAAAATAAAATTGATAGAGCCCAAATCTATTGTAAACTAATATAAATTCATTGAGTTCTAATTTCAGTTACATATTAGCCATTTTTGTTTCCATCTGAGTTGAATTTGTTTAAATCTGAAGTTTTTTTTTGCTTGTTGCTATAGGGGCTAAAGCTACTATACACCCTTTGTGAGAGTCTCCTGTGGGACTGTATCTTCTTGGGGGATCTCCTTTCCTGTGGACATTGGGGTTGATTGCATTTCTTGTTTGGTGAGATTTAATTGCCCAATCCTTGGTCATTAGCTTTGCAGATCCGTAGGCAAACAGCTGTGTTTCTTGGCTGCCATTCAGGTGGTAGAACAGTTGATGCAGTATTGGAAGAGTCTTGTCAGTCTCCAAAAAACACTTAATTATTTCATTTTAATTCCTCATACTTTGGTGCATCACTATTGCAAACAGGACAACAGCCCATGGAATTTTTAATTAGGCTTTTGTTTTTTTGGGTTGTTGTCCTCATTGGGGCTTACTCTTGGTCACTAGGAGCAGCACACATATACTGAGTGGATACTCTAGTGATCAATTGCCCAGAATGGGGATCCTTAAGGGTGTAGGAGTTGGGGCCAGTATTCTGGATAACTGGAACTGGGCCTTGCCAAAGGGAGGCAAGTTTGGATTTGCAACTGTACCCTCTATTGCTGAAGAAGTAGACTGAGTCTTCTACCAGGTAAGTGTTTAGGGTGGGGTGTTTGGATGCAGCTTGTTCTAGGTCCTGCAACTTATGGTTTAAGTTTACAGTGTAGTCTTCTGATTGCAAGCAAATAGGGGTTGAACAAGCTTGTTAAGGTATGTCTCGCAGGACACAGCCAGGCTATGATTTACCAAATAATATAGTAAAGGGGGAAGGCCTGGTTTCCAACCATAGAGCAGTTGGAAGGATGGCTTGCCAGTGGCACAATAGTACCCAATGTTATATGCAAAGGTGGTCATAGGCAGGAAAATATTCCATTCAGTCTCATGTTGTTGATTGAGCTTCTGGAGTATCTGGAACAGGCTTCCATTAGTGTGCTCTACCATTCCATTTTTATGTGGGTGATAAGGTGTGGATAGCATCCCACAGATTCCCATCAGTTGGTTGAGGCGGGGGATAATGTGACTGATGAAATTAGTATCATTTTCTGTCAGCAGAATCTGGGGGCAATCATGCTTGTTTATGATGTTCTCCAGGATGAAAGTAGCTTTCACCAGTGAAGATTGATTGGGAATTTCCTTGGCCTCTACCCATTTAGTCAGATGATTGGCAGCCACAATAACAAACTTGTTACAGCTGTTGATAACCGGCAAGGGACCCACTACATCAATGGCTACTGTGTGGAAGGCAAACCCAGGGCGTACAAGTCTGTGGTGAAACTTGGCAACCTCAGGTCTCTTGATGTTGCAGTCATGACAGGTGGCTAGCATATTTAATACATCAGTGTACATTCTTTCCCAGAAGCAATGCTGTTGTAGTAGGGCTAACATCTTCTGTATACCATCATGATCAGTAGTCTTGTGAGCAGCCACCACCAAGTCCATATGTAGAGATGGGCATATGTAAGGTAGCCAAATGTCTCCAAAAATCTTCAGGAGGAGTTCCTTATTGACCTTGGTGCCAAAAGCTAGCTTCTTGAGAGCCCTCTGTATCTCTACTGGCTCCTCCCCCCACAAGGAAGGATCCCCCATAAGCTTGTCATAGAGAATTTCAGCCATGAGGGATACTAAGGCAACAGTAGGAAGACAGGAGAGACATTCAGCATTCTGATGAGCTGCTCCAGCTCTATGAATAATTTCATATTCATATGCCTGGAGTTTAATGGCCTAACACACCAGACACCCTTCAGGATCTTTGAGGGTCTTCAGCCATTTCAGGGAGGCATAGTCTGTTACAACCGTGAAGTGTAACCCATGAATATACACTATGAACTATTGGTAGGAGTATATTACAGCCAAGCATTCACATTTGGTGACAGTGTAATTCCTCTTATGAACATTGAAGATGCGCAAGAAGTACCCTACAGGTTGTTTGAGTCCTTCAGAGTCAAGCTGGGAGAGGACACCCCAAAATGCAGTCAGGCTAGCATCTTTATGAACCACTTTCAGCTTGGCAAATTCAGGGTAAGATAGTACTGGGGCTGCAGTCAGTATTTCTTTGAGAGCAGCACTTGCTGTCTTGCAAGCCAGGCCCCAGAAAAAATCCACATCAGCTCAAAGGAATTGGAACAGTGTATTTGCCCAGGGAAGAAAAGCTGGGGATAAAGCAGCAATAATAGCCAATCAACCCCAGTAAGACCTGGATGTCCCTCTTGCTTACAGGCACCTGCATCTTCTCAATGGCCTCTACCTTGAGAGGTATAGGACGGGGGCCATCACAACTGATGATGAACCCAAGGAACTCCAAGTACTCATCAAAGAAGTTGCATTTCCTTGGCTTCTGCTTAAGTGTAGCAGCCAGCAGACGTTTGAACACTTCTTCCAGGGGTTCCAGGTGTTTGTTATAGGCAAAAGAGAAGAAATTAATGTCATCCAGATAGACCAGGTCACATGAGGGCTTGAGGTCCCCCATGACAGTGTCCATAGCTTGTTGGAAGGTAGCTGGAGAATTAGACAGACCTTGGGGCATCTTTGTAGGTTGAAATAGCCCTTGGTCAGTGATAATTGCACATTTCTCTTGGTCAGCAGGGGGAGGGTCAATCTTTCAGTAGCCAGATATCAGGTTTATGGCTAAGAAAACTTGGCAGTAGGACACAGTAGGATATATCTTCTTGCATTCTCATAGTGTAAGAATCCACAGTTTCTGATTGAAAGGCAAAGTCAACCAGTAGAGGGGCATACAAAGGCTCTGTTGTAAACAACAAGTGCCAGGGTCAGGCGGCAACTGTGGTAAGTTTGACTCCCTGGTGATTAACTCCCTGGTACTTGAAAAAGTGTCAAGTACCAGGGAGTTGAGTGCCGCATATATAAATCTATTAGTATTTTTGGCTTAACTGATTTTAAGCTAATTTTTACTAGTAATTTAGGGGTTCAAAACCAAAAACCAAGGTTAAATTTACTCAAACTTGACTCTGTTTGATAATTTGGTTAGCTAAAACACAATTTTAAGGGGCAATTTATAAGTAAATTTACTAATAGAAATGAAAAAACCTGTATTCAACACTCTAAAACAAAAAGTGACCAGTTCAACACTTTTTAAGCCAAATTTTAATCTTATTAATAAAATACATATGTGCTTATATAAAAATTGTTATTTAATATTATATTTTTATTATTAGTGTCCATAGTTGTCAATTAGGCTCCCAAGCACCACTATACTAGATTTAGTGGTATAGACATTAATCAAATACCCCACTTTTTTTACATTGTCATTCATGGGTTTGTGGATTAAGTGGTGCCGCATAAATTAAGCCCAATTTATTAAGAGATTTCATATGTAATTTATAAAAAACTGAAACTTGACATCTTCTTTGTTTGACTCTATCCACTTGCCACCCAATCAGTTTTGAATTTAACTAATCAAAGACTCATAATTAAGGCTAAATTAATGTGACACACTATGAGCGCCATTCAACACTCATCCACTTGACACTTTAACTTGAGGATTAGTACAGAGAGCTTCTTAACGTTTTAACCAACACTATGGTAAATAAGTCACTCCCAGCTCCTCACAGCATAATATTATCACTAATAAACACTTTCCTACGCATTTACTTTTTAACTTATGTTGTTTTTTATTTTTGAGCATATGAAACTGCCTTGCTTTTGGGTTAACTTTAGAACCCATTTTAAATTTAAGTAAGTTTTATATGTAAAAAACATAGTAAATTTGATGTTTCTGCTTGATTCCAGCATACTCAACAGTGAGAAATCAGCTTTTCCCAGCTGATTGACAGTGCCTAACTTGACACGTCACTATGTTTTGATTTTTCAACTCACAATAGTAAAATTCCACGTAATATCTTTTTTATTTTTTTCAATTATAATCTACTACTTTTTCTGCTACTCTCCATATAATTTTCATATACTTTTTTGATTTTTAATTGTACTTTTACATTGATTTAGCACTAATATGTTATACTGAACCTGACATCTTTGATGCTTCATAAAAAATTCACTTTTTTCTATGTTTTAACCTTTATATCTATACTTTGAGTTTCTATTTTGCTTCTATTTACTTTTTTATGTTTTTTTCTTGGTAAATAAAACTTATTTTGCATGCTTTTCATTTACAGTTACTTTGCTTTATCACTGTGTTTCATATCTTTCACATTATTTTGTTTACAAAACCAAAATTTTCTTTAGACAAGATCAAACAAGAACAGCCAACAGCCCAAGCGCTAAGCCTCCAAGGGCTCTAAAGAAACTGCCTCCACTCCCAAGCGTGCCAAGAAGCCTGTAAAGGCAAAGTCTCCCACCCCATCTCCTCATACTCCATCTCCTCCTACTCCCCCCTCCACCCTCATCTTCCACATCCTCTTCACCTTCCCCCAAAATTCCTCCCCCAATAATTCTGATGGTGATCTTACTGATCACTCCTTTTACCACTCAGAGGCCAACTCCGAGCCCACTAAGGAGCAACATACCAAGAAGTTAAAGGCTGCTAAGGAGCCCACCTCTTCTTCTGGTAAGAAAAAGGAGGCATACAAGAAGGCCTCAAAGAACCCTTCCCCTCTCCCTCCTGATGGCTCTCCTCTCTCCCTCATCTGATCCCAAAGATGAGCCGGAGGAGTACTCCAAGAAGTTCAAAGCTTCTAGTCATATGGCTTGGGATCCACTGGGCATCCACAATATCTGTAATGTGAACAGAGAGTTTAAAGTCTCCAAGTGCTTCCCCTGGTATTCCCCTATTGAGTCTTTAAAGGGCGCCTTGGCTACGTTGCTGATAACTACATTTTTAATTGTAACAATCAAAAGTGCCAAACAAAGAGCAAGCACTTTGTCTGTGAGGATAAGACTTGCAGGGCCTGGCTAAACACTGAGGGCTGGGAGCAAGTAACTGCAGAGAAGGGGGAGCACTCTTGTGAGCCTCCCAGTTGGCAACTGTGATAAGTTTGACTCCCTGGTGCTTGACTCCCTGGTAGTTGACACTATTGTAAATTCAGAACCTGAAAGAAAAATGCGGGATTGTCAAATCCATGAACCAAATTTCAAATCACTTTTGAATGCCACTAGTAAACTCAGATATTAATTTCAGGAACTGGAATCCAAATTTAATGTACATTAAGCACACTAGGAAACACCAATCCAAATAAAGAAGCTCCACCACAACTAAAATCAAACTAAAAATTCAATCTCAATAACCATAATTAGACATAAAAAGTTATTAAACTTTAAAATCATCCAAACCCAGAAAGTATACAATATTATTCACTCCAAATCACATATATAGAAATTCTGTTACTATTCAAGGTAACTCAAGAGAAAATAACTACCCACAACTAAACCAATAAATCCAAATAAATACATATTTAATCTAAAATATATTTTTTCTTTTTTCTTTTTATGGACGTCAATTGCATTCTCAACCTGCTCCTGCACCAGCCTGCAGGGAAGCCTGTCTACAAGGGCGTCCCAGAGGGTCCAAGAATAGACCCGGAACCCAACTTGAGGGGAGTTATGCCAATACACAGGCCTCCCAAGGTGTCATTGCCAGCCAACCACCTCCCGCATCCCAAGCCCAATCAACCAGCCTGAATCTCTGAAAGAAGCCACTCTCAAGGCCTGCCACAAAAGTCTCCTACACCAGGGTCACCAGGAACACTGAGGTTACTTACACCTCCACTGTATACCCAGTTGTCACCCAGCCCTGCACTCTTGACCCAAGAGCTCTCTACTTCTTGCCCCCACGTCTTTGATACCTCCTATCAGCCATTGGCCACAAATGAGGAGCCATCTGTGCCTGTGTCTTATGCCACCATTGACGGCGCCAGCGCAATCAAGCGTGATCCCACCTTCTACACAAAGGTCTCATCCCCTGTGTCAAGACTGGTAGCCAGGATGCCATGGTACCTGCCAAGGGCTGGCATTGGTTGATGGATAGTGAGTGTGAAGCTCTCCTCAACTTCTTGAATGGAGGAATGGTGGTTTGGGATATTGCATCCTAATTTGGTGTCACAGCCAGATACATTGCCAACATCAACACCAAGTATGGCAACACCAGGAAAAAGCCAAATCCACCAAGGCTAAGCGGCAGCCCAAACTCCTTCAGCCTGTTCATATTGATGCAATCAAGCAGTGGGTAGCCAAGGATTGCCACCTGGACACACTTGCTGTCCAATCAATGCTTGCCACAGAGTTTGGGCTTTCTGTTTCTAAAACCCTTGTTTACAAAGCAATGATTGATTTGGGCTTCTTGTGGAAGGTGCTCAGAGTTTCTCTGTACAATAGGAACAGTGAAAAGTCCATTAAGGATTGACACATTTATGCCAAGACATATCTGGCACTAAAGGAGACTGGGAATGTCCAGTTCTTCTATATTGACAAAGTGTTGTTTTACTCCTCACTCAGGTCTAGGCATGGGTGAGTCAAGAAGGGGTCCAAGGACAGCGTAGCCTATTGTGCAGCTGTCCGTTCCCAGACCTATTCCATGGTTGCGCTTCTTGGTCCTTGCGGGTTGGACCAGTATCAGATGATTAAAGGCTCCCATAACAGCAGGACTTTTCTCAATTTTCTCTGAGCCGTCAAGGAGTATCTTCAGATAAATTACAACGGTACAACCAACATTGTTGTGCTTGATAATGTTGGGCTCCACAAAGTGGATCTGGTTGTGTCCGAGTTCCCCCCATCAACAAAAACAGCCATTCTGCCAGCCACTACCTTGCAGACTGCCCAATGAGACTCCTCTTCCTTCTGCCTTATTCTCCATTTCTGAATCCAATCAAGGAGGTTTTTGGTTAGATCAAGAATAAGGTGAAACAAGGCCTCCCTCAGGACACAGAGGATCTCTTCAACATTCTCAAGATCAGCCAATTTGCAATGCCACCTGATGTGGTGGCAGCTTTCTATGAGCACTCAGAATCCTTCCTCCCTAAAGCCCTGGCCTCTGAGCCAATCAGATAAATGGGCGCTCCAGGTTTTATTTAGTTTTAATTTTATTTAGTTTGTTTTTATTAGGACTCAATAATTATTATTTATATATAATAATGTGACGTTTGAATATATTATAGACATATAAGAATACATAGAAAAGGTAAGTAAAATTAATTATACTAGGTATGAGGACAAATATTTTTATTATAATGCACTGAATATTATTATTGGCTTTTGCGCTAACAAATGAATAAATTAAAAAAAGATAGAAATAAATTAGTTTATTTAAATAATTGTGAATTTTTGATAAACTTTGGCTTTTTTAAGCCACAAATTGGACCTTGCATGTCATCATCTGATCCTTGTTATTTCAGTGCCACTATAACCACACAACATTGCAACCAATGATTTTCATGTATTGCTTACTAATTAGTACTTAGGACGCGGGTCAAGTATATCAAATATGTTTATCAAATCACATTACAAGGGAAAGGTAATTTGAGTTCTAAACAATCATTTGTTTAGAACAATAGTGGAGCGGGCCGCATGATGCGGATAAGTTCAATTCTCAATGTTTATCTATGTGATAAATAAACCCGTACTTTACGAGCTAATAAATAAAAACATTTTTAACTTATTTTTAATATTTGATGTGGTCGCAACTTTAACTAATGTCTTGTAATATATTTAGATATATTAATATTATAATTTACATACTAAAACTTAAAATTAAAATTAAAATATTAAAAGTAAAATTATAATTATAAATCTTAAAAGTTAAATATTAAAGTTTAAATAACCAAAATATAACAATTTTATTAAATTTTGATTTATTCAACATCAAAATATTTGATATTAAAAATTTTAATATTGTAATATGTATTATTAAAATTTTAATATTAACTTTTAGATACTAAATTTTTTAATATTTAAATATGTAATATTAAAATTTTTATAGTAAAATTTTACTATTACATATTTCAATATTAAAATTTTTGTATTAAAATATAAAAAGGTAAAAAAAATTTTAATTTGCAAGGGGAAAATATTTATTGGGGGATGTTGATTGCAAAGGGAATGTGATTATTCCGGAGAATTATACCCCAAAATTAAGTTTTTGGCTAAAGCATCTAATTGGATCCATGTACTCTTCTGTACGTGGTGGACAACCCTGGATGTGATTGCTAGAGGGGTGGCGCCCTGTACCCTGGTGGTTGTTGATTGTTTGATAAAAGGCAGGCGGGTGAGGGAATCAATCAATAGGTTTTTTCATGGGGCACGTAGTACCTGTATAACGTTGCCAATGCAAAGGAGTCATACAGGACGTGCTTGACTGTCCTATATCCCCGTGGTGTCTTCTGGCAGTTGAGGGCTACGCGGCAAATATCCATGTGAATAGGTACATCCTCCAACTTTTTGATGTTGGTTTTTAATATGCAGTGGAGGAGGATTCCCAGGTATACTGCAACGTGGATTCTCTGTGAGGTATACTTTTCCAAGAACATGCATAATTTTTTAAAAGTTTGAACTAACCTATTAATATAGGATGTTTGATTGAACTTGAAGAGGGTTCTGGGGGGCGCCCAACTTGTATCAGCCCCCAGGCCTTGGCAAACAAAATAAATAAAGGTTTGAAAGTATTCACAAGGACTGCATCCCCGACTTTATTTGACAGTGCCTTAAATACTTCATAAAAAATTGCAGTTTTTAAATATTCATTTACCTATTTGAAAGTTGGTTTTTATTAAATTCTTTTCATATTTGTTGATGTTTGTAAAGGGGAATCTTTGAATGCTTTCATACATATATTCATCAAAGTTCAGTTTGATATCCCCACAAATTTCATTCATTTCTTTGATTTTGATATTTGATCCTATTTCATATGCTTCCCTTATCCATGGCAAGCACCCTGCAGGTGGTGAATATTCCCTATCTTGAGCTTCAATATTAAAAAAATTATTCATATTCTGTTGAATTATTTTATTTTATTTGATTTTTATTTATTTGTTTTACAGGGGCCACCAGTGACTGGTAACCCCTGTAAAACCAACTTAGCGTAAAAGCTGCCACTTCTGCGACCTCATCCCCATTCCTGGTGATGACTAAAATAAATATAAGTAAAACATAAAAAGACTTACTAATTGTTTCCCCTGTGGCCCCCTCAGCCACAGGCGCCACTTTCGCAAACTTCATGAGCGTTGGATGCTCTTCATTAATTTTTCTAGGCTGAATTTTTCTTATCTTTCTTGCAACTTGTGTTTCTTCTTGGTTTTCATTTGATAAAGTTTCTGTATTTCTTGCAGTGCTTCTGCTTCTTGATTGTGTTTCATTTTCATCTGTTTCCATTTGATTATTTTCCTCTTCATTGGTGTTAATTTCCTTTTGAATTTCAGTTCCTTCAATTAGTTTGATCTTATTGTTTTCTTTGGCCCCCTGCCAGAACTCCCACAAATTGTAGGCCGCGTTGTTGAACTTCAGACTTGATAAAATTGTTCCCTGTAGATTAAGTAATGCTTCTTTGTTCTTTTCATCTACAATTTTTCCCAATTTATCCAGAGCATCTTCTTTTGACTGGATTAGTGGCTGGCCCTTGTTACCCAGCTTTCCTGTCACTATTTCCCTGATATTTTTTTCTATTTCAACAACCTTTTGCAGGTGTGCTTCTAATTTGTTGATCAAGTTATAGATTGTTGACATTTTGTTTGAATTCCAGCAAAAAACTGGTTTTTATAGTACTATCTTCAACGCAGACATATTTTTCATCATCATTAATAAATTAAAGACAATAAACGTAAATATTGCATTAGAATATTGCAATTAGACGTCAACTCTTGATATTTTGATATTATGTGCATAACTCAATGCATTTTGTTTAATAAAATCCATTGTAAACTTGGCTTTTTCCATTATAATTTAATGAAATGTACTGTGTTTATATTAGGGCCATTAACACTCAGTACAAATATTGAAAATTAGTGCATTTTACAGCCTGTATATTTACCTATTGGTAATAATTCTGTAAACTTTTCAGTTGGATTTTGCAAGGTAATAATGTGATGGGTTAACAAATTACTATTCATTGTCATTAATTGGCTGATTTTCTTTGCTGTGGCAATTGTGCATTTTCTGATATTTACGCACTAGTATCCAATTGGTTGGCTTCACATCCAATCACACAGGCAATAGGAGAACAAGCTGCCACCCCGAGACTGGATGTGGTTGGGGTGGCAGCTTGTTCTCCTATTGCCTGTGTGATTGGATGTGAAGCCAACCAATTGGATACTAGTGTGTAAATATCAGAAAATGCACAATTGCCACAGCAAAGAAAATCAGCTAATTAATGACAATGAATAGTAATTTTTTAACCCATCACATTATTACCTTGCAAAATCCAACTGAAAAGTTTACAGAATTATTACCAATAGGTAAATATACAGGCTGTAAAATGCACTAATTTTCAATATTTGTACTAAGTGTTAATGGCCCTAATATAAACACAGTACATTTCATTAAATTATAATGGAAAAGGCCAAGCTTACAATGGATCTTATTAAACAAAATGCATTGAGTTATGCACATAATATCAAAATATCAAGAGTTGATGTCTAATTACAATATTCTAATGCAATATTTACGTTTATTGTCTTTAATTTATTAATGATGATGAAAAATATGTCTGCTCATAATTTTAAGCTATTTGTAAAATGTACAACATTTTATTAATTATGGGAAATTCTAATTATGTAAAAAATATATTATTAATTATGAACTGAAAGAACAAAATCAATTTTAATGAGTTATCACAAAGAAAAGATTTATTTAATAATCAAAGGACAGGAATGTGAGGGAATGGGCAGAATGAAAATTGCCTTGATCTGTGCCTATGAAAGGGACGGCATCAGAGATAGTGGTGAGGGAATGGGTGGTGGTTTGGGAGTCAGGGTTGGAAGGCAGGTGGCTTGATGGGGGGTTGGGGAGGCAGGGTTTGTTGACTGGGAAGGGGCAGCAAGAGCTGATTGCTTCAATTGCTTGAATTCTTCTTCTGTCACATATGCAGGCTTGACAAAATGGATGAATGGGCAAGGGGGAAGGCAAAAGTTCTTTCTGGACTTATCACTATCACTTGCATAGAAGATGACAAGATCAAATAAGTCCTGGACAGACACGGAAGGGAAAAGCTCATAAACCTTATCAATTTGGGTGCATAGTTTGTTGTAGGTAGCAGGCTTTAAGCGCCTGAGAGTGGAACCAAAATTGTAGAGACATACATCTGCAAGATGCATGTCAGCGTGGTTGATGGGGTAGGATTAACAGGTATGCCCCACAGCCTTGATTTCTTGAGTTGCCCATTCCTGCTGCTCCATCTCTGCACTCAGGATAACTGTGTGCACAGTGTTTTGTGTGGCCCACTCCTCCAGCATTGCCTTGAGCTCTGTCTGGTAGGCATACTCATCTGCAGTGTTCAATATTGCCAAGTAATAATTGACGTCTAATGGGGGAACTGCCAATAAAACCCCAACAAACCAATACAATATTGGGCTGTGCTTGTACAGTCAGACTGGATACGCTTCTCTCCAAAGTCTTGGATACTTGCAGATATCTTAGCATACAACAGGAAGATTACGTCATTACAGGCCCTCATTGCCCTCCCTTTGATAAAATTAATAATAGTTGAATTGTAGGGGTCAATGTCCATCAAAATGGGGCCACTGAGAACTTGATTGGACAAGATTCTAGCAGCAACCACAACTCTGTGCATCCACAAATTCACTGTTCTTTTGTTGGTGAAGATGCCGTGGAGTCCCAACTGGGGACAGACCTAGACCAGGGGCATCTGCGGGTCATGTTTCATACTGGACATCATAATGTGATGAGTGTATCACCTTTGGTTGAAGTACGGGCACCAGTCAGGATCTTCTTGGTAGGGGGACCTCAGTTGGCATGGGCTTGCAGGGTTGCAGCCACAGTGGACTTTGCAAACCCCATTGTGGCCGCAATTTTCCCAAGGGACATAAGCTTCCCTTGCTTTTCAATCATTCTGAGAACAATCTCTGGAGTGATTAGTTTTTTTCTGCGTCTTGCAGGCTGATTGGCTAGGGGAGGGATGTTTTCATCTTGGGAACTGTTCAATGCCATCTGATTGGCTGTTTCAGGGTTCTGGGCTCTCTGGGTGACCCCATGGCTAAAATGGCTGGTTCTGGATGTCATTACTGATAAGGGATTTGGTTTGGCAGCTGCCTGTGCATGGTGGGCAAACAGGGCCATGCTGGAAGTTGCAGGAGAAAGAACAGACTCCTGGGTGGGGCCTGCAGAGGGGCCTGCGGGTTGGGAGTGGCCATAGACAGAGGCATCACTGTTAAGAGACCTTGTGTAGCCCTGCATGATTTTGTAAAGGCCAGGGAACAGCTCATTGACTTGGTTTTTATTGAAAGAAGACATAATAAATTTTTATTAAAATTTTAAACTCAAGAAGATGAATGTATATTTTAGTCAATTTAATTGTTATTTATGTTAATTTTGTGAATATTATTATCTAAATTTTAGCCGTCCTAAATTGGAATAAGGTGATTTTTTGAATGCCTATGATTCCTAAAAGAATCAGCACAAATCCACTCTAGATCCTTTAGCATCTCTTTTGAGACACCCATAAATTATATTTATTTCAAAATCCTTACAATTATGATTTGAAACTTGGTTCTTGGATTTGACAATCCCGCAATTTCAGATTTGTTAAGTTTTACATGATGTCTATGATTTGTTTGAAATACAGAAAATCTCAAATCTTACATTAGAATCCTACATTCCTGATTCATGTATCCCACATTTGTTTACTGTGTTTTGTCTTTTGTTAGTTGAGTTATCTGCTCACAAGATTTGAAATTTGCCAATTTAAATTAATCAAAAAAAGTCAAATTAAATGTTTGATTTTATTAAATATTTTATTTTTCACTCAGCTGAGTTGCCCTCAAAGTGTGATTCAAAATTTGGACCCAGGATTTGACAATCCCACATTTTACGTTCAGGTTCTGAATTTACAGTATAGTAAAGTGAGAATTCAGCTTTTTCCCTGATTGACAACTGGAAATCAACACTTTTTTAATTAAAAGATCTTGATGTACTGAAAACTTTTAATATAAGAATTAAGCCTTACAGCCATGGTATACAAGAGTGACTCTAGAGAGCTCAAAAAAGCAATAAAAAGTGTAACTTAACTAATGAGAATAAGGAGAAATAAGCAACTATTTCTCATTTTGCTATGTAATTTACACTCTTCATTATAAAAATAGTTTTGATTACCATAAAAATTGAAATTCCAATGAAACATAATTAAACACAAACACAGCAATAAAAGCTATGAAAGATATAAGAGTTATAATTTTTTTGATAAGTTCATATAAGTATAAATGTGAATTTCTTTTGTTTTATTAGAAAATTAATAAAAATTGAGGTATTTAATTCACTTTCAACTATAAATATTCATCTCAAACTTACCATGTATACATGAAATAATCAGTGCTATTTAATTAAATCAAAAAATAGAGAAATTAAAACTAAAAACTAATTGATTAAAACTAAAAAGTAAAAATTAAAACCATAGAAGCAAGCCAGCAAGTTTATTCCTCCCCATTCTTCCCCTTCTGCATTTTGGCCCCTTCTAGGAGGGCAGTTGCAATCTTCTCAAGCTGCTGCTTGATCTCTGAGGCCTTGTATTTATGCTTGGCTGCATTTTGAATGGCCTTGGTGAATAGGGTGGAACAGGTTGTGGGCTTGATGGGGGAGACACAGTTTGCCAAGTCATGCAGCTTGGAGATGGTTTTCTCCTGCTTGTACTGCAGGTGGGAGAAAAACTTATTGAATTTTGGGTGGAGCCTAAAGTTGGCCTTGAGGTTTTTATGAAAAGCCTCTAGCGCTGAGGTGGTCTTGAGCTCACCATTCACTTCCGCCTGGTACACATTCCAGTTGGCCTTGGCACAGGCCTTGCCTTGCCTCTGCGTGATGACCTTCCCAATTCATTGGGGCTTGAAGTACTCAAGGAAAGGCTTAAACTCCAAGTGCTTAACTAAGTAAGGATCCTTTAAGAGAGCCTTGAATCCCTGCACAGTGTGCTCTGGATTTAAAAAAGCCAAGGTACTAAAAGTGCCAGCACAAATTTGCAGGTGTTCAAAGTATCCCTCTGGCTCAACCTACTTAGCTCAGCATGAGCCTGCACATTCCGAGCAACTGCTTGGCGGTAGTGGAATGGCACCCCTGCACCTCCCTGCTGAACAGCTGATCAAATACATTGATCTGAGCAGGCTCAAAGTCTGTAATGCACATGGCAGGCCCAAGAGCTCTCAGCCTTACTTTTCCTCCAAGTCCAGGGTGTCCTGGTCTTTGTCAGAGGCAGGAGGGTTGGCGTGGGTGCAGGGGGTCTTCTTGGCATTGTTGTCATCAGGAAGGAGGGAAGTGCTTGGCAGAGGATGATAAAATCACGGGTATAAAGGGCCTTGGTGGCCCCAGAAAGAAGAAAGAATTCAAGTGGAATCACCTGGATGTCAATCTGGGCGTGGATCATCCAGAGCTGCTTGAACATCCAGGGGCAAGTGGCAAAGATACCATCAACTAGCCAAGTTGAAGCCCTTTTCAACTCCATCAGGTTCTTCTGAGTTGAGTAGCAGATTATGCGGTCTTTGGTGGCAGGCCTGTTATCATGGAGGAGGAAGCGCTCCCCACTTGGAAGCTGCTTGAGCTTGTGGGTGATTGTAAGCTCTGAGAGGACGTCTGAAGCCTTGGGGGGAGGGGGATTGGCAACAATACACTTATTGCTTATGAACTTAACCAACTTCTCTTGAGTTGGCATTAACTTGAGATTGTTGGGTTTTAAGTGCTGCAGGGCTTTTATAGCCAGATCAGATGACCAGAGGTGAGAGGATGTGGGATCACCTGGACAAGGTACCATTTTAACATCCAGGTTATAAGATGATTGGGGCTCACAAGAGTGCTCCCCTTTCTCTGCAGTTAATTGCTCCCAGCCCTCAGTGTTTAGCCAGGACAGCAAGTCTTATCCTCACAGACAAAGTGCTTGCTCTTGGTTTGCGCTTTTGATTGTTACAATTAAAAATGTAATTATCAGCTACTTAGCCAGGGCCGCCCTTTACAGACATAACTGGGGGGAAAATGGGGGAAGCACTTGGGGACTTTAAACTCTCTGTCAATATTACAAATATTTTGGATGGCCAGTAAATCCCAAGCCACATGACCAGAAGCTTTGAACTTCTTGGAGTACTCCTCTGGCTCATCTTGAGGATCAGATGAGGGAGGGGGAAGCCATCAGGAGGGGGAGGGGAAGGGCGCTTTGAGGCCTGCTTGGATGCCTACTTTTTCTTACCAGAAGAAGAGGTGGGCTCCTTGGCAGCCTTTGACTTCTTGGTATGGCGCTCCTTGGTGGTCTTGGAGTTGGCCTCTGATTGGTAAAAGGAGTGGTCAGTAAGATCACCATCATATTTATTGGGGGAGAAATTTTGAGGGAAGGTGAAGAGGATGCAGAAGATGAGGGTGGAGGGGGGAGTAGGAGGAGATAGAGTATGAGGAGATGGATTATGAGGAGATGGGGTGGGAGACTTTGCGTTTGCAGGCTTCTTGGCATGCTTGGGAGTGGAGGCAGTTTCTTTGGAGCCCTTGGAAGCTTGGCGCTTGGGCTGTTGGCTGTTCTTGTTTGATCTTGTCTAAAGAAAAGTTTAGCTTTTTAAATAAAATAGTGTGAAAGATATGAAACACAGAGGTAAAGCAAAGTAAAAGTTAAATGAAGAGTATACAAATAAAATTTTATTTATCAAGAAAAAAACATAGAAAAGTAAATAGAAGCAAAATAGAAACTCAAAGTATTTATAAAGGTTGAAGCAGAGAAAAAAGTGAATTTATTATGAAGCATCAAAGATGTCAGGTTCAGCATAACATCTTAGTGCTAAATCAATGTAAAAGTACAATTAAAAATCAAAAAAGTATATGAAAATTATATGGAGAGCAGCAGAAAAAGTAGTAGATTATAATTGCAAAAAAATAAAAAGATATTATGTGGAATTTTACTATTGTGAGTTGAAAAATCAAAACATAGTGACATGTCAAGTTAGGCACTGTCAATCAGCTGGTAAAAGCTGAATTCTCACTGTCAAGTGAAAAAAAGTTGAATTCTTACTGTTGAGTATGCTGGAGTCAAGCAGAAACATCAAATTTACTAATTTTTCATATAAAACTTGCTTAAATTTAAAGCAAGTTCAAAATTAACCCAAAAGCAAGGCAGTTTCATATGATCAAAGAAAATACAACATAAGTTAAAAAAGTAAATGGGTAGGAAGGTGTTTATTAGTGATAACATTATGCTGTGAGGAGCTGGGAGTGACTTATTTACCATAGTGTTGGTTAAAACGTTAAGAAGCTCTCTGTACTAATCCCCAAGTTAAAGTGTCAAGTGGATGAGTGTCAAATGGCACTCATAGTGTGTCACATTAATTTAGCCTTAATTTTGAGTCTTTGATTAGTTAAATTCAAAACTGATTGGGTGGCAAGTGGATAGAGTCAAACAAAGAAGATGTCAAGTTTCAGTTTTTTATAAATTACATATGAAATCTCTTAATAAATTGGGCTTAATTTATGCGGCACCACTTAATCCACAAACCCATGAATGACATAATGTAAAAAAAGTGGGGTATTTGATTATTGTTTTTACCACCAAATCCAGTATAGTGGTGCTTGGGAGCCTAATTGACAACTATGGACAATAATAATGAAAAATATAATAGTAAATAACAATTTTTATATAAGCGCATATGTATTTTATTAATAAGATTAAAATTTGGCTTAAAAAGTGTTGAACTGGTCGCTTTTTGTTTTAGAGTTTTGAACACAGGTTTTTTCATTTCTATTAGTAAATTTACTTATAAATTGCTCCTATAAATGGTGTTTTAGCTAACCAAATTATTAAACAGAGTCAAGTTTGAGTAAATTTAACCTTGGTTTTTTGGTTTTGAACCCCTAAATTACTAGTAAAAATTAGCTTTAAATTGGTTAAGCCAAAAATACTAATAGATTCATATATGCAGCACTTGACTCCCTGGTACTCAAAAAAGTGTCAAGTACCAGGGAGTCAATCACCAGGGAGTTAAACTTACCACAGTTGCCCCCAATCATCTTATAACCCAGATGTTAAGATGGTACCTGGTCCAGGTGATCCCACATCCTCTCACCTCTGGTCATCTGATCTGGCTATAAAAGCCCTCCAACATCTCAAACCTAACAATCTCATGTTGGTGCCAACTCAAGAGCAGTTGGTTAAGTTCATAAGCAATAAGTGTATTGCTGCCAATCTCCCCTCCCTCCAAGGCTTCAGACGTCCTCTCAGAGCTTACAATCACCCACAACCTCAAGCAGCTTCCAAGTGGGGAGAGCTTCCTCCTCCATGACAACGGGCCCTCCACCAAAGACCGCATAATCTGCTACTCAACTTAGAAGAACCTGATGGAGTTGAAAAGGGCTTCAACCTGGCTAGTTGATGGTACCTTTGCTACTTGCCGCCGGATGTTCAAGCAGCTCTGGATGATCTATGCCCAGATTGACATCCAGGTGATTCCACTTGCATTCTTTCTTCCTCCTGGGGCCACCAAGGCCCTTTACACCTGTGATTTTACCATCCTCTGCCAAGCAATTCCCTCCTTCCTGATGACAACAATTCCAAGAAGACCCCCCTACACCCACGCCAACCCTCCTGCCTCTGACAAAGATCAGGCCACCCTGGACTTGGAGGAAAAAGTAAGGCTGCAAGCTCTTGGGCCTGCCATGTGCATTACAGACTTTGAGCCTGCTCAGATCAATGTATTTGATCAGCTGTTCAGCAGGGAGGTGCAGGGGTGCCACTTCCACTACCGCCAAGCAGTTTCTTGGAATGTGCAGGCCCATGCTGAGCTAAGTAGGTTGAGCCGGAGGGATACTTTGGACACCTGCAAATTTGTGCTGGCACTTTTAGTACCTTGGCTTTTTTAAAGCCAGAGCACACCGTGCAGTGGTTCAAGGCTCTCTTAAAACATCCTTACTAAGTTAATCACTTGGAGTTTAAGCCTTTCCTTGAGTACTTCAAGCCCCAATGGATTGGGAAGGTCATCACGGAGAGGCAAGGCAAGGCCTGTGCCAAGGCCAGCTGGAATGTGTACCGGGCAGCAGTGAATGGTGAGCTCAAGACCACCTCAGTGTTAGAGGCTTATCACAAACACCTCAAGGCCAACTTTAGGCTCCACCCAAAATTCAATAAGTTTTTCTCCCTCCTGCAGCACAAGCAGGAGAAAACCATCTCCAAGCTGCATGGCTTGGCAAACTGTGTCTCCCCCATCAAGCCCACAACCTGTTCCACCCTATTCACCAAGGCCATTCAAAATGCAGCCAAGCATAAATAGAAGGCCTCAGAGATCAAGCAGCAGCTTTAGAAGATTGCAACTGCCCTCCTAGAAGGGGCCAAAATGAAGAAGGGGAAGAATGGGGAGGAATAAACTTGCTGGCTTGCTTCTATGGTTTTAATTTTTACTTTTTAGTTTTAATCAATTAGTTTTTAGTTTTAATTTCTCTATTTTTTGATTTAATTAAATAGCACTGATTATTTCATGTATACATGGTAGGTTTGAGATGAATATTTATAGTTGAAAGTGAATTAAATACCTCAATTTTTATTAATTTTCTAATAAAACAAAAGAAATTCACATTTATACTTATATGAACTATATCAAATAAATAATAATATTTCTTCATATTTTGCATAACTTTTATTGCCTTGTTTGTGTTTATTTTTGTCTCATTGGAATTTTAATTTTTAGGGTAATCAAAAATATTTATATAATGAAGAGTGTAAATTACATAGAAAAATGAGAAATAGTTGCTTTTTTCTCCTTATTCTCATTAGTTAAGATACACTTTGCATTGCATTTTTGAGCTCTCTGGAGTCACTTTAGTGTACCATAGCTGCATAGATTAGTTTTTATATTAAAAGCTTTCAGTACATCAAGATCTTTTAATTAAAAAAGCGTCAATCTCTAGTTGTTAATCAGGGCAAAAGCTGAATTCTCACTTTAATATAGTGTTGACTTCCAGGGATTTGAGCACCAGGGAGTCAAACTTACCTCAGTTGCTGGTCAGGCACAGGCTTTTCAGGGGAGAGAGGTGAGAGGTGAAACCACAAATGCAGCCAAGGGTTTCTCCTTGTCCTGGCTGCTTAGTAGTTTTTTGAGTGATCCACATTGTACTCCTTAATGCCATAATAATCAGTGAATTCTTCCTTGCTTTGACTAGCATGAGGTTTAGGTGCTATAAAACCATCAGGAGTGATGGAGGGATTACTATCAGGTTCCCAGGAAGACTCAAGGGTACCTGCTAAAGGTGCAATGAAGGAGATATCCTCTTCATTGCTACTGTGACAGTGGTGGGAGTTAGGAAGGTGTTGCAACCAAGTCTTCTTCCTTTCTTGATAATGTATCTTACAATACACAGGGGGCGCTCAAAGAGCTGCCCCTTGACATATCTAACAACATGGAGCAATCAGATAGCAATGTCAAACTATGATCACTTTCTCCTAATTAGGAGCGCTGTCAATTTGACCTGCTGATCCCACACAAGTTATTCTTTGGCTTTGGACCTTAATGGAACATACCACTATGCCACCCCCTGTGGCCTTGTGACTTTCCTTATATAGTATATTAGTCATAATATTCTATAATAAACGACACCTTATTCTTATTATTTCTGTCCTTTCTATTGGACTGTTGTCTTCCCCAAGTTAAATACTGGATCCACATTGGTTCAGTTGCAACAAAGGGGCAATAGAGTATGGATCTTCTGAGAGGGAGAATTATCAGCTTTAGCATTCTCATGCAATCCCATTAGAGTCTCAGGGGTACTAATTGCTGAGATATCTTTAATGTGCTTGCTTGGTTAGTCCTGAAGGGATTCAAGGAGAGCACATTGAGCATCCAACTCATCTATCCACTCTTTCTTTTCCTGAAAGGCCATAACTAATTCCTCTTCCAGAAAACCCATCTGTCTCTCTTGAGCCTTTATAGTATCCTGAAGAGCAGAGAAATACATTGTGCAGCTGTTATGGATGTCTTCTGGCTTAGGGGTTTTCTGTTGATGACCATAGAACTCCAGGGCATTATTCTGCTTCATCTGGGTGGGTACTAAAGAAGAAAGTACATGTTCTATCTTGCTCATCCATAGAGCCATTCCAGAGTGGGAGTGAACAGCTTCTGATATATATTGAGCAAGGTTTGGAGGGCCAGAGCAGGGTCCAGAGCAGCTACCATCTTGGAGGGTGCCAGAATTAAGGGAGATTCCATCAGGAGAACAACCAGAAGCAGAAGGAAAAGAATATTGACATTATACTTCCTTCACCAAGGAATGCCCCAGGGAGCAGAAAGTGTTATTCATGACAGTTCCTTCAGCTATAGGGTCAAGCTGAATTGGTATCAAGGAGGCAAGAGCTTCTTCAATGGATTTCATCTAGGAGATCATACTTGACTTGGAGCTGACAATTTCCAAAAAGTTGTTGGCAGCTAGGCAAACAGTGACTTAGTCCTGGTTGACCATAGGAAGGGCCATGGTGTTTACTAGATAGAGAGCCAGAAGCAGTGAAGGTTGATCCTGGAGAGGTTGAGCATAAGGAGCTGTGGGTATAGGCAGGGGTATCCCTCTCTTCACAAAAATAGGACTGCAGGGGTAGGAAGATATAAAGCTGTGGTTTGTAGAAGCCATGAGTGTCAATGTCGTAAAATATGCAGCATGGGTGCTGAATTCTACAATTAGCTAGTCTACTACTCTTTTTCTTAATACTATATCTGTAGTTGGTATTGTGACAGCCTTGGTTAAGACAGAAGAATAAAAGTAAACAAGACAAAAATGATACTTATTTAGATAATGATGCAGTTATATAGTAGAAGACAGGGGAATTTCCACCAGGGAAAAGGAGGCACAGCCAGAAAAACTTTCCAAAAGGAGGAGAGTAGAAAGGCACAGCAGAAAGAGCTATGCAAGAAAATAACTGGTTTTACGCGCCTTGCCTAATAGAGACAAGTGGCAATTATTTTGCCACTTTATTTATAACCTCAGAAGTAAAGCCTGCGCTGGATGCGCAATTCAAATACTCTTCAATCACCTGTTTTATAGGCGTTTTAAACGTAATTAATCTTTATAAACTGTGCTGCAATAGGGCAATTGCGCAATTTTTTTGTTGCTTAAACCCTAAGTAGACAGTACTTTGTATAATCCATTCAAGATCTGCAACAGGGTGTCTTCATCCTGAAAGGGGGTCCTCTTCTTTTGCACTCTAGTCACCTTGGTCTCCTCTTCTAATGTGGGGAGGATCTCATTTAGTTTAGTCTTCAGGATAGTGAGAGCACAGAAATATGTGACCTGCTTTTTGCTGGGGAGGAAGTAAAAAAAAGGGTCAGAACTAGATTGCCCACCTGCCCATGGAGATTCCAAAGCTGGCTGAAGAGCTTTGGGCAGGTGGAAAAGGTATTATCTGCAATCCAGGTCTTGCACTTGAGGAGGTTGGGCAAATCTTGAGAGATTGTGAAGAAGATAATGTGCTCCTGTGCATTTGGGTCATCATCATGAAGAAGGAATTGCTCTTTGTGGCAGAATAGCTTCTGCTCTTCTGTTAAGATTAGCTGGTCAATGGATGTAGCACTGACACCTTCAGTGCTCAGAGCATACCTCTGATTGATGAGGTATCTCTGAAATTTTGAGGCGCCACCAACAGTGGCAAGTTGGGTGTCATTTGAATTGAGGAGGGCATCATTGACCACCTCAATGACAGGTTGGTCTTTGGTGATTGGGATGACCTGGCAAAGAAGCCAGAAGATCAGTTGACACAAGGGGTCAAAAGGCTTGACACAATCATGGCCAATAGTCAGGGTCTTGAATCTGACAAACCCATATGTAGTGAGCCTTGCAGAGCAGCAAAAACTATCACATTTATAGTGATGTTGGTTGATTGGTTTCTTCTCATTTTTAAAGCTAAAGCTTTAGCCCTTTTAAACAAAGCCAGCACCCCCTTTCTTAGTCATTATGGGGTAGCTGGCTGGGTATGTGGTGGGCACAGCAAAGATGACATTTCAATTACAAACATTATGGATATTGTTACATCATATAGCTCAATTTGGTCATCAACAGGAACACCAGGCTCCTGCTCCTTCTCAGGTGCTGATGTGGGATCAGAGTGGCAATTGAACTCAAACAGCTTCTCTTGGGGGTCTGAGGGGGAGTATACGGAGGGAGAGTGGGGAGGGGGTAGGGCTGATTTCCTCTGGATCAGGGAAAAATGTGAGTGTCTTTGGAGGTGATTCAGCTTTAGCAGGATGCTTTTTGGGGGTAGTCTTGGCCTTTTTGGCCTTGAGAGGAGTGATCTTGGACTTGGAGGCCTTGGTGGCCTTGGGCGCAGCTTTGGTGGTAGGCTTGGGAGGCATCTAAAAGTGAATTAGTAACAAAATATGGGCATTTGGGGGGCAGTTTTCAAAGGAAAAAATGGGAATGCTTGTAATTGAAATAGCAAATATTTTTGCATAGAATTGTAGAAAAAGTCTGAAAATATATACTATTGAAATCTCAAAGTTTTTTATTCTGTAAAAATAATTTTTTTATTAGCAGCACAAGTAGGCAAACCTTTGAGTTTTGACTGAGAACTTGCAGTCAGAATGGCGTTTTTGAGATGATGTAATTGAGATGCTGTAGCTCAAAAGCATAGTGATCTTGACCATTTTTATATTGAATTAAGAAATTTACGGAGGAGCTACCTTAACCGGGCCAAGAGTAAAGCTTGAATTTTACAAAAGCTAGCTTATACAACTGGGGTTAAAAAGTACCCAGTTGTTTAGAGAAGGCCAAAAAAACATGTTTGCAAAGTTTCATAAGCTTTCTTACATCTTTTACTTAAGTGGTTTTTAATACAAAATAATACTTTTTAAAAGTGGAAAGCAAGAATTGAGATAGGGGAATCAATATAGCGCAGTGTAGCATCATATGTAATTTCCCCTTATTTTCCTCTATCCATTGTGTGCATCAAATCAATTGAGTGATATGAAACCTGGTGAAATTTGAAGTGACATAGATTGAAATGGTGTAATCACCATCTTTCATATTGAAATCACTATTAAAATATTTTATTAAGGAAACTCCTATCAATGTATCCATGTATAGATAAGTTATAAATTACATATAGCAGAACTGTTTTTTACCCAGCAGTGACAATCACTAGTAGGACTACCATAGTGCTGTTTTTTAGGTTGTTCTTAGTATAAGTGTCTTGGATTAATACTATAGGAACATATTCTGATTTTAAACAACAAGCTTTGATTTAGTGGAGGAATTGGCTTATTTTAGTTTAAGATACATGGCATAAATTGAGATGGCGTAAATACGCCCCACACTAAGTGATTTCATATATAAATAAAGTTAGTGAAATAAGATTTAATTAAATTGACTTGAAATGATAAAATTGAGATGGTATACTTTTGAGATTCTGCAATATAAATTTGTAAGTGAATTTTAACTATTTTATTATTTATTTTATTTTTTTGTGATTCAAAATCACTAGTACAAAAAATGCCATCTTGAATTAAATTCAAGATGGCGTATTTCATGATGGCATTTTTGAGATGGTGTGTCCTACCAAACAATGTATCAGTTGTCGTAACTGTGCTGTTTCAGCAGAGTTACAAGGGGGAAAATATTTAGAAGCTAGATCATAATCTTTATTGTGAGATAAGAATTATATAGTCATGATGAATCAATAGATAGCAGGAACATGATTGTTGATCACACGGTTGGATGGAAGAAGGGGGTAGCTTGATCCTGGTAATGAGTCAAGTGCCAAAACAAGGTATCCACCGTAGGGGATCGTCATCTGTTCATGTTATTGGATTTGGTAATTTGAGTTGACTTCCTAGTCTGGCTTCGAGTGACCAGATAATCGGATTGCGGGTCACGGTCCCACTTGTTTGGAACCTTGCTGTCGGGTCGAGCCTGCGGTTTTGACACAGTCAAGGCGAGCTTCATCGATAACTTTCATCAAACAACGGTGGGAGGGTCTATTCGGGATTTGATGGGTTATGTTTATGAGATGGGCTATATTGATCAAGTTTTAGCGAGGCTTTTTAGTATGGAGTTGGATTGATTTAACTTTTATGGGAGCTTTGATCAAGTTTTTGCATCGATTTTTGTTAGCGGCTAAAGGATCTGTAGAGTATGCATGTGGCTAGACAGCATCCTTGTTTTTATCATGTAGATTGGTATGGGAGATACTTCCTGGTATTGTTGGAAATATTCATATCATCTGCGATGGATAAACATGTTCGAGTGGTACAAACTTGTTTATTTCGTATATTATTCCTCAGGCTGGAATACTTTTGATTTGCTGGATAGTTGTGACTCAACTTTACCGCCTTTGAGTTTGACAGATGTACCGCCTTCCCAAACGGAGCTTTGATATCCACAATCTTAAGCCTGAGACAGATGGTGTCCTTGTGGTATTGAGGCCTTTGGGACGAAAGTTCCAGTATCGGTTATTTGACACGTTACTTTTGGGGTGGGTGTTTGTGCCGGTAGAAATATGTTGTATTTAGACATTTAATTAAATAGAGCCTGTTGAGGCTTCATATGTTTAAAGTAGTATTTTATATCTTGGTTATAAAAAGAGGACAGATCAGCAGTTATAATTTATTTCCTATTGATAAATCTCACCAGTAAATATCGCTTTGGATCGTAATGGGGAGAGCAAAAGTATGGGGAAATGCAAGTTTACTAAAGTTACTTTGACCAATTATATAGCTTCTGGGGTAGCTGTGGAAATGAATTCAAAACACTAT
This sequence comes from Entomophthora muscae, assembly GCA_014839935.2. NCBI lineage: Eukaryota > Fungi > Entomophthoromycota > Entomophthoromycetes > Entomophthorales > Entomophthoraceae > Entomophthora > Entomophthora muscae. The sequence continues at coordinate 159,595 of QTSX02004412.1, forward strand.
AATTACATCTGCAGGGGAATCCCTAGAGGGAGCGTAAGTATTTTTGAATCGAGCTGAATATGTGGAACTTTCATATACCCTTGAGTTAAATATTTGTCGAATAGTCCAATTCCATTCTCTGTAGGGGCATCGCTTCGCCACTTGAACTTTTTTCCGGGTGGCGGACACAACCTTATTCAGTTAAGGGAAATGTATGGTTTAGCTCCGCGGCTGCTATAAGATCCCCTGCTGTTGTCCAGCTTCGATCATATGAATTACAGCTATTTTATTTTACTCTTCACACTTCTCGTGGCTACCTCGCTGGGGGCCCAGAACGAGCAAGTCCACACCCACGGCTTTGTCGGGATCCCTCTTGAAGACTTTTCTGACGAGATCTCCCTGTTCCAGCTTCACCAGCGCTACACCGAATGCAAGGCCCGCGGCAAGGGCCCCAACTTCCCCGCCTTTTCCAAGGCCATGCGAGAGATGGTAGCGAATATCCAGCAGTTGGTGGATCAGCTGATCATCGAGTACAAGATCCACGATGTGCCTACCGGGATCGGATTTGACGCCTGGGATTACGTGTTCAGCTCCAGCATATACTATTTCGTGTATAAAAAGATCGACAACAAGAAGGAGAACCAGAGGATGTACGACAAGTACAAGGTGCGCGTCTTGGAGTTCTACCGCATCGCCAACGAAGCCATCGCACGCGAGTTTCGCCTCACCATGGCCCGCCTAAGACAGCCCATCCCTGACTTCCATCCCACTCCCGAGGGCATCGCCATGGGCGCAGTTGGATGCACATCTCTAGGGGTGATCATCACGCTTGTCGAGTCCTCCAAGGCTCTGTTCGACGCCCACAGATTTACTATACTTTCTCTAAAAGGGTTTAAACAGGAATGGGGCCTAGAATAAATTAATCCCATTAAAGGCAATCATCAATCCCATTAGTAAAGTACCCAAATCTCTGTTAACTGCTTACATATCAGAATCCAAATCAAAATATGATCATTCTATTTTTAAGCTTGGTTTTAGTTTTTAATCAGCTGAAACAATAGCCATCGTTTCCCATCCCCACATATCTTTGTTGCAACCAAACCAATTATAGCTCAGCACTGAGGTCAGGGAAGACAACAGCCCAATAGAACGTACAAAGAACTGGGAAAAGGTGTAGCTTTATTCTGAAGGCAGTAGTTAATGTACCAGAATTTGACGCCATCAATCCACTAGGGGTGGCATCGCTTCAGGGTCCAAGTAGGATGTGAGCAGCAAATATCTAATCAAAGGATTGGCGCTTTGGGATTGGCTATGCATATAATTAGGAGTTATTGCCCATATTTCAATATTGTTATAAGAATGGTCAAACTTGTTAGATACATCATGGGGCGCCTCTATGAGCACCCCTGCATATTGTAAGATACATTGGCGGACAGAGAGTCAATTTCAGCCACAACACCCCCTTTTCCCCTGTCTGTTGTCCAGAACTAGGATCAGGGTCTGCAAAATATCTGGGAAGTAACATACAAACCCTTTCTGAGCAGGTACAGCACAGCAGGGGCACAATTGGTTGTGACAGAGCTCCTTAGTATTACCTTAGTATCAGAACAGCAGACTCAACCCTCCAACAAGGTTCTAACTAAGCAGGTTTGTGACCCGCAACCCAAATTCTCAATGACCCATAGCCAAACTAAGAAGTCCACTTGAATTTCCAAATCCAACAACATGAACAGATAAGGATCCCTTATGGTGGATACCTCAATTTTGTGCTTGACTCATTATTAGGATCAAGCCACCCCCTTCACCATCCAACTGAGTGATCAACACAATCATGTTCCTGTTATCCATGATTCACAATAGCTATATAATAAATATCTCCCAATAAAGAATATTATCTAGTTTCCAAATATTTTCCTCTTATAACTCTGCTAAACCAGCACAGTTACAACATTGATAGCAGAAGATAGGTTCTCTATCATACTTCATCCCTCAAAATTCTTCCTGTTGTCTGTACTTGCTGTGGTCAATAAATCTATGATAGAATTATGTCTGGCCTCCCAATGGACTGGAAGCTGTACACGCCTGGTACAAAATACCAGAAGGGTTTGTGCTGTACCAGAACATGGTGATACCAGTCTCTGCTTTCAATGCCTTGTTGATGCAAGGTTTTTTCCAAGCACCTGTTGCCGCCCCTTGAGTGACAGACAGAAGCATCATGCCAGCCCAGGTAGCCCAAAGGCTTCTAAGCGCCGCCTTGGAACCATTTGCTGGAGCTGATGACAATAATGCCACAGCATGGATCCAATCTGCCCAGAGTAAATGGCACAAATGAAATGCCCACACCTCTTTGGTATTGCAGAGATATCCATTTGACTTACACACAACAAGTAAAGAATCTCACCCAAGCAGGCAGGGTAAAATAGCTCACTTGAGCATACAAGAAGCTCTGCTTATCTGCCCCCTCAGACATGTTCTTTGACACCCCAGCTACCCATCTCATGTACTATGAAGCACTCAAGTTGCACATGGTGAGACACGACAACCTGGATCAGGTGACTAACTTGCAGAGCCCTTATTGTGAAGCAGAGAAAGCAGAACAAATGTCCAATGCCCTCCATAAGGCACAGGCTGGAAAAAGAGAGCAGTACAAGGACTCTCCCCTGGCTGGATGCTACAACTGCCTGGGAACAACAGCAACAACAATGAATCAAGCCACAAGTCTTCAGGCTCAAATGGCCACAACAACGGAAACAATAGACAGTCAAATTGCACCCACTTCAGTGTCATCACCACCCAAGACAATCAGAACAAGAGAAAGTCTGGGAAGAGCACTAAGCAAGCCAAGCTCTTTTTGCACAGCCTGTTATGAAAGTAACAATTTCAAAGCCCCAGGGGGATTGAACCCGTGCCCAGCCTCCAGGTGGGGCAAGTGGGCGCAGGAAATTTTCCTGCACCTGGATTTGCTTTGACAAGCAAAACTCCAGGTGGGGGAATTGATACTGCCTTGGCTACAGCTGTGGGGCCCATCCTGGGAACTGAAAGCTATGCCCACGCCTTGGGGGTTTGTCTGGGCCTGAGTGGACTGATTTTAGCTGCCCAGGGCTCTCAGTTCAAGCCCACCCTCCATTTGGTAATTTGGGGTTCCCAGTTGGGAGCCCCTTTTTAATCAAGTTCTTTTGCCTCAGGAATTCCTGTCAAGCCATTCCCAAAATGGCAATCAGGTTGGAAAAGACCCCATGACCCTGGCAGCCAAACCTGCCAGAACCAATGACCAGCCAGGCAAAGATATCCCCCAGCAAGCCAAGCAACTGTTCCTGAAGACCCCAAAAATGCTGATGAAGCCGCCAACCAACTGAAAGAATTTGAGATGCCAAGCCCTGCCACTCAGATAGCACCGGAAGAATGCCCAGACGCTCCTGCATGTGCATGAGTATATAAGCCAGAAGCACCGGAAAGATTCTGTATCATCATCCTTATCAAATAAAGTTATTATGAACCTTTGGTTCCCCAATCTGATTCCTTACATATTTTTGATACTCTTCCATCTGCATACACCCAAGCGTCAGTACCCATCTACTGGGATAGATAGTCAGACTCCTGTTAATAAAACCAAAGCCTTTGACTACTACTGTCCACCCAACGCTTTATTTGGTCCTGTACATTTCACAGAGTACCCTCTCAATCCTGACCACAACACATGTACTTTGGAAGAACTGCAGTGTTACATCCACCCAGGCGCTCCCAAAGACCCATATTGAATTGTCTGCAACAGCAAAGAAAAATTATGATATACTCTTTGGTATTCAACAGGAAATACAACAATCCTTCTGCCTACCTGGTCCCAATGGAACCACCCCTGAAGCCCAAACCAACCATCTCAACCCCACCCACATCTGATGCTGCTGGCCAGAGTAGTCAATTTCTGGGAGTGCTGTATCTGGCACTTACAGGATTGATTGATTCTGCCTTGCCAGCAGCAGGACCCTGGGCCGTGGCAGGAAAGGAACTCTCCTATCTGGTAAAGTTAGGTCCCGTCATCTGGTGGGCCATGCCATTACCTGCATCTGCTCCTCCCTCTCCTGAAGGAGCATCACAGTACTCCTGGTATCCTGACAGTTTGTATGGATTCTTCTTACACAGCACACAAGTCTCAAGAAGATCTAGAATATCCTGCTGCATTTATGGCCACTAGACCCTGCCTTTATGATTTTGAAGAAGTTGCATCCTCTGATGTGGACTAAGCTACAGTGGAAATTTAGGATTGTGTCTTTTTGCTGTGTGGTAGTGATGTAGGGCATCTTTTCACCTGTCTCTGCCTGGCTGCATACTTTGCCAGCACTGTGACAAACTGGATTTTGATGTCCTCTAGCTTCAAGGTGGTTGCTGAGTTGAGACTCTTGTAGCAGGTGGCCTCATGCAAAGGTAGAGCATGGGCCAGTCTGGTTCTAACTCATCATCCCCAGTGATAGACACTAAATATAGTATGGAGAGAGTGTCAGCTGTGACAAGCTCTTTCCCAGAATTCTATTCTAAGCAGAGCTGATACAGGGACAGGTGTTTGACCCACCCTGCTTGGCGTCAGGTCAAGCAAAACTGAGTGTTGAAGTATTTGAGAGAACTATGGCCTGTGAGGACTCAAGGTGGGAAGGTGGCCCCTTTCAAGTAGAAGCACCATTTGGCAACACAGTGGACAATTTCAGCTAGCTCATTATCATGGATGGGATAGCATTGTTCCGGGTCAGTGAGCTTTCTGAATTTGTATGCTACTGGAAGTAAGGTACATATATCAGTCTCTACTCACAGCACATCCCTTATGGACCAATACAAAGTGTCAGTTTTAATTTTGTACTGGAAATTTTTCTTGAAAACTGTAGGATGGGTGAGGTGGTGAGTTTTTATCTGAGTTTGTTGAAGGCCTGATCTCTTGCGGCGTTATTGTAAACGTTGCTTAGTTTTCAACAACTTGGTGAGGAGGGCAATCAGCTCTTCACAGTTGGAAATGAACTTACATACATACACAACCATGCCTAGAAACATGCACACCTGGCCCACATTGTTGGGAGCTGGCATATTAGTAATAAACTTGATTTTGGCAGGGTTGGGCTTTATACCTTGGGCAGAGTCAGTGTTCCCAAGAAATAACAGCAATGACCTGAGGAATTTACACTTTGAAGGCTTGGCCTTCAATCAGTGCTTATGAAGGATATTTAGTATGGCTTTAAGATGTTGGAGATGAGTAGCTTGATCCCAACAGAACACAATGATGTTGTCTAGGTAAACCACAACACAATTACCAAGAAACTCTTCAAAAGCCATGTTAATGAGCATTGCAAAGGTGCATGGTGCGTTATTAATGCCAAAGTTCATGACCTGACACTCAAACAACCCATAGCCTGTTGAAAGGGCTGTCTTTGCCTCATCCCTGGGGCAATACAGACCTGATTGTACCCCCATTGAGATCAATCTTACTAAAGACCTTCACACCCGCAAGTGTATCAAACAGGTTATAAATTAGTGGTAGAGAGTACTTATTCTTTACAGTAAATTTTTTAGGGCGCGGTGATCTGTAAAAAAACAGAGTGATCTATCCTTTTTAGCTACTAAAAATACTGTGGCTTTGTATGAGGAAAGAGAGGGACGGACAAAGCCCTTGTCTAAGGCAACCACAAGATGATGTTAGAGCGTTTTTTACTCCTTGTGTGTTAGACAATAGAGGGGATGAGCTTTTGGCAGCAAACCTTGTAATTGCACAGTGTGTTGTATCTCTGGAGCTGGAGTCAGTTGGCCTAGGGTTTTGCTAAAGACATCCTCAAACTCTTTGAGGAGCTCTTGCAACACTGGTGAGGGTGTCTTGTTCAAAATTGAATATGATACAGGTTCAGAGCAAATGACTTCACCCAAACACTGGTTGAAATCAAGCTTTCTCCCCTTGAGGTTGTAGGAGCCTGTCTCTGTTATGTGTACAAAGGCGGTGTTGTGAAGGAGTTTATTCATCTCAATAGGGTCAATCTGGAATCTCACCCTGCTCCTATTAAGGGTGATAGCTGAGGTATCCTAGTTGATATAGGGACAATTGTGATGCAACCAGTCTAGAACTGTCAGGAATATTCCTGACAACAAACTTTTGCAAGACAAAAGTTTGTGCACTTTTGATATCACAAATCAAAACAAAAAATTGCAGCAGTTCCCCCTGATTGGGGAAACTGCCGCAAAACAGCTGCTGTATGAAACAGATTTTAATAATTCTAAAAATTTAAAATTTGGTTTTTATACCCCCACTGCGGGCCACACCCGCCCGCCCGCCACCCAGCCAGCCAGCAGGGAATGGCGCACCCCTACTGCAGGCCCGTCCACCCCTGCTGGATGGAGAAATTTCCAAATCAGGAAACCCAGAAAGGCAATTTCCCCAACCCTAAAAATAGGGGAAAGTGCTGCCCAAATTTGGACAGGGTTGACAGGCTGCCCTGCAAACCATTTGATGCAGAGATTACAGAATTGGAATTTGGGTGCATGAAAGTACCTAAAGAAGCTCCAGGGCAATGCAAGTCAGAGATCAACAATTCATTGCTTACCAAACCTCACCAATCCCTATCCCAAAAGGGAATTCCAGACAACACTAAGTGTTTGGAGTTCCCTGTTCAATGTTTTGCACTATTCATGCCCCATCAAGGATGATAGTATACAATAAAGCCCTACCAATTGATGATAGTTTATGCTATCATTGAGAAAATTACCCCTCAATTGTTATCACATAAATCAAAACAAACTTTCACCTCTCAGAAAGTTCAAGACACTAAGCTTTATCTGCCCTTCCCCAGGACCAGAAGATGAATCATCTTATCTTCTCAGCTGTCCTTACAGCCTGCCTAGGGATTGGAGGCCACCAATACTATCAAATGCATGAGCCATTCAATGATCCAACTGGTGAGTACTTTTAAGAGGGGCCAGCGCAGCTCAACTCCTCCAATCAGTACTCCTGGCCCACACTGGTTTTGCCCCACTCCACTCAGTCCGTAGCTATATACACCTTTATATACTACATACTCACGTATTTTACCAGTAATTTTGGACGCTATAATATACACTCAAAGGTCTTTTGATGGATGATGACAGTCTATCCCATTGTGACTGCGCTCACTGGGTTCCAAGTGGCCACCTTGGTACCTTATTTTGCTAAAACACTACCCCAATTGTTGGTTCTTTGCAAGAACTGCTATTATGTCATGACTGAGACAGCTATAATATTCCCAGAGAGCTTGACTGGGCATTTCCCATTCTTACTAAGAAGGGTACTGTCCCATGAGTAATGGTTACTCTGCAAGAATCTGATACATGTACTGCTTTGAAGCAACTGGGGACTTGATCTAACTGTTGGAAGCCTGCAAATTCCTGATTGACCATGGTGTGACCGGCCCCAGTGTCTACCAAATTTTTTTGGGTGTTCCCACAGAAACAGAAGGGGTAGGCCAAGTGAGTGATTTTATTTGAGGAATGACTGGCTTGGAGAATGGGGCTGTCACTGTGCACTTGGAATATGTCTAAGGTTTCCGCTGCATATATATTGTAGTCACAGGGATTCTTGGCAAGGAGAGATTGGGAGTATGGGTCAAGCAGGGTTGCAGAGCCTTGCATTTATATAACCCCCAGGATTTTTCTGAGCCCTGAATCTGTGCCAACTGCAGCTCCCCCTCACAAGGGCATATGTTGCCATTGTTCTGCTGGCAGGGCTGGCAGCAGCCTACTTGATTGTGGGTGCTGCCAGGTGCAGGACTAGTTGAGGGGATGAGTCATTGAATTGTCAAAAGATCATAGAGGCTTGATTATTTGCCTCTACAATAGCTTTCTAATAATCAACAATGAAAGTACAACGTCCCACAAGTACCTTTGCATATATGGGGCTTCAGCCCATTGGCAATGAGGGTGAGTAGTATTGAATTTTTGTCAGTGATGGCTTTGGGTGTGACTGAAATTGCCAGATAGTAAGAAGCTGTCTCCAAGTGGTGGGGAATCACCACATAAATCCACATGAAGTTAATGATTAACCACCAACACAGCTTCAAATACCATTTTGTGAAATTTTCAAATGAGATACTAAGGTTAAGTAAAACAATTAACCCTAACCAAAAGAGACCAAGATAAATATCCTGCAAGAGAATCAGAGTGTCTTCAGCATAAAATCCAGAACATTGAGATAGAACTAGAGTTTCAGCTTCAAAGACAGGTGAAACAACTTTGAGATTGGCAGGCATTAGATTAATATTGGACAGAGGCAACAACAAAGTACCAACAGCAGGCCCCCATCTTCCCGTAATAATCTGGCTAAGGATTAAATTGTAGGGAATGTAGCGTAATAATCCAACTACAGGATACATTTTCAAAAGTAAGGTTAGACCAGGGAATATGTGATTTTTTTTTAAGTAAATTTTTTGGGAGGACTCAACTCTTAAGAGTTGAAACAGTGAAAATTATTCAATATATATCAAAAATTGACTAAGCAATACCGCCTGGATCCTGGATCCTGGGCTCCTATTCCTTTCACATTGTCAAGTGAGTATCTAGTCCAGTTTGCAAAGAACCCTTGAGTGACCAACTTCTGATGATCATGCTGATAAATAAGATCATATTGGGTGACCCTCAAATTACGTCAATTTATCAACATCAGCTTACAAGGAGAAATCAGATTCAACTGGCAAACTGGAGCAGCTGTAACCAATTTTCAATCAACCATTTGATTCAAGTCTGTTAAATCAGTCAATTTTGTTAAAGGTTTCCTGGCTTTCCAAGCCTTCCTACTTGGCTGAATAATCCCCGGTATTATGGAATTTTCTGTGACATTGGGAGCAGCAACAAGTGCTTGCTGCCAGGCTGCAAAGTATTTAGGGACACTGCCTGTCTGCTTGATAGCAATTAAAGTGGTTTCTACTACAATAGGCAAGAAGGTTTTGCTGTAGCGGGATCTGATGATGTCCCTGAAGGTGGTCCAACTAACTTTGTGTTCCTGACTGGCCCAGTTGTTGAACCATACCACAGCAGGCCCTGTGAGGCGCCCAGAAGCAGCGGCAACCCACATGGGTTCAGGTACTTGGCAGATACAGAGGCAGGTTTCTGTGGAATGTATACAGATTACAATTTCAGCACCTTACACACACCTGCAAAGGGATCTAACTGTAAGTTCAGCATGTGTTGCAATAGATAAGACTGGGGTGGGATGACACTAATGTTGCTTTGACCCAGGTGAAGTTGGTTGTAGACGCTGGTGAGAACTAGTTGGTCTTGGTATACAGTGTAAACTTCTTGGATGTCCCCATCAGGGGTGGATAGGAAGGTCTCTTGGTGAGGTGCAGCCATATGACCAGCACTCTGTTTTTTCTTAGGAGGATTTTCTTAAAGGTAGGCTGTTAATTGAACCTACCGCTGCTATCACTGTTGCAACTAAACCTATAATAGCTCAGTATTTGATTAGGAAAGACAACAGTCCAATAAAAAGGACAAAAATATAAATAAGATGATGTTTATTTAGAGAATAGCATGGCTATATACTATATTGAAAATCAACAGGCCCGCCAGGGGGTGGCACTGTGGTGGGGTTGGTATAAGGTTTTGGGCTGAGAATATCTTAAGCAAGGGATCAGTGTGTCAAATTGACAGGATCCTAATTGGGAGATATTGCCTGTAATTTGACATTGCTCAAAGGATCCTCTATAAAGTTAGTTACCTTATGGGGCTTTTATTCAAACATCCCCTGTGAATTGTAAGATATGTTAGCGGGCAGGGAAGTAATCTCATTTGCAACATAGGTTGGGCAATCTGCCATACTGCACCAATGCTGCTTCATTATGTTTCATAGTGGAGTATACAGGCTTCCTGAAATGACATGGGCAGATGGGGCAGGCCATATTGTCAGTCAATTATGAGCAAAGACTAAAACTGATTATTCATTCCTCCCTTGGACTTAGCAATGAGCATAACCCTTTTTCCTTATTCTCTTTCCACTCCCTATTATATTAGAAGCCAGATAAAAAAATGCTGTTGTTATAAAGTGAAATTCCTTATATGAAAGTATAGATGTAAAGCAAATTGAACTATTACCAGATATACAGATGAATATCCCACTGCCTTCTGGGCTGCGAGCCGAGTCAGACTTCTTGTATCTGTAGACCTTATGAGCTGTTGTCTACACCAAAGTCACAGGTTCTTCCTGTACCTTCCTAATTATAGAATACTTCTGATCCCCCTGGATGATATTATATTCCATTGGTCTCCAGTTTTCTGACAAAGTGTATAATATTATTCCAAATCCTGGCTTGGACAATTTTACATCTTATTTAATTTCATGCCTAAAAATGGTCACCAGAAATGTATTTTTCTTTGATTGTTTTCCAGAGTGGGGTTTCTTGATTTGGCTTAATTTTTCCTAGTTTACTTTATGTATCTTTATTTTTTATTCTAAATACCACAAATGATTATTGAGTTTACTAATGTCTTTCATTTATGATTTGAATTTGGTTGTTGGAATTGATGATCCCGCATTTTGCCAAGCTGGTTCTAAGTTTACAATAGCTGGTAGCTAGAGTAAAAATCTAGGTTATCACAGATAAGGGAATGAAATATTTAAAGAAGCCATCAAACTTCCTCACATTATGGCTTAATTCTGAATTATTTGATTTCTGGTGTGGATTCAAAACTGGCAAGTACCCTATGGCTGATAAAGCCTCAAATCATGGCCAGATTCGACCAAGTGGTCGTAGAGATTCAAAACTGAATCATGTAACATCCAGATTGACTCTGGATGTGAGGAAAATCAGAGACCGAAAGTTCTTTCAATCAGAAAGTATAGCTCCTAGTATCCTCAGATTCAATTCAGAAACCAATTAACTGTTGTATATTTTCAAGTTCAGATTTCTCAACACTAACTCAAAACACGTACTATACTATATTTTACTTTTTAAAGAAGCTATAATATTTTTAGCGCTAGAGTTTTTGTTTTATTTAATTTCTTTTAATTTAATTTTAGTATTATTCTAAAGCTTATTTTAAAGCTATGGTAAACCCTACCCAGCGCAGAAAGGTTAAGAATCCTACCCACAAGGGAAGGAAATTCAGAACTCCTCGCAAACCAACTGTCCCTAATCTCCCTGGTTTAAAAGAAAAATGGAACATGAAGATAAGTGTGAAGAGCAACTATGAAAAACTGGGCCTCATGAGGCACTGTAAATAAAGTAAAGGGAGCTTTCTGTGCCGAGGTTACGGCCGACTCTAGGGTTGGCCCAGATACCACAAATTTGGAAGGGATGAGTACTGAGGAGTTATCACGTCATCTCGGCTCCAATTATGGTGTCATTGAACGCGATCCCGAGGGAAATATTCTTCGGGTTGTTATCGCCGATAAGGATGCCATTCTCGATAATAAGCCTCTCCCCACCCCTGCCAAAACTGATTTTGTTCGCGGTAATAGATCTACTCTAAAGCCGCTTGTTTACTTACTCATTATTGAAACTAGGCCTTGAAGAGCTAGCAAAGCAGACTTCTGCACCAACTCTTTTAATGTCAGAATTCGATAAGTCCTATATCGAAGCCCTGTATAAAAAATACGGAACTCAATACAAGGTATTCTATTTGCGTTATTTTTATTTATTGGAAATCTTTAGCTCATGGCGCGTGACATCAAACTCAACTATAATCAGCTGACAACTTCACAGCTCCAGAAAAAATGTGAAAAGTATCAAAAATGCTTTGGTGCAAGTTCCTAGAGTTTATCTGGTTTTTGAATATTAGTCAAGAAGACTACTTTCAGAAGTTTTCAGTTCGCAAGTGTACAATGGTCTCAATATTTCTGATATAAACTTTATAGACTCGATCCCTGATTAAGTGTATGATATATTTTTTAAAAAGACTTTCAAGTTTTCTCTCACTTAAAAGGTAAGTAAGAGGGTCTGGAAACCTTCCAAATATCTGGAATCCTAGGTCATATAAAAGGTATTATAGTTTCTGTTCTATGATACTGCATCGATTGACTTTTAATGCACAGCTGCGCTAAAAGCTTTTTAAACATTCTTTGAATATATTGGAGCTATTTATTTCTTGCTCCTTATGCCCTATCATCTGTTTAACATTTTGCACTACGCAAAAGTTAACACCATAAATCTAAGTTAAACATACTTTCGGAATCAGGATTCCAACTCCAATAAGAGCTGATTTCGGTTCTACTTTCCGAAAGTACATGCTATTGATTCTAAAAGAATATTTATATCCCAATTAAAATTATAAGCCTTGTGGGGCAACCCCATAAAAGAGGTTTACACTGCTGGACTTCTTACTGTGCAATATTGCTACCAAGGCTTATCCCAATCCTTCCATCTGTTATAAATACAATCACATAATACTTTTAGTTTTTAATTATAGCCAGTAAGTGAGCACGTCTTCTAATCTCTCCTAAGAGTAATTTAAATAAATACTTCTTATAAACATTAAATTTATCCAATAGTTGTAGCACTAGCCTGCAATTAAAGAAAAGTACAGTGTTTTGACTATCTAGCATAGCATTTTTGAACTTATATTTTTGATATAGTTTTAAACAAAAAAATGTAACTGGTATAAAAGGAGGCTGAACTGTTGCTTAGCAGCTTTGTAGGCTGCTTAAATAACCTCAGATATAATGCTAACTCAACTCCAAGCTTCGGATAATTGAATTCATGACAATGAAAAAGGGAACATATAGTCACATTTACAAAGTAATTAGCATATTAATTTTTTTGCAGAAGCATAATATGATCTACGCATCATTGTTATTCTATTAATCCTGGTTGATTTAAATTATTTGATAAACAATGTAGAGTTAAAACTATGCTGACATATTAAACTTAGCTTATTCGATGCCCAATAACTGTAAAAGGTCAACCTGTTTGGCATAATGAAGGGTTATCAAATCCAACCTGCATGTTTGCAATCTGAATTGCAAGTATTTTACCTGAGTTAATAAGAAAATATCCAATAAGATCAATCTTTTATTTAGTCATTCTCCAAACAATACAAATCCCAAATCCTAACTACAGAAAATGCAGCTCGTGGTAAATGAAACTCACCATACAAATGAAGGATAAATAAGTCAGGAATTTGGAATCCTGTTGTACAATTTATACATTTTTTGAATTTTGAAGATTTGCATAAACCTCAAAAAATTAACAAATTTGAAAATACAGGATTTTCAAATCCAACAGCTAGTTTTCAAATCCTAAATGAAGTGAACTTATAATAGATTTGATTTTTAGTCATATTAAAAAGTCAAGGATCCGGCATAAATCCACACTTATTCTTTTGTGAATCACTAGCATTCTTGCAAAATCACCTGATTTCATTTTAGGCTATAAAAAATTAGATGTATACTATTCACCAAATTAATCCTACTTAATAATAAACTTGACTAATCCATACATTCCTCTTATTGTAGTTTGTTTTTTAAATCAAATATACTATATCTTCATTTACCAGCAACTAAAAAAGTTACCTGTTCCCCAGGTTCAGTGAAATCATGCAGAAGTACACTGGATCTGCCAGTGTAGTAGCCACAGTCACTTGCAACTCCCACCACTCCAACTCCACACAGAATTGCCCAAGATTATGTTCTCTCTTGTTCTGCATCCAGCAAGGCCTTGTTTGCACATCATACCCAAGCATTGGCTACCTGGGCTGCCACTCCAGCACTGGAACCCAGCAGCAGCCAATCAAGTTTGGCTTTCACTCAGGGCATGGAAAATCCTGGAGGGGCTGATCAACTGGATTCAACCAACCATAATAATGATCATGCTCCTGCTGCAGTAGGACATGCCATTTCAAAAACGGCACTTCAATTTACGCCATCTCAAATTCAATTTGAGATGGCGTTTTTTGCGTTAGTGATTTTGAATCACAAAAAAAACAATAAAATAGTTAAAATTTACATATACTTTATTAATGCGGTATCTCAAATTTACGCCATCTCAATTCCGTCACTTTGAGTCAGATTAATTAAATGTTATTTTGCTAACTTTATTTACATATGAAATCACTTAATGTGGGGTGTGTTTACGCCATCTCAACTTTACCTCATTTCAAAGCACGCTATTTATCTTTAACTAAAATAAGCTTATACCCAAACTAAAACAAAGCCTGCTGTAAAGTGCCAGAAGATGTTCCTATAGTATTAATCCAATACACTTATACTAAGAACAACCTAAATAGACACCACTATGATAGTTCTTCTAGTGATTGTCATTGCTGGGTAAAAAAACCAGCTTTGTTATATGTAATTTATAACTTTATTATACATGGATATGTTGATAAGGGTTCTCTTAATAAAATATTTTAATATTGATTTTAATATGGAAGGGGGTGATTACGCCATTTCAATTTACATCACCTCAAATTCCACCAAGTTTCATATCACTCAATTAATTTGATACACACAATGTATAGGGGAAAATAAGGGGGAATTACCTATGGCGCCAGGCTACGCTATATCAATTCCCCCACTGTGATTCCTGCTTTCCACTTTTCAAAAGTATCATTTCATGTAAAAAACCATATTAATAAAGAATGTAAGAAATTAACTGAAACTTTGCATATATATATTTTTTTGATCTCCTCTAAACAACTGGGTACTTTTTAACCCCAGTTGTATAAGCTAGTTTTTGAGAAATTCAAGTTTTACTCTTTGGCCCAGTTGAGGTAGCTCCACTGTAGATTTGTTAATTTAATATAAAAAATGATCAAAAACACTATGTTTTTGAGCTACAGCACCTCAATTACATCACTTTGAAAACGCTATTTTGAAAGCAAGTTTTCAGTCAAAACTCAAAGTTTTGCCTACTTTCATTACTAATAAATTTTTTATTTTTGCAAAACAAAAAACATTGAAATTTTGATATTATATATTTTTAAATCTTCTCTACAATTCTGTTTAAAAAAATACTACTTTTTATATTAAAAGCATTCTCATTTTTCTCTTTAAAAACAACCCCCAAATTGCTCATATTTTTAAACTAATTCACTTTTAGATGCCTCCCAAGTCAATTACCAAAGCTGCGCCCAAGGCCTCCAAGGCCTCAAAGTCCAAGATCACTTCTCCAAAAGCCAAAAAGGCCAAGACTATCCCAAAGAAGCAGCCCTCTAAGGCCAAGGCCCCCCAAGACCCCAACTCCATCACCTGAGCCAGAAGGAAACAGTCCTATCCCTCCTTGCTCTCCATTTGTATACTCCCCCTCAGACCCCCAAGAGATGTTATTCAACTTCAATCACCACTCTGATCCCACATCAGAGTCTGAGGAAGAAGAAGAGAAGAAGCAGGAGACTGGTGCTCCTGTTGATGATCAAATTGAGCTATGTGATGTGAAAAATATCCATCATGTTTGCAATTGAAATGTCACCTTTGCTGTGCCTGCCACTTATCCAGCCAGCTGCCCCATCATGACAAAGAAAGGGGGTGACAGCTTTTCTACAAGGGCTACAGCTTCAGCTGTAATGATAAGAAAAAAGCCATTTGTCAACATCACTTTAAATGTGATAACATTGGCTGCCCAGCTAGACTCACTACTTATGGGTTCACTAGATTTAAAGCCCTAACTGTCAACCATGACTGCACTGAGCCTTTTGACCCCCTTTACCAACTTATCTGCTGGTTTCTTCACCAGGTGATCCCAACCACCAAGGATCAAACCTCAACTGAGGTCGTCAATGATGCTCTCCTGTTGCAACTGAACCAATGAGGATTCAGTATTTAAATTGGGGAAGACAACAGTCCAATAGAAAGGACAAAGATGAATAGAATAAGGTATTGTTTATTGTGGAATATTGTGATTAATATACTATATGGGAAAGCCACAAGGCCACAAGGGGGTGGCATAGCGGGAAGTTCCATGTAAGGTTTGAAGCCAAGGAATAACTTGTGCGGGGATCAGCAGGTCAAATTGGTAGCGCTCCTAATTAGGATGAATTACCTGCCATTTGACATTGCCACCATATTGGTTCATGTTGTTAGATACGTCAAGGGGCAAATCATCAAGCGCCCCCTGTGTATTGTAAGATATCTTAGCAGGTAATTCTGGAAACTTGGTTGCAACACCCCCTCTTGCCCCCTGTTTATTGTCAGACACTAGGATCAGAGCCTGCAGAAGGTCTGGGAAGGTCCAAATGAACAACCTTTGTGTGGGGATGGCACGGCAGGGGCGCAAGCAATTGTGGTGAAGCTTCTTGGTATTCCCTTGGGCATCTTTGAGTTGATAGGTATGATTGTTGTAGACAGCAGCTATTTTGAAGGGCCCTAGGTGGTTGGGTTCAAATTTGGCAGAATTGGGGTTGAGGGTGTAGACAGGGCTGCCTACAGCGTACCTGGCTTCAAGGTGCTTTGCCCCTCCTTCAATTTGTCTGTGTTTAATTTCCCAGGCTTTGGCACGCCATTGGTCCAGGGGTGGGGTTGTTACTAGGGGAGGCTTTTTGGGAACTCTGGACCGTAATTTTTCCTGTTCAACTCCTGTCAAACTGTCAGGCGTCCCAAAGGCCAGGGTGCTGGGGCTGAATCCCGTGCCTCTGTTAATTCTTGCTTGTAGGATAAGTAGAGTGGTAGGCAGGTGTTCAGTCCATGCGGTGTTGGGGTGCTCTTGTGAGAGCTTGGAAATCAGTTGAACCAGTGAGCCATTTAACCGTTCTACATGCCCATTGGCTTGCAGATGGTAGGGGGTTGTAACTATGTGTTGGAGTGCATTCTTGTCGCAGTATGCCTTCATGACATGCCCAATGTGTTCAGGGCCGCCATCTGTGATGAGATGTTTGGGTTGCCCAAAGCGGGCCACAATTTTCTTGCCAATGAAGTGGGTGATGGTGGTGGTGGTGTGGTTAGTTGTTGCCCAGGCCACTGGCCAGCAAGTGAAGTAGTTGATGGCAGTAATAATGTACTTCTTCCCCAGTCTGTCTTTGGGAAGTGGCCCCACAATGTCAAGAGCCCACTGCTTGAAGGGTTCCATGGCCTTGATGGGCAGGACAGGCTTGGGGGGTGCAGGTTTGGATGTATTCTTTTCACACAGCACGCACGTTTTGAGAAGATCCAAGATGTCTTGACGCATGCGCGGCCACCAAACCTTCTGTTTCATGATCTCAAAGAGGTTACACCCTCTGATATGACCCAGGGTTTGGTGTTAGTGCAATATGGTATCACCTTGTTATGTGGTGGGGATGTAAGGCATATTTTCACCTGTCTCTGCCCAACAGCAGATGTTACCAACATTGGTGATGAACTGACTTTTGTTGTCCTTCAATTTGGAGATGGTTACCGAGTTAAAGCCTTTGTAGCAAGTCGCCTCAGGGCAGAGGTAGAGTATGGGCTAATCTGGGTCCAAATCATTGTCCCCAGTAATGGACGCTACATAGAGTTGTGAGAGGGCTTCAGCTGTGACAAGTTCCTTCCCAGGCTTATACTTGATGCGCAACTGGTAAGGGGATAGATGTTCAACCCAAACTGCTTGGCAGTGTGTCAAGTGGGACTGTGTGTTGAAGTACTGGAGTGACTTGTGGTCCGTCAGAACGCAGGGTGGGAAGGTAGCACCTTCCAGGTAACAGCGCCACTTCTCAACGCAGTGAACAATTGCCGCCAATTCTTTATCATGAATAGGATAGTGTTGTTCCAAGTCAGTAAGTTTCCTGGATTCATATGCCACAGGGAGGAAGACGCTGTCGTCAGTCTCTATCCTTAGCACTCCCCCTATGGCCCTGTCAAAGGCATCAGTCTCAAGTTTGTACTGACAGTTTTGGTTGGGGAACTGCAGTACTAGTGCTGTTGTGAGTCTTTGCTTCAACATCTTGAAGACTCAATCTCTGACAGGGGTTCAATGGAAGCGCTGTTTGGTGTTAAGGAGCTCAGTGAGAGGTGCAATCAGTTCCCTGCAATTGGGAATGAACTTGAACACATAGGCAACCATGCCTAAGAATGTCTGCACCTGGCCCACATCATTGGGGGGCGGCATTCTGGTGATTGCCTTGATTTTGGCAGGGTTGGGATTTATTCCTTGGGCAGAGATGGTGTGCCAAGGAATAAAAGCTCCAATTGGAGAAACTTGCATTTGGAGGGTTTAGCTTTTAGCTGATTTTTCTGAAGGGTGTCGAGGACAGCACAGAGGTGTTGGAGGTGCGTGGTTTGATCTTGACTGAAGATAATAATGTCGTCAAGGTACACAACCACACATTTCCCAATCAGTTCCTCAAATGATTTGTTCATCAACATGGCAAAGGTGGAAGGAGCGTTGATCATTCCAAAGTTCATGACCATACACTCAAACAACCCGTAGCGCGTGCAGAAGGCAGTTTTTGCCTCATCCCCTGGTTCAATGTGGACCTGGTTGTACCCTGCAGTGAGATCAATCTTTCTAAAGACCTTCACACCTGCAAGTGTATCAAACAGGTTGTCAATCAGCGGCAGGAGGTACTTATTCTTAACAGTAACCTCATTTAGGACGTGGTAGTCTGTGACCAGGCAAAGGGACCCATCCTTCTTGGCTACAAAGAAGACAGCTGCCCCATATGGAGAGAGCAAGGGGTGAATAAAGCCCTTATTAAACGCGTCCACAAGGTGCTGGTGGAGGGTCTCATCTTCTTTTGGTGTAAGACAATATAATGGTCATGCTTTAGGTAACAATCCTTGGAGTTGTACAGCATGCTGAATCTCTCAGGGAGGAGGTAATTGGTCTAGCGTTTTGCTGAAGACGTTCTTGTACTCCTCAAGGAGGGCAGCAAGTGCTGAGGGAGGTGAAGTGGCCAAGGGAGGGACCACATATGGTTCAGTGTGGATGACTTCAACTGAACATTGGTTGAAGTCTAGTTCCCCCCTTGAAGTTGTACGAGCCTGTCTCTGTTATCCTAACAAACACAGTATTGTGGAGTAACTTGCTCATTTTCACAGGGTAGATCTGAAAGCCCACCCCATTTCTATTGAGAGTGATAACAGATGTATCCCAGTCAATGTAGGGACAATTATGTTTGAGCCAGTTGAGGCCAGCAATTACGTCATGGCTGAGCCCTGCCATGATTGGCCCAGAATGCTTGACTTGGAAATTCCCCATCCTCACAGAGAAGAGTACTGTCTCATGGGTAATGGCAATTCTGCGGGAATCAGCTAATTGTACTGCCTTGGATATGCTAGGCACCTGATCTAGTTGTTGGGAGTCAGCAAACGCCTGGTCCACCATAGTGTGGTTGGCCCTGGTATCTACCAGTAGTTTGTGGGTGTTCCCACTAAAAAAGAAGGGATAAGCTAAGTGGGTTACTTTATTTGAAGAGTGGCTTGCTTGCAGTACAGGGTTGTTGCTGTGGACCTGGAAGACGTCAAGGGCTTTAACTTTGTGGATGTTGTAGTTGCAGGGGTTCTTTGCAAGCAGGGATTGAGAGGAAGGGTAAAGTGGGGCTGTAGGGCCTCTTGTTGCTACAACCCCCAGGCTTTTCCCTTATCCTCAATCTGCGCTAGCTGTAGCTCCTCCTTGCGGGGATGTTTGATCCCATTCTCCTGCTGATGGGGCTGGCAGCGGCCCACTTGATTGTGGCCATTGCCAGGTGTTGCACGAGGTTGGGGTGGAGCGTCACTGGTACGGCAGAAGCCCATTGAAGCCTGATTGTTGGCCTCCACAATGGCCTTGTAGCAGTCATTGATGAAGGTGCAGCAAACTACAGGGACCTACTTACAGATATGGGGTTTTAACCCATTGATGATGAGGGTGAGTAGCATTGCATTTCTGTCAGTCACGGCTTTGGGGGCGGCAGCAAGAGCTTGTTGCCAGGCAGCAAGGTACTCAGGAACGGATCCAGTCTGTTTGATTGCTATAAGAGGAGTCCCCACAACAATGGGGGAGAAGGTTTTGCTGTAGCGGGACTTTGCGGTGTCTCAGAATGCTGCCCAGGTAACATAAAGTTCATGACTGGACCAGTTGGTGAACCACACAGCAGCGGGCCCCGTGAGGCAGCCAGACACAGTGGCAACCCACATGGGCTTGGGAACCTGAAATATACAGAGGCAGGTTTCAGTAGATTGGAGCTAACTGACAATGTTGGCCCCTTCAATACCACCCACAAAGGATTCCAGATGAAGGTTGAGCATGCATTGTGACAGGTCTGACTGGGGAGGGGTGACACTGGCGTCATGCTGCCTGAGGCGGAGTCAATTATACACACTCATGAGGACTAGCTGGTCCTGATAGATGACATACCTGTCAGGGATGTCCCCCTTGGGGATTGGCAGGAAAGTTTCTTGTTGGGGAGTAGCCATACAGCCCGTACTCTGTCCTTTCTTAGGGGGAATTTTTGTTTTAGGTAGGTCTTGAACCTACTTCTGCTACCACTGTTGCAACTGAACCAATGAGGATTCATTATTTGAATTGGGGAAGACAACAGTTCAATAGAAAGGACAAAAATGAATAGAATAAGGTATTGTTTATTGTGGAATATTGTGATCAATATACTATATGGGAAAGCCACAAGGCCACAAGGGGGTGGCATAGTGGGAAGTTCCATGTAAGGTTTGAAGCCAAGGAATAACTTGTGCGGGATCAGCAGGTCAAATTGGTAGCGCTCCTAATTAGGATGAATTACCCATCATTCAACATTGTCACCTGATTGGTTCATGTTGTTAGATACATCAAGGGGCAACTCATCAAGAGCCCCCTGTGTATCATAAGATATTTAGCAGGCAAGTCTGGAAACTTGGTTGCAACACTCCTTAATTTAAATTATATCCAACTTGCAACTGTTGGTGGCGCCTCAAAACTACAGAGATATCTCACTGACTAGAGATATGCTCTGAGCACTGAAGGTGCCAGTGCTACGTCCATTAACCAATTGATCCTTACAGAGGAACAAAAATTATCCTGCCATGAGGAGAGATTCCTTCTTCACAATGATGGTCAACACTCCCCTGAGTGTATTATCTGCTTTGCCACAAGCCAGGATCTACGCAACCTGCTGAAATGCAAGACCTGGCTCACAGATGGCACTTTCTTGACCTTTCCAAAGCTCTTCAGCCAGCTTTGGAATATACATGGGCAGGTTAGTAATCTAGTTCTTCCCCTGTTATTCTTTTTCCTTCCCAACAAGAAGCAGGAAACATATGTCTGTGCACTCATAATCCTAAAGGCCAAGCTTTATGAAATCCTCCCAACCATTAAAGAGGAGCCCAAGGAGACCAGAGGGCGCAAGAAGACCCTATCCCAATCAGAAGATGTCCCCACCCCCAAAAAGAAGCCAGAAAGCCTTCTCTATATATGAATATCTGGTAGTGAATTTCAAACAGGCTCAGGCTCAGGCAAATGCCTTTATTTGTGTCTTTAAGAGCTCCCCTCAGGGATGATACTTCCACTTCTGGCAGGCACTCTGCCGCCGCCTCAAAAAGTGCTCTGACCTCCATGAGCTGGCCAACTCTGAAGGCACCAAAGAAGCTAAGGATGTCTTCAATTGCTTTTCTTCCTGTTGCACTTTTTACATTACAGCACAGCAATTATTAGAGATTATAGGGCACAGGACATTTGCCAGAATACAGTCATATGTAAGGATATGAGTATTATTGTATCAGAGGAGCCAGTATCAAATGAAAACATGATTATTGTCCAGCAATGGCTTCTGATCACGCAGAAGTACTTGCAGATTAGGATAAAGGTCAACCAGATTAAGGATAAAATAAAGATGGTTCCAAAGATTGATTTTATTGTAAATGATCAATTCTTCTTATACCTACTACAAGGGTAATCCATGGGCTGCTAGCAATATCTTCTAGGATATTCTAACACACCCCTAATTTGGGTAATTTTTAATCTAGGTTTAGCGCTTCTTGCACGTTGATCAATAGAATATCTTCATCTTCACCCAGCACAGGTGATCCTTGCTGGCGTGGAATAATCTAGTTACTTCAGGATCACTTTCTGCTTTCTTAGCATACTGCAGCTTAATGCTCATTAATGTGACAATTAAGGGAATTTGAGATTATGGGGAATCAAACCCAGCACCTTGGTGCTTGATGTAAAGGTAAGGCGGCGCTGTGGCACCTGAAATAATTTTCAGTTGGCGCTTGACGTAAAAGTAGTTTGGCGCCTTGGCGCCTAATCCAATTACCAGGTGGCGCTGCAGCGCTTTGTGTATTTATTAAGTGCTGCGGCGGAAAATCATGTGTCATTAATTGCTGCGGCAGCGCTTGTCATTGGCTAGTATTAGGATTAGGTCAGCAGACTACTGCTAATCCAATTTGCATATGGCTTATACTACCAATTTATATTATTTGGTAGCTGCAATTCATACCTGCAAGCTCCATCATAATTAGTGTCATTGTATTTTTTACTACTAATTTATGGATTTGGTTGTAGCAATCCCAATCTGTGGGCTCCATCATAATTGGCATCATTGCTTGGTCAAAATTCCCAACACTTCCCTTGCTCTGGTTAGAAAGGAGGAGACAAATGCCTTCTACAATGCCCTCCTCCGTCACCCATATATTATAGTCAACCAGGCAGCCTTTGCGTCCTTTATTGAGAATTTTGAAACTCAATGGGTTGGTATCTTTCAAGGAGCACACCACATCAGAAAGGGCGGTGACTCAATCACCTGGAACTGCTTCAAGCAGGTCAAAGACAGCCTCATCAAGACCACCTCTTCCCTTGAAGGGTGGCATAGCCAGTTTGCTATAAGGGTCAGTGTTCATAAACCCAAATTCAACAAGATCATGATTCATTTAAAAACCCAGCAGACCATCTCTGCCCGCCTCTTTAAGACTGGTATGAAGACCAAAGGTAATCCCCCTAAGCAGACTAAGGCTGTAAAGAAATATACAGAAATCAGCAAGCTGGTCCTTGCCTACTATCCCAAGGACAGAAAGCTTGAGCATCTCCAAGCTATCTCAGTTGCTCTTTCAACAAATGTATGATCATTCCTCAATAAACTATTCTTTATCTTCTCTCTTATTTCCTTTGATTTTACCATTCTTTGACTTTTTTTAGGTATTTGGTACAATTCTATGCTTATTTTAAAGTATGGATCAAAGTTATAATAGATGAAAATAGTTGTTTTGGGGTATATTTTAACTTTTGGGCTTTACACAACTATGTTACTACTAATCAACCCCATTTTGTATTACATATTTGAAATCATGAGGCTTTTTTAAGCCTAGAAATGTTTTGAATTTTATTTTTGGAATTTTTTGGGTAATTTTTGGAGTTCAAAAAATCTAAAATTTTAAAACTGTTTTTTCTTAGTCAAAATGCCGTAAATCAAAATGGTGTTTTTACTATAAAATTGAGATAGCTAAAAATTGAGATGGTGTATTTTGAGATGGTGTTTTTGAAATGGCGTGTCCTACCCCTGCTGAAGCTAATCAACCCTTAATAAACAGGAGAAAGCTCATTACCCACAACATCTTTAGCACACAGTCATAAAGGTGGGATGGTTATCTCACTTGGGATATTGTTTTTGTGACCATGACAAGATGTTAAATCAAATGTTTTATAGATCAATACATTTTTGGCTTGGTTTATATTAAGCCCTTTGAAAATAAGAAATATTATTTATTTAAAAGAAAAATAAGAAGTTGAAAAATGGTTGATAAGATAATTTAAATTCTTTATAGGTACTGCTTTTAATAAATGTAGATAGTATTTCAAATAATGTTTATTGACTCTTTACAAGCAGAGCTAATCAGGTCCAATACATTGGTGAGAAAATGCTTCAACTTAGATAGCTATTGTTTTACTTTTTGTGTTGAGGAAGACAAAAGTATAAGAGGAGGACAGAGATATATTTGGAATAAAATAATGTTCATTGTAGAGTATTAGGGATCCCTTATACTTCAATGAATAGCCATTAAATCACCAAGGGGATGACACAGTGGGAAAAAATCAAATAGAGGTTATGTTATGAATGTCAGGGTACCATATCCAGATAGAGGGCCCATCAGCCTTAGAAGCCAACATAGGTATTAGGAGGAGAGTAGGGCCCACCATAGGAGGGGTGTAAATTTGGAGAGATAAGAGGCTGAGCAGCCTACCAGGGCCCAGGGGCTAGTAGTGGGTACCATGGTATTGTCAAGGATTTCTTCCCTGAATACATCAACCTTGTCCCCACTGGCAGTAATAAAAATGAATTACCTATTTATGTTGGCTCAAGTCAATCACTTCAGGCTTTCAAACCTAAACCTGTTAAAGAGATCAGAAGTTACACTTACTGCTGGCCTTTTGGTTGGCTGCTTCCTCAGCAGTTTTTGCTTTCAGACCAAGTGTTGGGAATTTCAACCAAGCAATGATGCCAATTATGACAGAGCTCACAGATTAGGGCTTCAGCAACCAAACCCATAAATTGGCAGTATAAAAATCAATGATGCTGATTATGTTGGAGCTTTCAGATATGAATTACAGCTTCCAAACAACATAAATTTGTAGTATAAATCATATGCATATTAGATCAGTAGTAGTCTGCTGACCTGAACCTTAAATTAGCCAATGATAAGTGCCGCTGTGACACTAAATAATACTTAATTTTTCTGCGCCACTTTGGAAAGGACACAGGTGCTGCTGCGCCGCCTAGCAACTGAATTAGGCGACAAACTACTTTTACGTCAAGCACCAACAGAAAATTACTGCAAGTGCCGCCTGGCAAATATTGCAGGCGCCAAGGCGCCACTTTACTTTTATATCAAGCACTGAGGCACTGGGTTCAATTCCCCAAGATCTTGAATTCCCATATTAATCATATTATTAAGCATTGAACCTGAATTATGTTCAGGATAGAAGGAAGTGATCCCAAAGCTACTAAACCAATCCATGCCAGCAAGGGCCACCAGTGCTGGGTGAAGATAAAAATATTTTATTGGTTGACTTACAATAAGTGCCAAACCTAGATTAATAGTTACCAAAATTAGGGGCGTGTTAGAATATCCTAGAAGACTTTGCTAGCAGCCCGGGGATTAACCTTTCAGAAGGTATAAGAAGAATTAATCAATTACAATAAAATTATCTCTTGGCCCATCTTTTATCTATCTTTAATCTGGTTGACCTTTATCCTAATCTGCAAGTACTTCTGCGTGATCAGAAGCCATTGCTGGACAATAATCATGTTTTCATTTGATACTGGCTCCTCTGATACAATAATACTCATATCCTTACATATGACTGTATTCAATCAAATTCCCTGTGCCCTATAATCTCAAATAGTTGTGGCACTTTAATGCAAAAAGTGTGACACCAAGCTATCATAGCAAAGGATCCAAAACTTGGTACCACACTTAATGGCTTGTCAATCCACTTAATATTAACCTGGTATATCAAGAAAATGTCTTGTTTCTTCTGCTGCCTCTGTTTCTTCTGGAGTTTAGATCCCATTACCAATCAAGTTAATGGAATCATGTTGCATACCCTCTTAAATGGGTTTCACCTTAAGAAACCCTGCTTATCACCCTCTTTTTTCAATGATCACCAATTTTTTTACTCTTCAGAACAGTATTTAAGTCACCATCTTGGATATTTCACTATTTCTCTAGCAATAAACACTTTATTCTCTTTGTCAGGAATTTATATTGACTTTGCTCTACCTTGGAAAATCTTAGCGGCCTGCCAAGTCATTAATTATAGAAGCTTCTGAAATATTACTGTCAAGCCTAATTGATATAAGAAGCTTTCAAGAAGTAGATTCAAGCCATTGGTGCAAGGCCAACCAGGAGCATCCTAGGCCATCAATCAAGATTGAATCCTGATTGGCCAGAGTTATTCCAGAATACCTTAGCAAACCGCTGGGTTAGCAAGAAATAAGCTCAATAACAAGGCACCAAGAAGATGATGAGATTCCCTGATAATAACAAGTATTGTGATCAATTTGCACTGAT
This sequence comes from Entomophthora muscae, assembly GCA_014839935.2. NCBI lineage: Eukaryota > Fungi > Entomophthoromycota > Entomophthoromycetes > Entomophthorales > Entomophthoraceae > Entomophthora > Entomophthora muscae. The sequence continues at coordinate 185,438 of QTSX02004412.1, forward strand.
AGCCCGCCAGTGCCACTGCAAATTCCTGCTGTAAAAGGTTTCTAGTTGACCTGATTAATAATGTGCTAAAAATAGGTCCATTAATTGGCACCGCCACTGCTGGCACACCAATGGATTTTGCCTGGCTATGAAGTAAATAGTACCCATCACAGGATACTATGATATTGAATCCCATATAATTGCATGGATGCCTGACTCTGGGGGTTGATTCTGGAAGTCTAGGGATGAAAAGTCTGGCCAAGCAAGAGTTAGAAGCACCATATGAAATTATCCTGGCAAGAGAGCGCAAGCGCTATAAAAGCCCTTCCATTAAACTAATGGAAGGCAGATAAATTTAAGGATATCCTAATTCATAACATTTTTCAGTAAAAGAAAAAAAACCAAGTTTGAAGACCTTAGTCAGTACTCAAAGACCTTAGCAAGTTGCCAGTTAGATAGCTGCTTGGAAGTTGCCTCTCTTGGACATTGTCAGCTGCTGCCCTGCCAAGGAATCCACAGACGTTGCAGATATTGCTTGTTGTCATAAAAGCAAACCATTCTACAGAATTACCAAAATATCACATATACTTAATAAAGCAATTGATTCTTGGACTTCCAGATCTGATAGCAGAACTGAAAGTTCCGACACTCTTTATACCCTACTCTGCCCACAAGCACTAGTTTTCTGACTTCACTTAGCACCATTAATAGGAACCTTTTCCTATTCTGGGTCCTAATCCTTATTCCCTGATTAGCTCTAGCCTTTAAAAGTCTTACCAGAACTACTGACTGGCACAAATATTCTCCTGATGACACTCATAAGGAATAGTCCTTGACCAATGGTTGGTTCAAATATCCCTTAGGTCACAGGGGACGTAAATCAAACTATAGTTGCTCTTTGTATATCCCTCCTAAGGTCGACCTTTCTATAGTTTGGACCAACACATCTTTTTAACTTCTAGTCTACTTGATGGGGTATTATCTCCTAAGAAGATTCAGGTCCCTGATGGGGAGATTTGCCTTCCTTGGACAGTTTGGACATCTGGCAATGGTGACAGTACCTATAGGTTCTGTTGTAGCAGGACTGAATTTGGGAGCCCTTGCCCATAATATTAGAAGTCTTTTTCTTCTCAAGTGGGTCCCTGACAAGTATCAACTAATCCTGCAAGGATGATATAGGCGCTGCCCATATATTTGTTGACATAGGGTGGAACAGGTCTGGGCTAGGGGCAAGCAATCAGGTTTGGGAGTAGGAGGAGGCTTCATTTAAGTTTGGTAGGCTGAGAGATGGTTGTATCTTTCATGTAATAGTGTGGTGGGGTGCTTGTACCAGGCTCCTCCATGGTAAGATTTTGTGAGGCTCTCTTTCTGGCCAGGCAGTCAAAGAAGAGGATTTCATCTAAGGTAAACTCCTTGAATTCTGGTTGAGGAGATCTTCAGAGAGATTTTCTGGGGTGCAAGATGCACCTGGTGAACAATAAAACATGACCCATGTGTCAGGAACTTCTTTGGAAAGGTGATTCAACTGGTCAAGTTTTTCTGTTATAACAGTAGTGAAGTGGAAAACAACCAGAACTGAATACGTAATAAAATGGTATAACCAAAGTCCCATAATCCCATTTATTACAAAGTGGCAACACCACTTCAAGGTTTACTTTCAGTTTTTAAATAGTAAAGTCTGTTTGCTGAGTTAGCTTGACTTTGCTCACAAGCTAACTGAGTCTTGCTTGGTTCATCTGGGCTGAGAGTTCCAGAACCATGTTGCTCTAAATGATGAGCCTTCTCTTACTGTGAAATGATTTTATCTTGATGGGTTGTCAACAGCTTGGAGGTAGCCTCCTTATTACTCATCATTATTGCTTCATTAACGTCTTTTGACTCATTGGAAGGTGCTTGGTGGGATACTTTTATCTTGGTGAATTAGATTAAATCCAGGGCTTTAATTTTCTTATTGGTTAACCAAAAAAAGCACAGCTGGGCATCCCTGACTTCTACTAGCTCATTAATGTCAGGTGCATGATTTGACTCTTCAAGTCAAGCTTTGATTTCTCTTTCTGGTGGATTGTCAACCATGGCAGGAATGAATATGTGCTGATTAAGTATATCCAGTAGTCTAGATTAATCCCTTCAGTCAACACAATCAATCAGTTGCAAAACCTTATCTAGTTCTGTTTTCTCATTAGCCAGCCACAAAAAACATGGGCAGGCAGCCCAAACGCCTGTGAGATCAGTGGATTCAATGAAGGGCGGTCCGGGTTCAATTCCGCTAGTTGTAAATTATCTATCTTTTTAAGAGAAATTCCATTCATGACAGTAAATAATTTATTGAGTGTCTTTTGTTGTAATCAGTTTCTCCTTATGAGAGAATATATGGTCCTCTCATGACATTCAAAGCAGGAGGAAGTATGAAGTTGTATCTGTCATGGGGCAGCCCATTGAGAGCTCCCTGTTTGTTGTGATATTTTTTTTGACAAAGATGTAAATATAGGTTGCAAAACACCCTCTTTCTCCCTGCCTTCCCTGTTGCCTTCAATCAGAATTGTAACTTCTGGTGCATCTGGGAATTTGTGTGAGAATCTATCATATGTGATTGGATAAACCAGTAATTCACTGGTAAAGTCAAATGGTTAATCTATTGGGCTTGAATCTGACACATCTGGTAGCACTCCTGCGCTTGCTATAGGTAGTTCTTAAGATCAACTTATGAAGAAGATAACATGCTTTTTATTGAGGTTTAATTGATATTTGGTTTTAATTAAAAAGACTTTTACTTAGTCATAGTGGATTCCAGAGGAATCATGGCTAATTGAAATATAACTGTTGCTGTATAAATCTTCCCTTGATAATTATAATAAAGATTGAATTATTTTATACTGTTTATTATATTATTATACATACTAATATTAGAATTAAGTCCTACATTAGTCTTTAGTAATTAGGAACAGTCATGTTAACTGAATTAATCAAATTACCACTCAGCTATAATAACCAATTCACAAGATTTAGTGCTCACTCAATATCATCAAATGACACCCTATCACCCTGGTGGGGAATATTCTTTTGCTTGGGGAGGTGACAGAGATGAACTTTTCCATGCCTTCCTTTGTCACCTATGTGACAATCCCAAAGATTATTCACAAAAGCCAACAGTCTAACCGGCTTGCAAAATATGATCCCCAACAATTTTATTGCTTTAAGCCAGTATATGGCTGACATGCATCATCCCTGGCCTATTGAGGATAATCCAGCCATTCACCTCAATGTACCAATCCTTCTTGAAGTAGATGGCAACTTGGAAACTACCCACTAGAAAACGGAACAGGCAATATTAAGCCTGGACTACAGAGCAAACCAGAATAGAGAAATCCATGAAAAAATAGCTATTCTGCCATTGTATGGGCCCTTGGCCAAAGACAAACTCCGTAATTTCACCAAAATCACTCCAAATAAGCTGCAACTCTGATGAAAACCATCAAGTAAGCAAAGGAGTACTTGTATAGCTTTGCTCATCCATTAATATACCATAACTGTATAACACCTTGGCCACCAACTATCCTTTATCTTGCACCAGGACAACCTGATTAACAGCCAACAGTGTTATGGAAGTAACAATATATAATCCCACTATGGGATTTAAACCTGCTCCCAGTTGCCAGGAATGGCAAGCAGGTAGTGGAAGATTTTCTGCACCTGGGTTTGCTTTAAAAAGCAAATAACCAGGTGTGGGAGCCACTCCTGCTATGGCAATAGCTGTGGGGCCCATCCTTGGCCCCAAAAGCTATGTCCAAGCCTTGATGGGTTTAGCTAGGCCTGGGCAAGCTAAATTTAGCTGCCCAGAACTCCTAGTTTAAGCCCACCCCCCATTTGATAATTTGGGGCTCCCAATTGGAACCCCTTTTTTGATGAAGTTTTTTTGCCTCAGGAATTCCTGCCAAGCCAGTCCCAAAATGGTAATCAAATTGGAAAAGGCCCCATGACACCTGCAGCCAAACCTGCCAGAATCAATGATCAATCAGGAAAAGATAGACCACCAGCAAGCCAAGCAACTGTTCCTGAAGACCCCAAAAAGGATGATGAAGCAGCCACCCCACCAGAAAAAATTTGATATTCCAAGCCTTACCATCCAGATAGCACCAGAAGAATTCCCAGAGGCACCTGCATGTGAAAAAGTATATAAAACAGAAGCACCAGAAAGATATTATATTATTATTATTACCAATAAAGTTATTATGAACCTTTGGTTCACCAATCTGATTCCTTACATATTTTTGATACTCTTCCATCTGCAATCACCTAAGCACCAGTACTCATCCTCAGATATAGAAAGCCAAGCGTCAGTTGACAAAGCAGAAGTATTTGACTAATACTGCCCTCCTGACGCTCTGTTTGTCTTTTGCACTTCACTGATTATCTTAATAACCCTGACCACAAACCCTGGATCTTGGAAGAGTTGCAGTGGTAAAATTACCCAGACGCTCCAAAGGATCCATATAAAATAATCTGTGACAGCAGAGAAATCACTATATACCCTTTGATCTTCAATGGGAAATACAATAATCCTGCTGTCTACTTAGTCCCAATGGGACAGCCCCTGACGCCCAAACCAACTATCTCAGCCCCAATCACATCTGATGCCACTGTCCAGAGTAGTCAATTCCTGTGAGTTCTGTATCTGGCACTTACAGGATTGATTGATTCTGCCTTGCCAGCAGTAAGACCCTGGCAGTTGCAGGAAAGGCCCTCCCCTACCTGGTAAAATTAGGCCCCATCATCTGGTGGGCCATGCCAGTACCTGCATCTGCTCCTCTTTACCTGAAGAAGCATCCTGGTACTCCTGGTATCCTGAAAAAAGGACTTTCTCAGAAGCCTCCACAACAAACTATCTGCATCATTAAATACTTTGAACCTCCAGATGGGTGTTGTAGTCATAAATCAGAATCATAGTGCTTCATGGAATGCACAGCTGGAGGAGATAATGAGTACCTACACATGTTGTGTTCTGAGGCGCATCACAGACACACAATGGGAATCCCAACATTAGGATTAGATTTGTACTAAGTCTCAGTTAGATGGCAGGGAAAGCTATGTGATTATCTTGTAGCCCTGAATGAATAATCTCTATTAGTTGTGGCTAGAGAGAGGTGCAAAGGTACTTGGAAACATAAAGACAGAAATGTGAATAGAAATTGGTTTTTATTGGCGAATATGAAATTGAATATATATTGGTTGGCAATACCACAAAACAGTACTAAGACGGTAGGATCACTTGCCACCAGCATGAGTGGGACAAGTGAGTTGCACAGAATAAGTAAAACAAACAGTTGGACTTCCAAGTTTGGTAACACACTCATTTTGAAGGGCAAAAGCAAATGCAAGAGATTTTTCCTCAAAATTGCCCATTGAAGGCAAAATCAAAACATGGAGAATGGCAGCATTCACAGCAAAAAAGCTTCATTGTTAGGGGCAGTACTGTAACATAAAAGTTTAGACAACAACTGGCTGAGCTCAGTGACTCATCATGATAAAGAGGCTAAAGCTACCTTTCAATTCCTCTGAACAAGGTCAACTTGATGCATCAGGCAATGAAAGCCATAGAGAATAAGCCAACTCTAAACAGTAATAGCAAATATTCAGCCATGATACAGCATGATATGGCCAAGATAGCTGAAAATCAGGGGGATCTGGATAAATATCTCTGGAAGTGACTCACAGACTGCTTCCAATTCCATACAAAGATCAAGAAGCTAAACAGATGCATCAAACAAACTGAAACTTCTTTTAATTCTATGAAAGAATTTAGTGATCAAATGGACTCTCAATAGAAGGAGTTTGTCACCCTACTGGACTCTCATGAACAGCATATCAAATCATTGAAGAAGGTCTTCACACATAAGCAAGATACATAAAGGATTTAAATGAAGAATTGAGAAATCAGAAAAGTATCATCCAGCTCTTAGAAACCAAAGTCAAGCAACTGCTAGCCAGACCTAGCCTATAAAAGAGGGACATCCCTGAAGCACCTACACATGTTGAACACCAAACCAGTGTTGTTTCATCTGTAAGCCAATCCAGTTCAGAGTATAGAAAATCTTTTCACAGCTATGAGAGCAACAAAAATGGGATATACCACACACAATGTATATATCATAGGCTCTGTTTTAGATAGTAGTGAAACAACTCTACTGGAACAACTGGAATTATTGACATGTGCTGCTCCATATGCAAAGCAAGAATCTTTAGAAGCACAATCCTGTGTGTCAGTATATCAGGCTACCTCAACACCACCCTGTAGAAATTTTGACAATAGTTCTTCCACAGTTTTACAGAACTTTAACCCCACAAATTTCCCAAAATTTGATAAGAAGTTGAATGTTTACATATTCCTCTATTTATACTGTAACACCAAGTATGGATCCAACAATGTCATGAAGAATGTGACTATCTTCAACTACTTTGAATCAGAGGCATAAGCAATCATTAGAACCTGCCTTCCAGAACAAGGTTGGACTTACAATAACGTCTAATGAGCTCTAATTGTCAAGTTTGGTAATGAAGAAACACTTTTCTGTTGTAAAATGGAGTTCACAGAAGGAAAGATTAAGAAAGGTGAGACTCTTAGGGAGTTTTCTGAATTTTTTATTTGGAAACCCAGACTTTAGTCTCTATGGGAGAAGCAACTTTTGTAGATCTCAAGGAGACACTCCTAAACTATGTTAGATAAACCAAGAACTCTGAATTGCTCTTAAATCTGGTATCTATGGAGCAAGAACAGTGCCCAAACTGATGTGTCACCTAGAATCTTTTAATAAATAATTTGAGATCTCTTTCCCTGACTACAAATGCACTCCTGTTTTTGAGAACTAAAATAATCCTAGTAAAAAAACAATGAAGAATTCTCCAGCAACATTGCCCCTGCCTCTGATAATACTGTGCAGACTTGCTGTAAATGGGGTCAACCTGACCATCTTTCCCAAGAATTCAAACAGACTAAGAATAATGTGCACTAAATCAGAAATGAAAGGAGTTACAAGGAGAAAGAAGAGGACCATTACAAAGAATAAGAAGATAGTGAAAATGAGGCAAAAAACTGCTAAGCAGTCAGGTTGAGGAGAAAACCCTGACTACTAGTAGTAACCACCCCCAAATCTGACCCTGACCTATTGCAAACTACAGAAGATAATGACAGCCTTTTAGATCAAGACGTCTTCCTGGACTTCTAACACCCTGATCAAGAAGAAATCAACAAAGACCTGCTACACTGAGTCCTGGTAGTAAACACTGTTATCAGAAGATAAGCCACTCATACTGAGACAATTACATCTCAGGAAACAATTGATACAGTTTTTATCTCTTAAGCTGATCAGCTTTCTCAACCCTCAAGCAAGGTTACCCATGAGAGCAATAGTTTTAAGAAATTAGAAAAAGTCCTCTGCTCTGTACAAAACTCTACTACTTTGGACACCCTGAAAACTCTTAAGCCTGGCCTTACCTCAGCTTTAGAGGTGTTAATTTCCCAATTTAAAGGGCTAGGTATGCACAAGGCTAGAAAAATCACCTCTCCCACTAGGGTGATAGACATGATTGTATCTATATTGAGCTTGTATTACATAAACTAAGAGTTTAGGCCATTCTGGATTATGGCACCCCAGGAAATATAGTCTTCACTAGACTAGTAAAGAAGCTTAAATTGGCCCCTAACTTAGACTGCAATAAGGAATTTGTTACTATAGGCCCTGAATGGACTAAGGTAATGTGTGCTTACTATTTCCTCCTATTAAGGTTTAGGAAACTGGTGGACACTGCACCTTCCATAGTCCTGTCAAGAAGCTGGATGTACAGGTATTCTGGCTCTTGCTGAAACAAGTAACATCCAGTCATTGCCTGGCTTGGTGCCAATCTAATGCTTGGTTCAAATTCCTGAAATGGCAACAAATCAATATCCCTTGACTTTTCCAGATATCCAGCTATTTGAACCCAACTCACACATGACCTCCAATATATTTGATCTGCCTTAGGTCCCTGACACAGTGCACACAATATATAAGCCTGAAATATTATTCAATAAAATTACTCTTATTCTCTAAATCCTATCTTTTAAGCTTCCCCAGAAGTTGCTCCTTATCATTAGTAACAAACTGTCACCTTCTTGGGGGGCTCTACTATGAACATTTGGCTGTGAGCCCTAAAAGTACAAAGAACAGTGTGAACAAGGGGATGTTGCCTGTTTAGACAAGGCTGTTTTGTGCCTATAAAAATGGAGGTGATTCCTGTTAAGGTGTTGGTAGATCTCTCCAGAGTGATGTCATAAATGGGCTGGTGGTGCCCCAGTAAAATGAGAATTTATTTTCTTAAGGGTGGTCTCTCAAGCTGCCTTACTTCTCGGGCTAGGTTTTTGTGTGGTGGCCTAACCACATTAACTGAAATGGAAAGATAGGTCCAGGCTGTCTGAGGTCCAGCACTGGATTGCACACAGGTGGAATCAGATCCCAGGGCAACTGAGGCCTCAAATGTGGTACCAGCAATGGTATTGATTGCTGATTGGGGGAAACCCCATATGACACTGAACTCAGAGTGGTGGGTCCAATCCCCACTGTACTTATCCACCAGATGGTCTGGCGCTCTGAGGGTCTTGCTCTGGGGAAAGAAAAACCAAAAACTCAAAGGTAGTCAAAAATTTAGTTGCTTTATGCTTGAAAATTTCACTTTGTGACTGAACCAAATCTGTGCAATATTTGTATCATATTTTTACACAATCACTATCACATTTGATGTAGACCACTTCAGAATATGATTGAGCTATATTTGCTTTGAATATGTTTTACTTTTGTTGGCTTTCAAAGTTTTAGGATTGTGTATTTAATTTTAATTTCATTGAATGACTATTTTCTTAAACCAGAACCAGATAAATGGAAGTTTTATGAGTAAATTGACCTTCATGCAATCAGTTGGATTAAATTTAGATTTGAACTGATTATTAAATATGAAACATGTATGTTTAAGTTGTAAAGCTACCAAGATAAATTTTTAAAGGTTTTAATGATTTTTAATTTATTTAATTGAAAAGTGAAAATAGTTTAACTTGTCTTCAGGTCAAGAATGAAAAGTCAAATAACCTGACATTTACACTCTGAAGTTGAAAGAGCTGGTTGTCTCAGTACATACTGTAAATTTAGAACCTAAACTTAAAAATACAGGATTGTCAAATCCTTGGTCTAAATTTTGAATCACATTTGCAGGCAACTCAGCTGAGTGAAAAATAAAATATTTAATAAAATCAACCATTTAATTTGACTTTTTTGATTTATTTAAATTGGCAAACTTTGAATCCCTTGAGCAGATAACTCAACTAACTAAAAACAAAACACAGCAAGCAAATGTGGGATACCTGAATCAGAAATGCGGGATTCTAATGTACAATTTGATATTTCCTGTATGTCTAATGAATCATAGACAACATGATATTAGTAAAAAAATAGGAAAATCCAGGATTGTCAAATCCAAGAGCCAAATTTCAAATCAAAAATGAGGTGAATTTGAAATAAATATAATTTATTAGCATTTCAAACAGGAATTCAAAGGATCTAGAGTGGATTTATGCTAATTATTTTAGGAATCATAGGCATTCTAAAAAATCACCTTATTTCATTTTATAACGGCTAAAATTTAGATGCTTGATTACAGTAGATTTTAGAAAACACTAATAATAAAATAAAATTATATTTTAGTTTTAAAACCTGTTGAGATAAACAAAAAACCTCAGTCCAAAAACAAGTACAGCTCAGTCTAAAAACAAAATAAAAGATTAAAGAATTTATATTGAATTACAATAGATTTGGATCCAAATTGATTTTTCTTTTAGACTTAGTTGCATTTGTTTTTAGACTGAGATTTTTTGTTTATCTCAACAGGTTTAAAAACTACTGTATATTAAAATATATTTTTATCAAGTTGCCTTTTCCTTGGTGTGTTGATATTTCATTTGCTGTTGATTGTGTGCTTTCATTTAATTAGATAGTTTCACCTCCAGTTGCCTTGACAATAGGAAATCAAGTTGCCTCCCCAAGGCCAGCTGTGGTTGCAGAGGCAACTTGATTTTCTATTGCCAAAGCAACTGGAGGTGAAACTATCAAATTAAATGAAAGTGCATTATTGACAGAAAATGAAATATCAACACACCAAGGAAAATGCAACTTGATAAAATATATTGTAATATATAATTCTATTTTATTATTAGCGGCTTTAAAATCTACTGTAATCAAGCATCCTTAATAGCAATCCATTACAGTAGTTTTAAAAGCTATGGCAACAAGCAAAAAAATCCAGATTTAAACAAAATCAACAATAAATGAATTTATATTGATTTAAAATAGATTTGGGCTCATTAAAATTTTGGTTAAATCTGAATTCATTTTGTTTAAATCTGAGTTCATTTTGTTTGTTGCCATAGATTTTAAAACTACTATAGCGTATAGTGTAGTAATCCAGTGATGTTTCACCTTGAAGTTTTTTCTTTCCCACTATTATTCCTTCCTTAAAAGGAAGTTTTTTTGGCCACCAGTGTAGCCAGGGGCCAAAAAACTTTTTAAAAATTTCTGCATCATCAAGAGGGTGGCTCATATATAATTTTATGGTTTTTTGGTTGCTATATTAGTGGTTTGGAGTGCAGAATATTGCACCATTTCTAGTTTAGACAATTTTACATTTAACTTAATTTATGTCTAAACATGGCTATCAAGATTGAATTTTCCATTTGATTTTATCCAGATTGGAGCTTCTTGATTTGGATTGATTTGTCCTAGTTTCTTACTTCTATATTCAATTTGGATTCCAAATCCCACAATTATTATTTGATTTTACCAGTGGCATTCATTAATGATATGAAATTTGGTTTGTTGATTTGACAATCCTGCAATTCCAAAAAACATTGTAAACTTAATAGAAATGGTTGATGTATCTGAACACTTCAAATATGATTCCAGTTAATTCATTTTGTCTACTTGAAACATGCAGTTTGACTTGAAATTTTCAAAGTGTCTATGAGTTCCCACAATTTTAAATATTCAAATAAAGTACAAAGAATTCAATTTGATTAAAAAAGGTCATCCTGCAAATGTGATTCAAAATTTGGACCAAGGATTTGACAAGCATGTACTTTTATGTTTAGGTTCTGAATTCAAAGTACCTTAGAAGACTTTTAGACTAAAGCTTTCACTTGAACCTAACTCCTAGCTGTACTCACATGGAGAAAACTCATCCTTCAAACACAGACAAAACCAATACTCAACTTTATTTTTCATCACATATTAGAATTTTAAAACAAAGTCTTAAGACTAAGTTAAAAAATCCCAACATCAGAAACAAAGTAAAAGATCAGGTAGTAGTTGATATGAATTCTAACTGTCACCCAAACTCAGTAAGGCTAGACATTTTACAAAGTTTAATCTCTTTCAACTGAGTAACAATTTCATTTGATTTGTGGGATTGTAAGTTCTACAAGAGTTTTCAAACCTATTGAGATAAAAAATAATCTCAGTCTAAAACAGATACAGCTCAGTTTAAAGTACAATCAAAGTGGATCCAAATCTATTGTAATTTAATATAAATTCCCTAATTTTTGATTTTGTTTTTAGACTGAGATTTTTTTATCTCAACAGGTTAGAAAACTACTTTATTAAATTTGGGTGAGATACAATATCTAGAAAGACACCATGTTGTATTTGTAGCAGTATAGGGTGCTATTTTCTACAATTAGTTAGTCAGTAATCCTCACTCTTAATACTATAACTTTGGATGTTATAGTGACAGTCTTAGTGTAGACATAATAATAAAATATATAAAGACAAAACTGGTATTTATTTATATAGTGATGCAGTTATATAGTGAAACGCAGGGGAATTTATACCAGGGAAAAGGAGGCACAGCCAGAAGAACCTTCCAAAAGGAGAGGAGTGGAAAGGCACAGCAGAAAGAGCTGTACAAGAAAATGACTGGTTTCACATGCCTTGCCTAATGGAGGCAAGTGGCAATTATTTCCTTGTCCAATCAATAACTTTGGAAGTGAATCCTGTGCTAGATGTGCAGCTCAAATACACTTTAAACACCTGTTTTCTAGGTGTTTTAAGTGTAATTAACCTTTATAAAACTGTGCTGCAATAGTGCAATTGCACAATTGTTTTGTTGCTTGAACCCTAAATGGACAGTACTTTGTCTAATCCATTCAGTATCTGCAACACGCCATCTAGAAAATGTGTCCTAAAACGCCATCTAGAAAGATGCCATCTAGAAACCATATATCAAATTTCTGGCTAAACTGCGCCAGATAACTTAAAACTTAATAAAAGCCTAAAATAATTTCAAAAAAATAAGAAAGACATATGGCTAGATTCAAAATAATCCAAAGATTCTAAATCTGAAATAATAATGTTGGATCAGCTGGTACTAACTATAGTGTGTGTCAAGATTTTGCGTTCTTGAAGAAGAGTTATTGTTTTGATTGAAGGTATTATGCATGTTGATATTGGGAGATCTGTATGGAGACATATGTGCTTCCAATTGGTGTGTGGTTGAAGCAACTGGTGGAGTTTTATTGTTACTGGAGCCAATTAAAGGGTGAGTCCTGTGGTCTTTGGGACGCAACTGAGAGAGGGGGCTAAATTAACTAAGTTTGGCTCCCATCCTGGGGAAAGATTCACCAGGACACCATCCAGTGCAAGACTGGTATGGCCGCTCAAAGTGGCATCCATAAGGAGGACACAGCATATAGTCAGGGAAAGTAGGAGTCTAAGCCCACCAAAATCATCCCACCCAGCAGCCTGGGAGCACGTTTGGGAACAAACTCCTGGACGCCCTCATCTTCCCCTTGGGCCAGCAAAACTGGGTCCCCAGAGGAAAGGGGCATAAGGGAAATCAAACTAGAGGGTGCTGAGGGGGGTGGTTCATAGGTAAGAAACTCAAGATCATTGCAGGTGAGACTTCTTACAACGTTCTCACTGGTGGGAGGATATACTGAGCCTGTCTAGGGATGTCCTCAAAGATATACAGAAACTGGCTGGGGTTGATGCATATGCAGTGAAAGGAATGAGTAATCTGGCTCCAAAGGTCTGCCAAAGTTGACCAAATCATCACCAAAACTGGTGCCAAGGTAAAAACCACATAATTGACCAGGGGCACTAGCATTTTTGGAGTCTAGAGATGAAAACCAACAAAATTTGGATGAATTCTGTTATCCTTAGTCTTAAATTTAAGACAGAAGGCTCAGGGGCAAGCAGGAAGTCTTCTAAACACAAGCAAGAGACAGAGAGTAACAACTGCAGACAAAGGGGTTCAAAATCTTATATAAAATATTTATAGAGTGTGATAAAGGGCAACAACAAAGGAAAAAGCAAAAGGAGAACAAATTCAAAATCAAAATAAGTAAATATAAAGAGTTTGACACTAATTCCTAAGATTGAGTTGATTTCTTTAAAGAAAAAGAGGTAAACTTTAACTTTGGCGTCTAATAGTAACTCTAGAGGCTTTGAAAAGGACGCCAGGGGCCAGGAACAAGGAGTAGGCAAGGATAAATAAAACTTAAGATAATTATAAATAAAACAGGGTCAATCTAAAGAATTTAAACCTTCTAAAATTATGTTTTGTTTGAACTAAAACTTTATTTGTAAGAATGAGAAAGCAGGGGACCAAAAGTCCCCTGTCTTGCTTTAAAGGACAGGCTTCAATTTGAAAGGTCACCTGACCCAGGAAATTTGTTTGATTGGGCAGAAGAGAAATTTTTGCAAAGGCTTATCTATTTAATTGGAGGATTTTGCAATAATTTCCAGCTTTGACTCTGATTGGCTGGTATTACTGGGGTGATTCAAATCAGAATTCAATCCAGTTGGATTGGAATTTGATGGTTTAGCAGTAGTACAACCTGGTTATTTAGACTTAATTAATTTTAAATACAGACACGCTATTGAAACAGCAGGCTTGAACTGCCAGCAAGGTTCTGAGTAAGCAGGTTTGTGACCTGTAATCCAATTATCCAGTCACTTGAAGCCAGACTAGGAAATTGACTCAAATTTCTAAATCCAGCAACATGAACAAATGATGATCCCTTACAGTGGATACCTTGTTTTGGTGCTTGACTCATTACCAGGATCAAGCTACCCCCTTCACCGTCTAACCGTGTGATCAACACAAGTCTCTCATCAACTGTGTGAGCTAAATCCTCAAAATAATTTGGGGGATTGGCTGGCTTCTGAGAAAATTTCTTGGTACAACATGGGAAGATTGTTCTATCCAAGGCCAAAGGGGGGGAGTGACTTTTTCAGTGATACCAACTGAGGTGTTTTGGCAGGATTCTGGAAGTATCAATGATATGCTCTTATTGTACTTGACACTACTACTATTTGGTTTAGTATTAATGCTGTTGATTATTATTTTTCTTCCTTCCAAGTGATCTTGGGAGGGCTTTTTATAGTGTGAAGGTGGTGGCCAGACTGGCGTCTAGCTGTGAATAACTCTTACTAGCTAGCCTATCCTCCCCAAGCTACTAGTTTCACCCCCAGATTTAGATTCTAAACCTGAATAAGGGTTTTAATGAGGTAATATCCTAGGATGCTAATTTATCCTCTTCAGCCTGGATATTCCTTGACTTAGTTGATACCAACTAAGTTGACATCCATAGGGCAGGGTCTTGTCTTGTGCTCAGTCTAATGCACAAAGCCCACATGCTGTCTTACATCCCATTTCTTGGTGAAAAAGGATGTTGTAATATCCTGTCTTTATTCTGTTTTGCAAAATCATGTCTATTTTGGAATCCCAAATCTCTAGCACCTAATTATAGAAGCTTCTGGATTGACCAATGACCTGTGATCCAGAATGTCTCAGGTATCTCCTGGATTGTAAACTATAATAGTCTTAATCTAGTTTCTCTGTATTCCAGAATAGAGGTCTTGCATCTGGCTGTGGCCTGTCTATTGTTGACCCATAGCCTCCAGTGATGAGAATATGGATCAGTAAACCCTGATTGTAATACCCCAAAACTGTGGGTACCACTTGCAGCAGGTATGGTAGTAGGTTAGAAAATTGGAATCCAGTCAGGGTAGTGATGATTGGGCATATGGTCATCAACCAGCAGAAGACCTTGGCGTGGACATTATATCTTTCAAAGCTCCTGGAAAATTAGGTCAATACATAGTACATGGAGGTGTACACGGCAATGGAGAATATGGAATGCAGGGACACCAGGGGAGGCCAGGGTCCAGCATGGGAGGAGTTGAGTTGGTCAGGGTTGTAATGAGGGTCATGGCCTAGTCCTTCTGGAGAGGGACCAAAGAACTCTGATCCCTGCTGGTAGCCTCCAATCCCAAGGCAAGCTGTGAGCACAGCTGTGAAGATGAGATAGTTCATCTTCCTTGGATTGGAGGGAGGTTGGCTGAGACTAACCATTAAAGTTGACTTAAAGTTTTAAGTATAATTTCACTTTATTGAGGGTATTAAGCTCAATAATAGCACAAGCTATTACTAAGGGGTAGTTATCCTATTTATAGTGCTTCCCACTTGCAAAGTTTTGCAAGTGGGAATGAAAGCAAGGGATTGGAGAACCCAGAAGTTTGGAAAAGGTGATTGGGAATTGGGCTTTGAGCAGGTGGGCAAATTCTCTTTCCTTGACAATCTGTTGGGTTATTGGCTCTTCTTGGCTGGAGCCAATGGTTTTCCCTGGGAATGGAGTCAGGTGATGCAGAAGGCTCATGGGATTTTCAAATTCTATTTTTAAATTGGGGGTCTTAGGCTGGCTGGGGTCTGGACTCAACCATGTGATTTGGTCCCCTGAATTCCATTGGCTTGGAGTTAAATTATTCTTAATTTTTGAAACTTGATTTTTCTCATCTTCTGGAGAGTCAGAATAATTTGTAAAATCTGAAACTTGGATTTGCCCTTCTAAAGAAGGGCAGGAATTGATCACTAATTTTTCCCCTGCAACCAGGGACTTTTCTGATTGGCTGCAGGTGAAAGTGGCTTCTTATTGGCTGCAGGTTAGGCCCTGGGACCTGGGTGGGTGGCTGGCAGCTGACTAGGGCCTGGGGAGTAAGCAGGTGGGCTGGGGGCTGGCACGCTGGCGGCTGGGTGGGCAAGCGAGCAGGTGGGGGGCTTGCAGGCGGCTGGGTGGGCAAGCAGGTGGCTGGCTGGGTGGTGGGGGCTTGGCAGGGGGCGTCTGGCTGGGTGCAGGGAGGCTGGAGGAGAGTGCTGGTGGGCATCTGCGCAGTGGCAGCAGGCGCCTGTCCAGATGATAAATTAATCTGGTGCCTACTAAAATTTGTTTTTTTCTCAATTTGATCTTTATTTTCCCCAAATAAAGGGGGAAATTCTTCATCAAATTTGGCCTCTTTAATTGGGAATTCTCCTATCTTTTCCCAACATTTCCCTTCCGTCAGGATTTGATTTATGTCAGGAATATTCCTGACACTGATAGATCAAGATTTTCTGATAGTGTGCAAAACTCCAAAGTCAACACACCCTGTTGAGCAACTTAGGTATTGCTGGCATGTTCAAAGCTACAGATAGATGTTAGCCTTCCCAACATACTCTATCTAATCCTATGAAAGAGCACTACAGACTACAATAGAATAGAACTTTGAAGATAATTAAGTTTATTAGAACTGGAGTATAATCTAGCCAGCAGCTGCAATCTATCCAGGTGTAACTAAGAACTTGTTGTTATCCTTTCAGGCATATGTATCAATATATACTGTGACAACCCTTGTTCTTGTCCTTTCAGAAAGTTCTCAGTGGCTACCTTTGCAATAGGTCCATCTTTGCTGGCTAAGCCTATCCTGATTGGTTGTTCTTGGCATGTGTGCTAGTACTGGCCTTAGCAAGGCGTACTTGGCGCTTCAGCTACAGCCTATACTCTTTTTGAGCTAGCCTACTCTCATTTATTGATTGGCTGTATCTTACACACCTATTATTGCTCTGGGAAACTATGCTGTATTTAGTTGAGGCTTATAAATGGTCCCTAATCTGTCCTCCTACATTGGAAGATAGAATTCTGGTATTCCATTTGAAGGGCATAATCAGTGATCTTTTTCTGGCTGACAAGCCTTCTGCTTATTAATGCATCAGGTCAAATTGGAGATTATACACATATGATAGCAGACTTGATCCAATATTGACTTGTGAGTTATCTGCTGTGTAATGCTGACCTAACCCAATAAGGAACTGATTATACACCATGCAATACTGATCTGAACTCAGTATTTCCTAACCATATGTGCATCACTTGTTTGATATACTCATATACATCCATCAGTTTGGGTGGGACTGAGTTGATACAATGTCTAGTAGAATAAGATGAGTGATATACAATTGATGATTTCAAGATTACACACCGTGTAATTAATGATAAACACTATATTGGCTACCGTTTATACAGTGTATTATAGCAATATCAATTGTATTAGACTATTGATTATATGGCGTATAATCAGTACACATTGAAATGATAATCTAGTGATAATGTGGTGTATAATTGTTATGTCTATCATAATAAACTAACAATTACATAGCATATAACTGCCATATCAATTATAATAAACTAATGATTATACAGTGTATAATTACCACACTTAATAAAATGATAAACTAGTGATAATATGGCCTGTAACTGATAAAGATATGTGTGTTGATTAGCCTGATCATTTGTGGTCAATCAGCCTAATCTCACACACCCCAAAACTGTGATATTTCTGTACAGTAGTTTTCAAGCCTGTTGAGATAAATGTATATTATTCAGTTTAGAACACATGAACTCAGTCTAAAAACAAAATCAAAGTGGATCCAAATCTATTGTAATTTAATATAAATTCCTTGGTTTTTGTTTTTGTTTTTAGACTGCTTTCATGTGTTCTAAACTGAATAATATATGTTTATCTCAACAGGTTTGAAAACTACTGTGTTAATTTTGACCCTACATTAAATATGTATAGTAAAAATAAAGTAGAAAATAAATATTTGAAAGTAAAGAATTTATTGGTGAAGAGAGTGCATAAGGCTTTAGCCCCAAGAGCCTTGGCAATGCATTTGAGATGGTTAAGGGGCCTTCTCTGGTGTAATAGGTCAAAACCTCCTTAGTAACACTTGTAAACTTGACCTGCTAGTCTGCATGCTTAGATACAACAGCTTTGCTTTTGATGGCCTGGGGGTAAAGCTGGTGCCCATGGACATACCATATCTTCAGCTTGTTAATAATTACAATGAATATGGGATTCTTTAACTCAACCAGGCAGAAAAATTGGGTGTACAACCCTTCAAGTGATGAGGTGGTCTTAGTTATGCTGTTCTTAACCTGATTATAACAGTTTCAGTTAATGGAGTCACTAACCTTGTATATATAAAATCACTAATGAAACATTTTAAAGTTGAAACCCAAATATTACAGATCTTTCTATGATAAGGAATAAAACCAGTATATTAAAAGTGAGTTCTTAATGGCTGTTTTACAGGGAGATAGTACTATCAAAGTGGTGTTAATTTGAGTTGATTTATTATATGTGGTCATAAACTAATATCATAATTTATTCCCAGTTAATAAGAGAAAGGGTTGGATTTGTCACATAAAATTGTATAATTTATTGTTTGATTCCAGATGCTGCCTTTCTAGATGCCGTATTTCTAGATGGTGTATTTTAGGGTATTTATTAAGTGTTTTTATACTCAAAAAATCTTATTTGGATAATACTATTTTTATTTTAATTTTTTATAGCATTTCCTAGATGCTTTATTAGAGACTAATATGTAAAAATTAACCAATTAATAATTTTTATTAACTTTTTTAAAAATTTTGCTGGTGTAAATCCTGACTCCATTGCAATTTTTTTCTAGATGGTGTATTGCACCTAAATTTGAATCAAATAGTCCAAAAGCAACAAGCATTTCAAACTGAATTTATAGAATCTAATAAAATTATACAGTAGTTTTCAAACCTGTTGAGATAAACAAAAAATCTCAGTCCAAAAACAAATACAACTCAGTCTAAAAGCAAAATAAAAATTAAAGAATTTATATTAGATTAAAATAGATTTGGCTCCAACTTGATTTTGCTTTTAGACTGAGTTGCACTTGTTTTTGGACTAAGATTTTTTGTTTATCTCAACAGGTTTGAAAACTACTGCATCTAAAGCTTGATTCTTAAAAGCCACTCAAGTGTTTGATTGTAACAATCTGACTTTTATATATACACTAGGTGGTTGCCCTGTCCAAGGACAGATATAAAGTTGAATTTAAAAAATCAATTGATATCTATACATATAATTTAGATCATTTATTTTTAAATTAACCAAGCTCTCTTTGTTGATCAATTCAATTATCAGCAGAGTTTTAACATCCAATCATATAAAAGTACTGTAAACAATTTATTGTGCTGCTTCCAATTTTAATCCACACATTCTAAAGTTGGATAAGCTACACAGATAAGCCACACTGCAATAGTTGAATCACAATTTGAAAATTAAACAATTAAATACAAATTTATAGAAGTTTAATAAGCTTTATTCTCAGTTCAATATAATTTATATTATACTCCACTGAATTCAACCTTTGTGTTACAACTGAATCAATAATAGTTCAGTATTTGATTGGGGAAGACAACAGTCTAATAGAAAGGACAAGAATAAGAATAAGATGTAGTTTATTCAGTATATTATAAATAATATATTGTATTGAGAAGCCACAAGTCCACCAGGGGTGGCACAGTGGCAGGTTTGAAATAAGGTTTGGGCTGTGAAATAACTTATGTATGGATCAGCACATCAAATTTGCAACACTCCTAATTAGGAGATAGTGCCTGCAATCTGACATTGTCATCAGAGTGATCCATGCTGTTAGACACGTCATGGGGACCTCTTTGAGTGCCTCCTGTGTATTGTAAGATACATTAGCAGGTGATAATGAAACCTCAGTTGCAAAAATTTTAGTTTCAAAGATGAATGTAAGGGATTAAATGTAAGGATGAGCAAAATTGAGCTTTTGTCTTGATCATTAACTTTTAAAAATAAATTTAGAGAAAAACCACTTCATTCAAATCCCTTACAGCTTGATCCCACTCAAGGCAACATTAAAGACAGACAGACAGACAGACAGACAGAGTCACAATTATATATTAATACAGTAGTTTTTAAGCTATGGAAATAACCAAAAATACCTTAGATTTAAACAAAAATGGTTTCAGATTTAAAAGAAACAAAACCATCAGGTTAAAATATACACTCTGTTAACAGGGATTTTTGGTGTTAATGGGCAAAATGGGTCAACACAGCAAAGAAGTGCTCACACGCAAAGCAAAAACATTCAAAATATAATCCAAAATGCTTGGATTCACAAACAAAATGGTGTGAGTTGACTTTCAGTGTACATATGCTTGCTATGTGAATCAGTGACAAAATACACCCAAGCGCAGTGATTCAAAACTCAACCAAAAACAAAACACAATAGCAACTCACTATGTAAACAAAATCACTCAAATGTTGTGTGCAATGGATTGTAATCAAGAATTATACCAAAGTATCTTAAATAGGGCACACAATCTGGGACATGAATTTTAAAAATATTGTGTTGGGCTTTTTGAGTTTGACAGTAAAATCTGGGAAAATGGGTGGATTTTTTTTGAGTATTCTAAAATGGGCGTTGTAAAACCAGAAACAACTGATTAAGAAATAAAAAATATATAATTGGGATATTGGGTGGGAAAAAATATTAATTGAATATCCATATTCAGATAAAAGAAAAAATTAAAATTAGGGAGTAACTTATTTGAATTTTATTTAGTATTTTATTAAATTATAAAATGAAAGGAACACAGCAACAGAGTACCATTGCACCTGTTGTGCGCCGTGGTTGCCCTGCGGGTCAAAGAACAGAGTTAGTGCAACACAAATGACTACTCAGGAAGGAGACAGGAGAGGAGAGTTTGATAGTGATGCTGCACTGACACAGCCTGTCCAAGGAGCACAAGCTGCTAGGGTGTGGAGCATCAACCCTTGGGTCCCCAAGCTGACCCAAAAGCCCACCAAGGTTACTACAACAAAAACGGTTAGAAACAAGGGGGTAGAACTTACTTCATATGTGTTTGACGTTGTGTACCGGCAAGAGTTGGTCCCGTCAGCCATGCTGGAGAAAATGAAGCCTGTAATTGATACTAGCTACAAGCCCTATGTCAGTGATGGCAATCAGGAGGATGACAAGGAACCCCAGTTCTATCAAACCAATGAGGGACAGCTGGTGTTAAAAAAGGTTGCTGTGTTCTACACCAAGGTTCCAATGCCTTGCAAGCCAGTTTCCAATCAGGAGCTAGATTCACCAACTCCCGCAAAGCCTGCTCAAAAGTGCATCCCTGATATCAACTGCATTATCCTGCTTAAGCTAATGCGTGAATCTGGTGATTACAAGGCAACCATAGCTCTTGTTGGGGTGGATCCCAAGTACACTTCAAAGACATTCAACATCTTCATCAATACTGGCTGAGTCCTTGCTGCGGAGAAATCCTTGCATGTTTCCACTATGCTCACCAAGGAGCACAAATGGGCAATCCGCCAGTGGATAACCCAGGACTACCATCTTGAACTGGCAAATATTCAGGCCATGGTCAAATCTACTTTTGGGGTTATGGCCTCAATTTCCTTTTACTACCATCTTTTGAAGGGTATGCGCTTTTCCTGGAAAAAGCTTGGGGTATCCCCCTACAATTGTAATAACCCAGCCAACATTGGCATCTGTAAAAAATATGCAGAGGCGCACACTGCCCTCAAAGCCAAGGGGACAGTCAAATTATACTACATTGACAAAACAAAATTTGCCTTGTTGATGCGCAATGGGTATGTCCCCAAAGGATCAAATGATGGGATGGCTTGGTGTGCTGCCATCTGCGCCATAG
Source organism: Entomophthora muscae (assembly GCA_014839935.2). NCBI lineage: Eukaryota > Fungi > Entomophthoromycota > Entomophthoromycetes > Entomophthorales > Entomophthoraceae > Entomophthora > Entomophthora muscae. Next base: position 207,324 of record QTSX02004412.1, read on the forward strand.
CCTATTCAATGGTGGCTCTCCTTGGTCCAGAGGGGGTCAAGCTTTACCAAATGATATTGGGATCTCACAATAGCCAGACCTTCCTAACATTTCTCTGATTGGTCCAGGAGTACCTGAGGCGCACAAGCCTGGGCTTTACTAACATAATTGTGCTGGACAACATTGGTCTCCATAAGGTGGCTGATATTCTTGAGGAATTCCTGATGATTGACACTAGCATTGCAGTAGGCCCCCAGCAATTAGCCACAGAAAATTTGCGCCTTCTCTTCCTCCCTGCCTATTTGCCCTTCCTACATCCCATCAAGGAAGTCTTTGGGTGGCTCAAGCAAGTTGTCAAGCAAGGAACCCCAACTGGGACTGAGGACCTGTTTGATTTTCTGCAGGCCAGGATCCACACCCTCCCAGCTGAGACCATGGCCAAATTCTATGGCCATGCTGATTTTTTCATCCCTGCATGCCTAGCCAAAAAGCCAATCAATTAAAGGCTTAGTGTGTCCAACTTTGTTTATATTCTCTAATCTACTGTTTAAGATTTATCAATTATTATTTTATATTTAGAATCTTCTAAGACCACAATCACATTTAGCAGGACCATCAATAAAGGTTAGTAATCTATTTATTTTTTATTGATTTTTTATTATGCTATCTGAGGCTATCCCAAACACTTGATACCTGATAATGTGAATACATTTATATCACTCTTATCAAATAAATATAAAAAATCGATAAAAAAAGTTAAATGTATAAGGTACAAAGTAGAATTGTATTTTACTAACATATATTATCATGCTTTATGAAAATCTTCTCTGGGATTTATGTTGAAAAACTTGTTTTCTAAAATAAGTTTTTATAAAATTATTTATAATAGAAATAATCTAAAATGTAAAGATAGTTATTGTGAAAGAGAGCTTTAAGTGCGCCTGTACAGTAGTTATAAAAGCTATGGTGACAAGCAAAAACAATTCAGATTTAAAAAAATGAACTCAGATTTAAAAAAATTAATTTTAAACAAATTTCTATTGATTTACAATAGATTTGGATTCATTTCAATTTTGTTTAAAGCTGAGTTCATTTTGTTTAAATCTGAATTGTTTTTTCTTGTTGCCATAGCTTTTAAAACTACTGTAATGGGTTCAGCAGTATGTACCCACCCTGCAATGGAGATGGTACATAACCTCCACTGGCATACCGTGAACATTGGATACACCCTGATTGAAATATTCTGAGCGGCTAGTAAAAGGGAGTATGGTGAGGTGGGAGTGAATCAGCAGCTTCTCAGGCGGGGCTGCAAACCCATAGATTCCAGCCAGGATCAGGGCGTCCTGGATAACATGGTCCACCAAGTTGTATCTGGGAGGGACCTTCTTCCCGTCCAATGAGAGCCAGGCCTTGTCAATCCCAAGAAGAACCCTGTCTAGGTCCTCCACACTGGCGCCCATTCCAAAGTAGAAGAGATACCTGAGGTAAACAATGAGATGAAGTCTTTGTTCAGCAAAGGCTTCTGTAAGCTCACAAAGTTTGTTGTATACTGTGCTGATCTTTTTCTTGTGCTTGGTTTTTGAAAAGTACAGCTCCATGGCTGCAGGGAGCCCTGTCTCATTGGCACTCCAGGCCAGCCCAAAGTCTGCCAGGAGGGTCTTAGTCTTCTTTACAGCTGTTGCATCTGCAACAGCTAATTTTACCACTGCACGCCCAAAGTTATCCAATAGGTAAGATATTGTGTGCTCCACTGGGAAACAGAAACAAGCAGCTGCATTTCCCTGGTTCATCTCTGGTATATTCTTGAATGGGAGCGTTGCCAGGCTGTCCCAAACAAGCTCAATGGAGCTTACATAGTAAACTTCACTGAGGGATACCGGGTCCAGGTGGACCAGTTGGGAATCCTTGTAGGCAGTAACTGCCCACTCAGATGCCCCCTCAGAATGTGTAAGCTCAGCCAATGCCTCCATGGACATTGGGAATATGGCATTGATTTGATCCTTGAGCTCCTGCAAAACAGGGGGAGACAGAAACAGCTGCCTTACCACATGATTGGCGTAGTTGGCATAAAAGGTGGAGGACAAAAGGGACAGGACCTGGCAGATTTCACTGTCTATGTTTTCTAAAAAATCAGGTAAGTATTTTGAAAATTTTATTGATTTTATTTTTTAGGTTACCTTCTTGTGTTTCCTCTTTGCTAGCGGCTTTGGCAGGCTTGGCCATTCTTGGCGCAAGAAGTTGAGCAGGGGCTCAATTTTCTTCTTGGAGGTGTCAGGTATTTTGGCCATAAACGCCTTGGCCAACACCTTATCAATTTTCTTGCCTTTGAGGACGGTGGAATTCACCTTTGCTTTGACCTTGCAGTCAATTTCTTTGATCTCTGCAACTGCAGAGTCAAGGTCTTTTAGAAGTTTCTCCAATTCTCTCATTGATTTTTTATTAACCTTTCCATGTTTTTATAGCTTTAACCCCAATAAAATCTGTATTATTATGATACTATTGCCTCTTTGTTTATTCCTGTTTGTTTTCCCATTTACTACAATATCTCATTTTTTACCCATTGTGTACATGTTTTACACTCATCTCAATATATGTTATTTGCTTTGTGTTGGCATTGTTTCCTTAATTGCCATTTTTTTGGCGCTTTGCACAGCCCCTTGTGAAAATATTAACAACAATTTGGTGATCAGCTAAATTTGAATTAGAAAATTAGAAAATAATTGTGTTTATATAAAGTTGTTACTGATCCAAATTAAAAATCTTAATGATAAACTTTAAGCCAATCAGGAGCCAAGTGATAAAGTGATTGTTGTGACATAAAGGGCCATTCAATAATTCTTTAGTGCATGTGTGCTAATTGATATGATTGGCTAGATCTTTTGCCATTGTGCGCCATTGCTGCTGTGGCAAGTTGTTGATGGACCAGTGCTAACCCATCAGCTGATTGGGCACTAGTCCATCAACAACTTGCCATAGCGGCAATGGCACACAATGGCAAAAGATCCAACCAATCATATTAACTAGCAAACATGCACCAAAGAATTATTGAATGACCCTTTATGTCACAGCAATCACTTTATCACTTGGCTCCTGATTGGCTTAAAGTTTATCATTAAGGTTTTGAATTAGGATCAGTAACAACTTTATCTAAACACAATTAAACTATAATTTTCTAATTCAAATTTAGCTGATCACCACATTGTTATTAATATTATCACAAGGGGCTGTGTTTAAGTGCTAAAAATAACTGTGTTCTGGATCTAGATACATGGCATAGTAAACATATGATTTTATAGAATTAAGCTGAACATAAAGAATAAAACCAACCATAAACAAAGAGAAAATGAACAATCAAAAATCAAAATAATGATAATATAAATAGAAAATGTTTGGCAACAGGGGGTTTATTTGGTGCAGGGAATAGTGATGCCTAGTAGGCAGAATAGCACGGGAAAGAAGATGTAGAGGAAGTGCTGGCCTGGGGGGTCTGGGATTGGGTGGGTGGGTGTTGTATTTCACGTAGAGTTGGTAGTTGCTTTCACTTAACTCAAAATATGATCCTTCTATTACTAAAGATTAGGTCAAGATAATTATATAGCCTAATGTGTATTATAAAGTTAAAGTATGTAAATTTGATCTTTATTTAATCAATCAAGAAGGGAGCTATATAGTAACAGAAGAGATTAATGAGAGGCACAGAACGCCAGGATCCTCTGGTTACAGCCTTGTTTTCCCTATCCTTAGCCCACTATTAAACTAACAATTGGCTGATCATTAGTTAATATGAACTCAGGATACAACTTAGTTGATCATTTGGCCTTGTTATCATCCAGAGCAAGAGTACCATTGTTCTGTTATACCCCAAGCTTAATGGATCAATTGCATGAGTATAGTGACGGCTAGTTTATAACCAATCACTTCACAACATTTCCCCCCACTAAACTAGACGTTACTGTTGTTGCAACTGAACCAATGAGGATTCAGTGCT